>CM076580.1:1431520545-1431816449 GCA_034641835.2 Pinus albicaulis
TTTATCCTAGTTGATACCCATACTTGGATCAGCCAAGCGCTTTAAATATGGCTCAGGCATGATATATTGTTTCATGTTCCTTTCATCCATCGTTCTGCTATATTAGTTGTTTTGGGAGGATGCTTTTAAAACACCATTTTCATGTATGGATTCCCGAGATAATAAATGGGCGAATCTCCATGATACATAGGAAAAATGGAAGGTGATTTTATTAATAATATAATATGTATATATAATTTTTTGGCGAATCTCTCACGAGATTATACTATCTTGTAAAATCATGGCGAATCACCAATACAAATGGCGAATCACTACTACAAAATGGTGAATCGTTGTCTAGTGGAGTTTGGGGTGTTGGTTCCAATGAATATATGGTAGTTGAACCAGGAGTAGAAGGAAGAGAACCACTAAGACCAAGCATGGCACATGGTGACTCATGAGGGAAGTAGTTCTCGTGCAGTTTGGAAAACGCGTTCTTCTAGTTCTGCTAAGTGTAGTTTTGTTTCTCATTCTACTACTAGCACTGATATTTAGGTTGGAGAGGAGTTTGAGGAAGCATGGAAGGTAGCAGTGGTGAAGAATTACAAAGAGTACCCCATGATGGGCTCCATTTTTCCCTTTGGTATTTGTGCCTACAAGATCTTATGTCCATTGAACCAACAATTAACCGCTCAACCAACAATCAACTTGACTGAGTTTTCTCTAAGAAAAATTTCTTTAGTGGTTAGTTTCCAATTGGCCAAGTTTCCTTTCGCTGAATTATTCTAGTGGGACCGAGTTGCAAGTTACAGTCATTGTATTTTTCTTTGTAAATTCCCCGTGGGTCAAAACCTTGATTTTCTAGATTAATTAATGAAGCAGAATTGTTGTGGGTATTTATCTGTTGTAATGTGTGATTGATCTCTCTTTGATTTTATTTCCATTCCATATATATTTTTGAATGTTAAAATACCAATGATTTTATTTTTCAAGAATTCAGAATTTATTTGGTTAATAAAATAAATTGTTGGGAATAAATAATTGTTGCGAGAAAATAATTCTGGGCTAGTATTAGGAGTTTCAATAGATTGTGAGGGCATTGGTATGGTTTTGTACAAAATTGCAAACATGGCATGCATCCTCAATAGGAGTTCCTATCCATGTCACATTCGAAGCAATAGATTTAAGTGCTAAATTCAAAGAATGCATGATGCAAGGCATCGAAAATATTTGTGGATATTTAGGTTCCACAATCATGTCTTATCATTGTAAATAGATGCATTTTCTGTAATAATTTGCACACAAGAATCAACACCTACGTCTTTAATAACTTTCATGAACAACTCACCTATATATTGTGCATCCTTGTATTTTCCAAGAACATCCACTGCCTTCAAGAAGATTGGTCCATTCAAGAAAGCTACCATGAAGTTGATGAGTGGATGGTGTGCTACATCTATCTATCCATCAGAAATAGTACTAACACCAGATAAGGGCTATGATGATTCAATAGGCTCTAGCATATTATCCACCTCCTTCTTTGCCTTTACCAACAATGTGGTTCTAAGCTTTTCTAACTAGGAGGCATGTACCTTGTATCTCAACAAATTAAGGTGATTGTGCAACATTAAATGAGATGAAGTTGAGATAAAGGAAAAAAACCCAATGGTAAGATCAATCTCCTCCTTCCTCACTTGCTGAATTATCTTGTCCATTTGGTCAACTTCCCTCTTTTTTGTTGCTCGATGCACTGCCACTCCTAGATGGATAATTATTTGATGATTTCCTCAAGATTGGAAGAGGATCCTCATTCTTGGTTTTCTTAGATGTTGCTGCCACCAAGTCAACATTGGCCTCTCTTTCCAATTCTTTTCATTTGGATGCACTCACTTCTGGACATGCTCCAAGTACACAAGGTGTGTCCAACAAATGGCACATAACTTGGAAGGAAGTGATCTTAAATTGATTAAGGAGAAAATTACACGTCCAAAGAACATTTCCTCCGCCCTTTAGTTTGGCCCTAGGCCCTTGCTATCTTGTAACATGCTTCCACAATGGACACTTTTGCTCCCGAGCCCACAATTTTGCTAAAATAATGTATTTTCAGCATTTGAAGTTGTTGTTGCAGCCCCACTTCCAACAGATGGAGCACGAACAGACTCTGAAGAAAAATGAAGGAGGGGGACAACATCAACGGGGTAATTACTCCCTTTCCTCTAGCTTCCCTTGGTGATTGAGCCATGATTTCTGCGAAATGAAGAATACAATGGACTATTGTAGGAAGAAACTTGAAAATTGGTGGACAAATCCATTTTCTGAGCACTTGGAATCCTTTTAGAGGAAGAAACTTGAAGATTGGTGGACAAATCCAGTTGCCTAGCACTTGGAATCCATTTGTAGGAAAAAAATTAAAGATTTGTGGACAAATACACTTGGCCAACACTTGTAATCCCTTCTAACACTGCACAATAATCCTCAGTTGCTGTGATAGTCACTATGCCTCAGTTGCTGCTCAGAGATTGTTTGTGACACTTGTTTGAAACCTAAGTTTGAGGAGGATTAATTTGTCAAGCTTGTTTGAGTACAATGTACAATATTAATTTTTGCTTAGATGCAGTGCCAGAACTTTACAACTTGTTTTTGGTGCTCTGGGGAATCAGACACATTGTGTTTGCAGTAGCAACTTAGGTTTTACACAGATGTCCTGTATTTGAAAAACACTGTTGATATGATGAATTTGGAATGGTGTTATGAGAGGCATCGAAGGCAATCCTTCAATTCGACTTTGGTGAATGTTGGAGTCAAGCTTGGGAGTTGTCAGGTTCTCTCTAGAAATGGGAATTGTGGCATTAATGTAGCTGACTGTGACTAATTACAACTGATGCATTCAAAGTGGTACTTATAAAACATATTAAAGGACAAGGGAATTTAGGCATTTCAAATAATTATGGGTTCATTTTCAGTGCATTCATGTAGACATTCCCTCGTGGAGTGGAAGTTCCACCCATAATGGGTTTAATAATGTCTTATAAATTGTAGAAAAAAAGCACCATGAGTTTTATGTGGCAGAGTCTTTCTAGGAATATTGGGAGTTGTGTCAGAAGTACCAGAGGTATGTGTGTATTGTGCAATCCATGTCAGTTCGAACTTCATATATTTAAGAAGGAGCATTGACCAGTGCTTCCCCGGGAGTTCCACATCGATATGGCATGTATACTTGTCCCTTTGGGTTATCTTCCTCCAGCAAAAGTCCAGATCATTTATAGTTGGTCTTTTGTACAAGTTCTATTTTCATGAGTTGCATTGATATGTTGGTTTAGTCATTTTTTATTAAAGCAGCTAAGCTTTGTCTTAATAACTGCCCAGAGTCAGTCTGTAAGTTAGTTTACAATCATAATTGTTGGTTAAATTGCCAGCTAATGGAATAGACGTACTGCCTTTATACACATAGATACAAAGGCAAAGAGTCTTAGATCAAATTTTGGGACTGATGACTATGTATTGCCTACAGGTACAGCTAGAGTGATTTTGTAAATCCTTGTATATTTAAGTTTAGCTGTCCTTGTTGGTGTTAAAAAAAAAAAACAAAACAAACAAACAACTTTGTATGGAAAAAGCATGTGCTTGGGGCCAAGAAATGGTTATATCCAGCCTACTCGTCCAGCAGAAAGTGATTCTGAATAAAGATGCAGTGGGCAAGATCACTTCAATCATCCATATTAGTCCCTAGTATCGTCTACTCCCTTAAAGTGTTTTGTGCAAGTGATGATTTTGTATGGCTTTATTTTAACTATCTATGACAAGGAGATGTTGAGCTATTAAATATACAAAGGGCATGGTAGATCACCGGTGCGACAGACCCTTGAAAGCGTAGCATTTGAGTTCACGCACACTGAGAGCGTAATCGTTAGATGCTTCTAACCGCTCGTGTTCCTTCAATTGTAAACTTTAAGTATATCGAAAAGCCGCACCCTATTCTCCCTTTGCCTAGAATGTTGCTAAATTCTCATATTTTACAGGTCTCTGGTGAGATAAATAGTACTGTTATTCTGATTATATATATATATGTCGCACAATTTCTTGTTAGCAGAATTGAGAGGGCTTGGTACAAAGTTCAAACTGTTGTATATTTCACTATGTTCTTGGTTAAATGGGAATTATTTGGAATGAATAAGATATGTTATAATTGTGATAATATGATGGTTATAAGAAATGGGATGCTCTGGAATAATACTGAGGATGATGTGCACTAGGGTCAAATGGTGAAGAAAGTCTTATGACCTTTTGGGTGGCAAATATTAGTATACATTTTTATAGGCTGTCATGCTTCCCACAACAGATCCATCAAAGTTTTTAACTAACCATAAAATTATATATTAAGAATTCTGTTTGGAAGATAGACATGCATCGAGTGGTCCTATGTAGTAGAGTATGTTTGGCAGTTTAATAATGGATATTTTGCATATTACAAGCATCGGGTGGATTTGAAATGAAGGTGCCAAGTTGGATAATTCACTTGAGCGAGAAACAATGTTAAGATCCACTTTCCATGACAACTCTTTTTTCCATGAAAAATGAAAGGTCAGTATGCTCCCTTCTAATGAATTCAGTTACCTATATGTGTCACTTGACTAAATCTGTTGTTTCACCATGTGGTGGTGCCAACTATTTATAAATGGGAAGCTATATTGCAGATTCGTGATAAGTGATTGACATTATTTCTATTTGCTATAATTATTTTCCTTGATATGTACATCTGAGCACTGAACATAGTAGTCAGAACTGGAACTGGATTCCCAAAATCACAAAATGGGCCAGAACTGGGAAAAAACTGGGTTTAAGAACTGGACCACAAAATAATACCTAAAATACTCAAATTTGAATTAAAAAAATAGATCCATGTAACAATGTAAATCCAAACCATTAGACACTAAATGTTCAAAGTTTGCTTGTGCATGGTACAAGGTGAATATATTATAATGGAATCATGACATAAGTTTTGGGATTACATATAGTTGAACTTCTGAGTGAAAATACATAAACAATTAAGCTTCTAAATGGCCTCTAGACTCAAGAGTCCAAAACATCATACTATTAACTAATCATTCGCCTGTAGGGAAAATTTTAAGTACCGATTCATTTGTAGGAAAAAACTTAAAGACTGGTGGACAAATCCACTTGGCCAACACTTGTAATCCCTTCTAACACTGCACAATAATCCCCAGTTGATGTGATAGTCATTGTGCCTCAATTGCTGCTTAGAGATTGTTTGTGACACTTGTTTGAAACCTAATTTTGAGGAGGCTTAATTTGTCAAGCTTGTTCGAGTACAATGTACAATATTAATTTTTGCTTAGATGCAGTGCCAGAACTTTACAACTTGTTTTTTTGTGCTCTGGGAAATCAGACACATTGTGTTTGCAGTAGCAACTTAGGTTTTACACAGATGTCCTGTATTTGAAAATCACTGTTGATATGATGAATTTGGAATGGTGTTATGAGAGGCATCGAAGGCAATCGTTCAATTCGACTTTGGTGAATGTTGGAGTCAAGCTTGGGAGTTGTCAGGTTCTCTCTAGCAATGGGAATTGTGGCATTAATGCAGCTGACTGTGACTAATTACAACTGATGCATTCAAAGTGGTACTTATAAACCATATTAAAGGACAAGGGAATTTAGGCATTTCAAGTAATTATGGGTTCATTTTCAGTGCATTCATGTAGAAATTCCCTCGTGGAGTGGAAGTTCCACCCGCAATGGGTTTAATAATGTCTTATAAATTGTAGAACAAAAGCACCATGAGTTTTCTGTGGCAGAGTCTTTCTAGGAATATTGGGAGTTGTGTCAAAAGTAACAGAGGTATGTGTGTATTGTGCAATCCATGTCAGTTCGAACTTCATATATTTAAGAGGGAGCATTGACCAGTGCTTCCCTAGGAGTTCCACATCGATATGGCATGTATAATTTTCCTTTTGGGTTATCTTCCTCCAGCAATAGTCCAGATCAGTTATAGTTGGTCTTTTGTACAAGTGCTATTTTCATGAGTTGCATTGATATGTTGGTTTAGTCATTTTTTATTAAAGCAGCTAAGCTTTGTCTTAATAACTTCCCAGAGTCAGTCAATAAGTTAGTTTACAATCATAATTGTTGGTTAAATTTCTAGCTAATGGCATAGATGTACTGCCTTTATACACATAGATACAAAGGAAAATAGTCTTAGATCAAATTTTGGGACTGATGACTATGTATTTCCTACAGGTACAGCTGGAGTGATTTTGTAAATCCTTGTATATTTAACTTTAGCTATCCTTGTTGATGTTAAAAAAAAAAAAAAAAAAACAAACAAACAACTTTGTATGGCAAAAGAATGTGCTTGGGGCCAAGAAATGGTTATATCCAGCCTACTCGTCGAGTAGAAAGTGATTCTGAATAAAGATGCAGTGGGAAAGATAACTTCAATCATCCATATTATTCCCCTAGTATCATGTCTACCCCCAGTGTTTTGTGCAAGTGATGATTTTGTATGGCTTTCTTTTAACTATCTATGACAAGGAGATGTTGAGCTATTAAAGATACAAAAGGGTATGGTAGATCACTGGTGGGACAGATTCCTAGAAAGCAGAGCATTTGAGTTCACATACACCTGAGATTCCAGAGTGTTAGATGCTTCTAACTGCTTCGTGGTTCCTTCAATTGTAAACTTTAAGTATACCGAGTGCTGCACCCTATTCTCCCTTTGTCTAGACTGTTGTTAAATTCTCATATTTTACAGGTCTCTAGTGAGATAAATAGTACTGTTATTCTAATTGTATATATATATGCCGCACAATTTCTTGTTAGCAGAATTGAGAGGGCTTGGTACAAAGTTCAAACTATTGTATATTTCACTATGTTCTTGGTTAAATGGGAATTCTTTGGAATGAATACGATATGTTATAATTGTGATAATATGATGGTTATAATAAATGGGATGCTCTGGAATAATACTAAGGATGATGTGCACTGGGGTCAAATGGTGAAGAAAGTCTTATGACCTTTTGGGTGGCAAATATTCGTATACATTTTTATAGGCTGTCATGCTTCCCACAATAGATCCATCAAAGTTTTTAACTAACCATAAAATTATATATTCAGAATTCTGTTTGGAAGACAGACATGCATCGAGTGGTCCTATGTAGTAGAGTATGTTTGGCAGTTTAATAATGGATATTTTTCATATTACAAGCACCGGGTGGATTTGAAATGAAGGTGCCAAGTTGGATAATTCAATTGAGCGAGAAACAATGTTAAGATCCATTGTCCATGACAACTCTTTGTTCCATGAAAAATGAAAGGTCAATATGCTCCCTTCTAATGAATTCAGTTACCTATATGTGTCACTTGACTAAATTTGTTGTTTCACCATGTGGTGGTGCCAACTATTTATAAATGGGAAGCTATATTGCAGATTCATGATAAGTGATTGACATTGCTTCTATCTGCTTGAATTATTTTCCTTGATATGTACATCTGAGCACTGAACATAGTAGTCAGAACTCGAACTAGATTCCCAAAATCACAAAATGGGCCAGAACTGGGAAAAAACTGGGTTGAAGAACTGGACCACAAAATAATACCTAAAATACTCAAATTTGAATTAAAAAAATAGATCCATGTAACAATGTAAATCCAAAACATTAGACACTAAATGTTCAAAGTTTGCTTGTGCATGGTAAAAGGTGAATATATTATAATGGAATCATGACATAAGTTTTGGGATTACATATAGTTGAACTTCTGAGTGAAAATACATAAAAAATTAAACTTCTAAATGGCCTCTAGAATCAAGAGTCCAAAACATCATACTATTAACTAATCAGTCACCTGCAGGGAAAAGTTTAACTACCGATCCATTTGTAGGAAAAAACTTAAAGACTGGTGGACAAATCCACTTGGCCAACACTTGTAATCCCTTCTAACACTGCACAATAATCCTCAGTTGCTGTGATAGTCACTGTTACTCAGTTGTTGCTCAGAGATTGTTTGTGACACTTGTTTGAAACCTAAGTTTGAGGAGGCTTAATTTGTCAAGCTTGTTCGAGTACAATGTACAATATTAATTTTTGCTTAGATGCAGTGCCAGAACTTTACAACTTGTTTTTTGGTGCTCTGGGGAATCAGACACATTTTGTTTGCAGTAGCAACTTAGGTTTTACACAGATGTCCTGTATTTGGAAAACACTGTTGATATGATGAATTTGGAATGGCGTTATGAGAGGCATCGAAGGCAATCCTTCAATTCGACTTTGGTGAATGTTGGAGTCAAGCTTGGGAGTTGTCAGGTTCTCTCTAGCAATGGGAATTGTGGCATTAATGTAGCTGACTGTGAATAATTACAACTGATGCATTCAAAGTGGTAGTTATAAAAAATATTAAAGGACAAGGGAATTTAGGCATTTCAAATAATTATGGGTTCATTTTCAGTGCATTCATGTAGACATTCCCTCATGGAGTGGAAGTTCCACCCGCAATGGGTTTAGTAATGTCTTATAAATTGTAGAACAAAAGCACCATGAGTTTTCTGTGGCAGAGTCTTTCTAGGAATATTGGGAGTTGTGTCAGAAGTACCAGAGGTATGTGTGTATTGTGCAATCCATGTCAGTTCGAACTTCATATATTTAAGAGGGAGCATTGACCAGTGATTCCCTGGGAGTTCCACATCAATATGGCATGTATACTTGTCCCTTTGGGTTATCTTCCTCCAGCAAAAGTCCCGATCAGTTATAGTTGGTCTTTTGTACAAGTGCTATTTTCATGAGTTGCATTGATATGTTGTTTTAGTCATTTTTGAATAAAGAAGCTAAGATTTTTCTTAATAACTGCCCAGAGTCAGTCTGTAAGTTATTTTACAATCATAATTGTTGGTTAAATTGCCAGCTAATGGCATAGACGTACTGCCTTTATACACATAGATACAAAGGCAAATAGTATTAGATCAAATTTTGGGACTGATGACTATGTATTGCCTATAGGTACAGCTGGAGTGATTTTGTAAATCCTTGTATATTTAAGTTTAGTTGTCCTTGTTGGTGTTAAAAAAAAAAAAAAAAAAAAAAAACAAACAAACAACTTTGTATGGCAAAAGCATGTGCTTGGGGCCAAGAAATGGTTATATCCAGCCTACTCGTCCAGCAGAAAGTGATTCTGAATAAACATGCAGTGGGAAAGATCATTTCAATCATCCATATTAGTCCCCTAGTATCATGTCTACCCCCAGTGTTTTGTGCAAGTGATGATTTTGTATGGATTTATTTTAACTATCTATGACAAGGAGATGTTGAGCTATTAAAGATACAAAAGGGTATGGTAGATCACTAGTGGCACAGATTCCTAGAAAGCAGAGAATTTGAGTTGACAGACACCTGAGATGCCAGACTGTTAGATGCTTCTAACTGCTTCGTGGTTCCTTCAATTGTAAACTTTAAGTATACCGAGTGCCGCACCCTATTCTCCCTTTTGTCTAGAATGTTGTTAAATTCTCATATTTTACAGGTCTCTGGTGAGATATATAGTCCTGTTATTCTGATTATATATATATATATATATATATATATATATATGTCGCACAATTTCTTGTTAGCAGAATTGAGAGGGCTTGGTACAAAGTTCAAACTGTTGTATATTTCACTATGCCCTCGGGTTAAATGGGAATTTCTTGGAATGAATAAGATAATATTATACTGTGATAATATGGTGGTTATAAGAAATGGGATGCTCTGGAATAATACTGAGGATGATGTACACTGGGGTCAAATGGTGAAGAAAGTTTTATGACCTTTTGGGTGGCAAATATTCGTATACATTTTTATAGGCTGTCATTCTTCCCACAATAGATCCATCAAATTTTTTAACTAACCATAAAATTATATATTCAGAATTCTGTTTGGAAGACAAACATGCATCGAGTGGTCCTATGTAGTAGAGTATATTTGGGAGTTTAATAATGGATATTTTGCATATTACAAGCACCGGATGGATTTGAAATGATGGTGCCAAGTTGGATAATTCAATTGAGCGAGAAACAATGTTAAGATCCATTGTCCATGAAAACTCTTTGTTCCATGAAAAATGAAAGGTCAGTATGCTCCCTGCTAATGAATTCAGTTACCTATATGTGTCACTTGACTAAATCTGTTGGTTCACCATGTAATGGTGCCAACTATTTATAAATGGGAAGCTATATTGCAGATTTGTGATAAGTGAATGACATTGATTCTATCTGCTAGAATTATTTTCCTTGATATGTACATCTGAGCACTGAACATAATAGTCAGAACTGGAACTAGATTCCCAAAATCACAAAATGGGCCAGAACTGGGAAAAAACTAGGTTGAAGAACTGGACCACAAAATAATACCTAAAATACTCAAATTTGAATTAAAAAAATAGATCCATGTAACAATGTAAATCCAAACCATTAGACACAAAATGTTCAAAGTTTTCTTGTGCATGCTAAAAGGTGAATATATTATAATGGAATCATGACATAAGTTTTGGGATTACATATAGTTGAAATTCTGAGTGAAAATACATAAACAATTAAACTTCTAAATGGTATCTAGACTCGAGAGTCTAAAACATCATACTATTAACCAAATGAGTACATAACTCATTAGCACAAATTTGAAGTTTACTTTCTCTTGGTCAATGGCTCCAACAACTGCTGCCATTCAATTTTTAAAAACAGTTGGCAGGGGCACCAACCTAAGCCTTGACCGAGGAGCAACAATACGGTAGTCATGCCCATGAGTGTACTTCTGTCTAATTAGCATGTTTGAAAACCCCTTGTTGAAATATTGTTTTCTTATAAACTAAGCAAGATTGAACGACAACCCATTCTCTATCTTGGAACTCCAGCCTTTACAAGAGCTTCACCATAAAAATAAGTAAATATATACAAATTAAAGAAAGCCATGAACCAAAGTTTAATTGAAAAAATTGTTCAATGGGAAAAAGGAAGATAGATAATTTTGATCTCAAGTTCTTAGCATAAGCTTGTTCAAAGAGGAGTTAAATTTGATCTCTAGTTATTTACGCATAAATTGCGAAGCAAAATTTAAAAGGATCCCTATTGTTAGCTAGTAGGAAGAGTGATGTGTGATACACAGAATAGGTATTGTACACAAAATCTGAAAAGTTATAATAGTACATGTTTTGTATTCCCTTCAATCATGCTCTTCCTTCGAACAATGTCGACCAAAATTTCACGAGTGCTTGAATCAAGGATGAAGCCTTTCTCCATCATTTGATCCCAAATTTTACAAGCTTTGCTCAGCTTTTCTTTTCGGAAAAGACCTCCAATGACCAGACTATAAGTATGCTCATCTGGATAGCAACCACTCTCTATCATTTCTTCAAAAATTTCAACAACCTCACTTATTCTAAACGATTTGCAAAGCCCATTTATTAAATAATTGTATGAAGCCACATCAGGATTAATTCCCTTTCTTACCATCAGATAGCAGATCACAGGCCTGGTCAGTCCTACCCATCCTTCAGAAGTGATTAATCACAGTGGTATAGGTAATCACATCAGGCGTAAAACATTCCGTCCACATCTCATGGAAAAGCTCCTCTGCGAGGTCAGGATGACCTTATTCAAAAAACCCATTTATCAGCGTAGTGTCGGTGACAATATCTGGAACAATACCTTTCTATAACATTTCACTCAGCAGCTTAGAAGCAGTCCTAGTTCTACGAAGTTTGCAAAGTGCATTAATAAGTGTGTTGTATGAAACAACATCACTTAAGCCAACAACCTCCATCGTTTGAGATACTAGCAGATAGCCTTTGTCCAATTTGTTTGCCTTGCAAAAGCCAACAATTAGCTCATTGTAACTATAGCTGTTAGGAACAATACCCTTATTTGTCATTTTAAGAAACAGCCTCTGAGCCTCATTCAAATGGCCTTCCTTGGAGTGATATTTGATCAAAGTATTGTAAGTAACCACATCTGGAAGGCATCCATTCCTCTCCATAAAGGCAACAATAATTTTATCTTTGGACCCTTTGCCTACTTTGCAAAAAGCGCCAATCAGGGCATTATATACAGAGCCAGGACCAACGTTAGACACTCCATGCAATGCCTTAGACCACCATTCATATTTGGGAAACCGGGCCAACCAGGGGCAAGACCAGCAACAACGTCATTCCATGTTGGGTTTGGAAAACTCCAGCCATATGACCAAGCACCTCCAAAACAAACACAGCCCCAGCAGACCGATTCACCCATTTCGATGGCGGATCCATATGTGGCCGAAGGGTTGCTGGATTGATATGAGTAGACACCTCTTTTCCAGACCGACTCCATTGTCAACTCCAACCCTGCAGCCATACTAGATATTGGGGCGAATGCAGTTCCAAAACCCTCGAGCCTAATAAATCGGGGCGAATATAAACCAAAACTGTCCAGACCACTAAATGCGGAGGCGAATCTAGCGCTTCATGTTTTATGCGCCCTTATATTTTTGGGCTAAAGCATAATAATTATTTATTTTTAAAATAATTTTGGGACTAATTATACAAAACTATACAAAAAGGTTTTATATAAAAAATTCGCCCCAATAAAAATTCAAACCCCGTAACTTCGCCTTGGCTAAAATTCTTACCAAAATTTTCTTTTCCCATGTCCCATAATAATCAATTTCACCATTCCGTAATATCATGGATTCATTTATGGTAGTAATTTTTATCATTTTTCCCTCATGAGGCACTTGCTGATTTTCCTCCCTATGGTATTCAGTCATTAGTCACTTCCATTCTCAAAATCATATCAGTAGGTCATATGATGGGTCTCATTAGTCTCTAAGGTCTCACCATGGTTAAAATAATGAGTCAAATGTCAATAAAGATCAGCAAGGTCATGAGGAAGTCAATAAAACTCAAAGTCATGATTATCTGTTATCTCCACAAAGTGATGTCCCTACCTTCAGAGAAGTTTTCTGTAGCATGTTCAGCGCCAGAGCACCTTCAAAGCAGATCCAACAGAAAGAGCCTGGAAAGAGCTTTCGAACGGTATAGTGCACTCTCAAAACTGACTTCTGGATTGAAATTTATGCTTAAGTGAAGTAAAAGTCCCTACATCCTCATATATCCCCTATTTCCCATCCTTCCCTTTTAAACTTTGTATTATTAAAGTTTAATATTCCTTTATAAAATCCCTTTTTCCCTTTCCCAATGGCAAAAATCACATTAATACATATATCCGATCCCAAAACCACTTCCCCACCTTTACCCTTGAAACTTTATTATAAAATCAAAGTTTCCATTATATATAAAGTCCCCACCCTCATAACCACTTCCCCTCCATTCCCGTTGAAAAAACCTTATGGTAAACATTTTAAAGATCCGCATATATATATATATATATATATATATATCCCACCTTCCATCGCAATCACAACATTTGTAACGTGCACTCCGATTGTCTCATTCCATAACTTTCGATGCGATTGCCCGATTGTATATCCCTCCAATTGCAACCTCCGATGCATACCTGACCGTTGATTTGCTCCCGCCGATCCGACGGCTCACAACCAATCAGGCCATCACAATCGGTGCTCCCATAATGCCCCTTTCGATCGATCAATCGCAATATTATCCGATCGCGACACCCCCGATCATCCCTCAGCCGTTGATCTCCCAGTCCGATCAGATGGCTCACCTCCAATCGCACCATCGCAATCGATGCTTCCATAAGTCCCCCTCTGATTGACATACTCTCGATTACACATCCACTGTTGATCTTCCTCCTCCGATCGGACGGCCCACGTCTAATCGCTCAATCGCAAGTTCCCCCCCGATTTAAACCCGTCGATTGAAAACTCCGATTGATCTCTCCACCATTTATTCCTCCCCGCCAATCCAACGGCTCAAACTCAATCGGGCTAATCGCATCAGCGTTTCACATATGTGATATGTCACTCCGTCCCGCTCTAAGTCCGATTGCGATTCCACCATTATTTCATATATATATCACTCCGCCTGCCCTGCTCTGGTTCCGATTGCGATTACTATTTGTTGTATATATCTCTCCGCTCTCCTCCGATCCTAATTGCGATTTCATTTCTCCTCTGTATATCCCTCTTCCGCCTGATTTGGGACTGCGATTTCCATATGGATCCCGCCTCCATTTCCCTTCCCTTTTCCCATTTAAACACATTTTCCCTTCACGAAAAAGCATAAATTCATTTTATCAGCTTTCTATTAAAGACCAGAGAATGAAGAACTAAAGGAAATTGAAACGTCAGGAGGCGAGAAATAAAATTGTAACAGTCACATCTTCAACATTGATTCTAAAGGATCCACGCTACAGGTTTTGCCTCCGCATTGGATATCTGAAAATTTCAGGAGGAATAATGTAACGCAGCTCTTCCTTTACGAAAATATTATGAGCTCTTGGTCTTCCATCTTCAGTTATGATTCCTCCTCTTCCCATCGATCTATATTCCCACAAATTATGTCTATTTATTGTAAATTCCAATCATTTTTAAAAAGGGCTGAAAGTCTGAGGTCTGAAAACTCAGAAGTAGGGGAATAGTGTGACAGCGAGCTCTGCGCTCTGTTGTACAGTTTGGCAGGGAATTAATAAAGTGATGTAACTTTGATTTGTGGGATTCATGTGGTATGAGTTTTAGTATATGTCTCTTCTTTGTGTTTCTATGTACATTGTTATGTTGCAACATTCATTCATAAACATTTCCAGTTGAATGTTTTCAAGTCAGAAAGGTAGAATCCATTTTATATGATCTGCCTTGGGGAAACATTCATACTCTGTGTATTTTCTTCTGTTTGAAAAGGATCCATTTATTATGCCCTTTTCAGCCTCTCAACATTCCTTCCACTCCATCTTATCTCAAACTAGATTGCTAAGTATCATGCCTATCTTGCCCCATAAAATACCCTGTATCCTGATTTAATTCCTCAGCTCATGCTGTCCTTTTTGTCCCATACATCCCTGAAAATTCGGTAATTTATTACAATTCCTCTTCCTATTTATATACCTAGCCTAAAATCAGTTTCATTATTGTTTCATTGAATATATATTCTACAGAGAGATCCCTCTCCTGTCCTTGTAGGGCTAGCTACAAGGCTGAGCATGGTTTAGTTGTTACCCTGATTTGCCTTTTTCAGCGTAGGGTCCAATTCGGGTGCTAACATATTCTAATATGAACATACAGGGAACTCTTGGGGATCTTTCAAATCTTTGGCACCGGGCCAATCATTCACCACATCTCTCACGGTGTAGTCAGAGGCGGCTTAGCGTTATTTATGGCGATTCTTTGGGAGGGCCATTGGAGATTATTAGGAGGAGTGTTTTTGAGTAAGAGGGATCAACCCTTCTGCTTGAGGAAATTATCAAAGGAGGGAATTAGTATTTCAGATCTACCATAGCCTCATTCTCATTTTGATTTAGTTGCAGTGACAAGTTATTTGTCACATTGTACATTTTCCGACATTTCTAGCAATCTCTCCTAGATTGGCTAGAAATCTTGTATTAGAGCCCATTCTTCTATCCTTGGGAATTTATTTGTATAGGTCAGTCATATTTCATGTATTGACATCTACAACAACAGCTACTCTCCTAGAGACAATGCAGTCACTACTTTCTGGCATGTTATGCAGTTGTTGCATCTCTTGTATTTCATGTGTTAACCTTTGGAGATTGGTTCCCATTGCTTGAGTGGCTTGTCCCTCAATATATTTCTGTATATTGTAGCTGATATAATAATAAACATGATGGTTGTATTATATTCCATTTATTGACATGTACAGTTTTGCAGAGTTTCATGATTGTGTTCATATATTGTTGTAGGCTCTCTATTTGAGTAGTTTCCTAAGGGACCTAGTTTGGGGAGATTTGAATAACCCCTCTAGGCTCATTTCTTTGGGCTCAAATTCTGGAAGAGAAGTGTTTTATGTATTAAAAAATGGATCCCATACCCCTTTCAGCTTATTTTTACACTTCCTTCCTTATACAACGTCCTTGAGGACCATATTTCATAAATTCCCAAAAAAGGAACATTACATGGATTTCTCATGTTTTGGTTTAGCTGGAATGTTAGATGGATTCGAAGCTGATTGAGGTGGATCTATGAATGATTATAAAATTAATTCATGTGTTCCCTCAGTTTAGGGCCTATTAATCCAGGTTTGGATTGCGGTAAATCATGATAGGTGGTTTTCTCTCCATTCAGGACTAGGAATCCTGAGTTTGGGATATATGGTAAATCCTAGAGAGTATGTCTCAGTTTAGGGCCTAGTGACCCATGATTCAGAATGTGGGTTACGGTAAATACTGAGAGACTAGGATATAGGAAAATTCCTCATGGTTTAGGTGGAAAGAATCCAGTGATATCCATGCTTGTGTTGGCCTAGTGATCGGGTGTGGATCACGATAAAGCCTGATTTATATTTGATGAGGGCCAGGTGGTTTAGCCTTTGGATGCATCGAACTATTATTTTAGTTTCAGTCCCACATTCATGCTTGGAATATGGCACCGCTAAGAATTTGGAGGGCCGGGAGATTAATTCAAATTCCTCTTCTTTGATAATTACCAGAGCTTACTGATTTACTATGTCTTCTTATTAGCTTATTTAGTATTCACTGGTTAAAGATTGATCCAGGTGGATATTGGTGGCCACCCGCCTATTCCACTTGGGGCCCTACCATTGTCTCTTTCAATTTTTTTTTGTTTCGGCATGACTTACTATTTTTAGCAGTTTTTTGGGTCCTCAACTTCCGGAGCTATTTTGAGGCCCTAAACGACATTGTTTTGGAAAATTGAGAGCTTTATAGATATTTATAATGTCATTGAGCACACATCAAATGGTGATAGTATGCCAAAGTTACGTCCCTGTGAAGTTGAAACACCAATTTACCCAAACGGGGCCCATAGTTTTGGCGCTTCATCTCCTAGGGTTAGGTTTTTGGATGTTTAGGGTTCTCCATTGTTTCTCAATAATAAATAGGCCCTCGAGCCTCATTGTAACTCAGTTCAGAGGCCTGTAGCCGCCACATATCTTCTTAGAGATAGCTACCAGCGCCCTAGCTAGTTTTATTTCCATTTTGTCTGTAAGCAAATTTCAGTTCTTTGATATTAATTAAATGAAGTGTTATTTCCGCTGCATCTCTGTATTTATGGTTATATGTTTATTCTGTTGCGTTCCTGCATAAATCCGGATCAGTGGTATCAGAGCGGTCTGCTTTTTCTCGATCCTTCTTTGCATGTTCCCAACGAGGTCGGGGTATAAGGAGCTAGGGCTCGATCTGGTGGAACCTTTGCAAGATCAGCCTCGCAAACCTCGACGGACGCCCATGGGGGATGAAAGGAAAGATGAGGGAGCAGGAGATCCTATCAAAATATTGCTCGAGGAGGCCCTCGAAAAAAAAAGGAACGCGATGATGGATAAATTTACTCAATTCCTTCAACGACTCCCAATTGTATGTCCCACTCACTTCATCAAAGAAGATAGAGAAGTAGATGTCACATAATCACTAATACCCCATTGGCACAAAATCCCAAATAATTAGTCAACAAAATTGTTTCCAACAAAAGGCTCTTTTATTTTGAAAGCTTTAGATAATACAAGAAACAATTGTCTTAGTCACACATCAAACAAATTATTAAATTCATTTTCGACATTCATACCAAAACTCTGCATAGTAGTTACACCCACAAATAGTTTATTTAAAAATTTATGAAAATATAAACACAAGAGTAACTAAGAATTTTACACTAACAATTTATATGCACAAAGCAGCCATTCAAGATTTTTTGACAAACACTTTAAAAGACATGCACTCTAAGAATGACATTGGCTTTTAATAGACAAACACTTTTCAGGTAACAAGCAATTAAAAGTCATTGAGGCATTTTGTCACTACTTAGCAACAATGAATTTAAGATTATTCTTCAACATATTTATCTCATAAAATTCATAATTTAAACTGTAAACAATGTATCTTGAAAATCAGGACCAAATAATCTAGTTTTAAAGACTCAACAACAAAGACTATATAAAGAAGAATCATTAAATCGCTTCAGATTTCGATCCTGGGTTCTGACAAGTATTTTTTTGAATGAAATCAGGGGTTACATGACCATTAGGCACGGATATTCTGATGTTAATAACTGACCCAAAACGCCTGCACCATTATTGGAAACAACAAATTTATGAATGACCTATACTATTTATGACTTTGTCAAACATGTTGGAAATGAAAACTTACAACTACACCTCTACAATAGGCAAAATAACAACACAAAGTTATGCTACCATGATATGCTCATTGAAATCACAATACTTCTCAATTCACTATATATGAGTTCCAAAATATTTTACCATCCAAAACTAATTCATATGATTTTGGACAAGTTTTTTGAACCAATTGTTACAACGATAACACATATAAATGATCACATGTACCATTAAGGATTTCTATCAAAATTCGATAGTACTATTACAAAAACTTGAATAACAAAACATTGAATTATTAATAAGAATAACATATATGCCATAACTGAAATTTATCTCCAACTTACCTGCCATTTGATCTTCCAACTATTTTACTTATTATTTATTTTGCATTTTCTTCAAGGGTTGGATTATGCATTCCACCAGATGGATAATGTTCATTTTCCATTTTTAGATGTAAGTTGCCAGTAATTTATTCATGACAAATAAATTGATAAATATTCACGTATTTATAACACTTTGTACCATCCTAAACCATTTATAAAACATGTATCTATTAATTATTTGAAATAAATTGCTAAATCATGAAATACTTACCCAAATCCTTTTCGAATAAATTTATTGCAATTACCTTCAACAATATTTTATTTTTTCAAATGCTATAATACCAAGATTAGTACCATAAACTACACCATTACATCAATAGATTCAAACATCCATTCTATAGTGATTAATCTAGTCTTCATTTTTAACTAATCAATAATATTCTAGATAACATAAGCTCTGAAACCAAAATTAGATGCTTACAACAATTTAAATGTTCACTTTTTATTTTATGCTAAAGTTATACTATAATTTCGCACAATGGAAATTATACTCCGAAGAGATATTCACCAATTTCCGTTAATATGATCCACTCCTTCGATCCCTTAACCAACCCAACATCCATCCTATTTCCACCCAACTATCTGCGGAGAACTTCCTCCAGAACCCCCCCGAGCTTGTGTGCTCACAACCGCACTAAAATACAAGAATAGAGAGAGAGATGCAAGGAAAACTCATGAAGATAGTTTTCACTTCTAAATACCACCATGTTCAACCTCACAGATACCTTTGATTATAGAAAACGGATTTTTTTTTGGAAGTACTGATACTTGTTTTTCTTTCACAATATTCCTCAAGTCTTCCAATTTTAGAGACATCTCCCCTCTCCCCCCAAATGAGAATAAGGCTGAGACTCCAAGGGGGAGGAGCAACAATTCATGTCATAAAGGAGTGATTGGTTACATGCATTGTATTCCCTTTAGAGGAGTGTAACCTATGCCATTAAAGAGAGGTATGGCGCTCAGATAAGGAGAGTGTAACATATGCATTAAAGTGAGTGTAAGATAATATTTATAGACACATATTTGGTTTATGTAGGAATATTTTATGACATATATTTAATGAGGTAAGAGGAATATTATCTCTGAGAGGCATAAAAGAGAGTGTAATGAATATTTAAAATAGAGAGAGTTACATAGAAAGAGAGTCATGAAGGAGAGAGGTGGAAGTGATTTGAGGAGATATAATTTTCTTTAAGAATATCATAGTTCTGTTAAAGATAATAATAATATTAATAATATTAATAATATCGAGGATTAAGTCGAGATTGAACCATTACAATCGATTAATCATATCAGTGATTTTCCCTTCTGCGATATTACATTTTATCGATTGATAGGTGATTTAATACTTTTGGAAAGTCATATCTTTAACAGACATGACTTTATTTAGAAAGTCATCTAAAATTGTTAGGAATTGATTATTAAGGAAATTCATCTACGAGCCTTGATATGAGTGGTATTTTTCTTCCGACAATAGGATTCCGCACCCTATTGTATGCATCTTTGTGCCTTAGTAGATTGAGGACTCGCGCTCTCGATCTACTCTAAAGATCCAAGATTCCACACCTTGATTTTTTTTTTTTGGGCCATTCGTGACTCCGCCCCCAAACATTTCATTATAGATTCAAGACCCGCGTCTTTATATTTTGCTGATTTACCTCGCGTTTCCCATCTAAATATATATCCAAGACTCCACGTTCTTATATTTCGATGGATTTAGACCCGCCCTAATTTCCATGGCTTCTCATCTATTCTTCTTGAAACTCATATATTACATCTATAAGGTACTGATTGTGAAAGCCCATACCCATCTCATGAGCCTGATAGTAAGTGTCTTCCAAGACCAAGACACATCACAATTTATTGATTAAATAAATCAAACCACTTCTTATAATTAACTTATTCAAATTTTACCAAATATTGTATGTATCCACAGTATTATACGTTTTGGAGAAATTAATTTTCATAATATTTATAAATTTGCATCCTTGTTGGCAACACTGTTCTTCACACACTATTTAGTATGATATTATGCACATATAATCATACAAATTATGTATCATCCATAAATCATAATTAACCATATGTTCCATCTAACCATGATCATCCATGGATCCGTGTCTCCACTCGAATCACCATTCATGAATACAATTTATGTCCAAAATAGATATCAAAAGAGAAAAAAATATCACACATGCTCTTAAATCAGTACCAATTATTGTGATTACGCAACTACAGAGACATAAATATTTAACAAACTGCAGTGACCTAAAACTAGACATAGCATATGTTAATGTACATGTCTTTCATACACATAGAGCTATATCAAAATCACCATCTCTAAGTGTCATCAAAGCTATCTCAACAAGAAGATTATACCCGCTCTCACGATGATACTCCCATCCAACAACCACCTGGAGGCGCGACTCCCTTGTTATATGGGCAAATTTTGACATTCCTGTGGTCCGAGGGTCAAATAGATTCGACAAGTCAGATAGATGGTCGAATCTTATCAAAAATGATATTTCTCGTCCATGACTTTTTCCGACCAAGTGAAGATTATTTTTGCACTCCTCAAAGTTACCCCTGCGTCATGTACACCAGAATCCCACTTTGATAAAAAGGATGACATTTAACCCCTCTCTATTCTTAGTCGTACCCATCAAATTTTTCCGAGATGACATCAAGGAACAATAAATATCCCACAGGGAGCCATGAGGACAAGTACAGGTTAACATCACACCGTGAAAACAAAGTTGATCAAGATGTGCATGAGTCGACGGACTGGCTGAGCATCACGACAAAGTTGGGTATCAAAGATTTAGAGAAAATTTGTTAAAAGTATCATAATACCATACATTCAGGATGAAATGATTTTGACTTCTCCTCACTTGGTATCATAATGATATGCTGCCAAGATTGAGCAATTGCCAGAAGGCTGACTTGATTTCCACCATTTGTTAATCAAATCAGGGAAAGGTGCCTCAAATCGCAGACATCAGGGCAAATATCAAAGCCAAGGCATGACAATGACAATCAAAGCACAAGAAAATAAAAATTCCCGCGAAGCCAAAGAAGGACAATGGAAAGTGGTGTGAGTTCCATAAGAGTTCCACTCAAACACAAAGGGAGTACACAAGCAAATACCGTGGCTTAGATGAGGGCTTCCGAATCCGATGCATGCTCCGAATCCGGAATAAAACCGACAAGGGGAAATGAAATGGAAACCGATTATTGATGTGAATTTAAAGCCATTTGCCTTCAACACGAAGATCCGTGACAGGTCCAGAGGATCTGAGAGCTTTCCACTCCCAAATGTGGTAAAGGTTCCCCGCTATAGTTCATTATCGATAATGGGAGCCAAAATAAACTCATTTCGGTGATGTCGTGAATTGGTCAGTTTGCCGTAATTACAAGACACCCACAACCATAACATTTGTATACGGTTTCAAGGATAGATCTTCGTGTTAGCCAATAGCTATCTTCTCCATAGCATCAAGCCATACTGATGAGTAGTATTATAGGACATTTGTATCTTATTGATGCTTCGATGTATTATTAGGCCAACATATTCTATACAAGCTAATGACAGCATATGTAAGGAGTCACGACCTTGCGCCGTTATTGTTACCTTGGGAAATAAGTTGTACAAGATACCATAGGTACCACCGCCTGGCTACCATCTCTTTGGTTACCGTAAAAATGCGTAAGCTCATTCCCCAAATTAGGAATTTTTTTTTTTTCCGATGATTTCCGTCTCTGTGTCAAGAGAGGAATACTATGCTGCGAGACCTCCGCTCCTCGATCTTCTCGCACGACAAACAAATGTGCAAGAAGTCAGAGAGCATGTAATATTTTCACTGCCCAGGTTTTCTCAGCATCCGTCAAGTCACACCCTATCGTATCTGACCCGTGCGACGTCGCCACTCAAAACCTATTCATGTTCTCGGGAGAATGATGAATCATGGTACCAGAGTTATTGTAGAAAGGTCACATCCACCAAGTTCATCGTTCGTGGGAGTTCGATCATGTTAGTACAAAAAGAACGATGGGACTTGGAGACTCTATATCGACTATCGGCCATGAATGCCACATCACCGTTCAAAATAGGTACCCGATCCCATGGATTGATGACCCTAACGAACTCAAAGGGGCGAAATATTTTAGCAAGATCGACTTCTGAAGTCTTGGTATCACCAGTACCCATCGAACCCTCCGATGTGGAAACTACCTTCGGTGTCAAGGAGGGGAATTTTCCAATGAGACAGCTGCAAGGAAGGTCCCCCGAAACCTTCATGAGGTTCATGGACAACATCTTGAGTCCATTAACCAACTCATTTGTAGTAGTGTACTTGGATGACATTTCCGATCTTTTAATAACACTTGAGAAGATCACCTCCACTATTCAAGTCCTCCAAACACTACCAACACAAGTTGTGTACAATTTGGAGAAGTATCTTCGGCATGACCTGTGTCTGGTCCGGGGATTATTAAGGCTGATGAAAATGGGGCATGTGGATCCAACCAAGATTCAAGTCATTCGAGACCTGCCAACCCTAACCACTACAATGTAGTTTACACACTGGGGTTACTTTAAAATGTATTTAGTGTTGGGATTCTCTCATATCACTGCCTTGAGTCAAGTCATGAGAGCGAGAGAATTACTATTTTGGCTCAATTCCCAACAAAAGGCATTCATAGAATTGAAACATTGCTTCCTGCTTCCGCTTCGTTATTCACGCTCACACATGCAACAACCATTTGAGATCGGTACAGATGCTCCCAAGTATGCCTATTAGTGGTATCATTACCCAACAAGGGCATCTAGTGGCATATCATGTTGAGGCATTGTCCGACACAGCTCGAAAGTATCCTAATGCATGACAAAGAAATGTATTCCATCGTGCAAAAGCTTGTCGAAAATGGAAGCATTACATTTTTATGAAGGAAACAATCATCCACATGTAGTAATATCGACTCCTGTCAGCTTCATACAGACACAAGGGAAGTTAGAACGATCTCCATCAAAAGTGGTCCACATATCTCCGTGATAGTTTCATTTGAACATCAAGTACAAGAAGGGTAGCACCAATAATGTTGTAGATGCCTCTACCAACGACCGATCATGTATAATTAATCAGTATTTTCAATCTTTGTGCTAGTGGGCATGAAGACTTTTATTGGCCACTTTCTGCACAAGATGTGAACCAAAATTATCATACATATACAAGGCAATTCTCTGGGGTACAATGTTCCAAATTTTCACCTCCAAGATGCACTCGTTATGTCACCTTCGGACACCTTTATGTTGCTTCAAGCATGCAAAGATGATACATGGGAAGCACACCATGGCCGAGTCGCCGGGAATTTTTGGTCAAGAAAATAGTGGTAGTATTGTAGAAGTATTTCATTGTCAATTTTGATATAGATGTGTTAGTAGACATCGTATCCGCATCATGCTTACGTTATTGCCAAACCGACCATCATGCTGCCCTATACTCCACTACCTACCCCCACATTTTAACCATCTCCATGATTTCATTACAGGCCTTTCTATTGGGGTTGAAAATGATTATGTTTTCGTTGTCACTGCATACATTTACGAAGATTACCATTATGATACCGCAAGAAGAACATCACAATAGAAGCTACTCAAAATCTTCTTTGAACAAGTTTAAAAGTATTTAGATTCCATAGTCTATCAATAAGTATCGCATCGTGATAGCGCTTCCTCAACACATTTTGACTAGCCCTCCAACATTTAGACACCAAGCTCACCAAACTACAGAACACCAACCGTATATTACATAGAGGTTGTCACCAGATGATTATTATTTTGCAGCATTATAACCATAATGCAAAACAATGAATACATGGATGAGAGCTCATCTCATGTAACATGTTGTACTTGGAGTTTCCCAGCTCAATTGAATACACAACCCCTCTGTGTGGGTCAGATCTTGTGCCACTATGTCCCATTCACGTAGCCATGCCATTTGCTACCGCTAAGTGATTTGGTTTCATCTACCAGAAGTCACAAAACACAATTTACCGAGTGCATTCAAAGACACATCTATCAAAAATTTTATGCGTATTTACATCAGATACAACTAATGCCAAGTACAAGCAACCAGTGATCAACACCTAGTACCACACAACTTCTAGGTGGGCGACAAAGTGTGGCTATGCTGTGAGGAGCACTCAAAGGGACCCTAACGCAAGCTTCACCTCCGCTCCAATAAGGGATGTACACCATCACCAAGGTAGTAAGGAGCAATGCCTTCAAGCGTACTCGACCATTCTTTGGTCTCCGCACCGCGTATTCAATGTGGACCGCCTTCGTCTTATTTCCTCCACTCACACCTCCGACATTGCGTAATGTCACCATACAACAATGTAGTTAAACCTGCATACATGGAATGTGCCACCATAGATTGTATCATGGACATGAAATCAAGAGGCTCTCCACAACATAAGATCCAACTATATCATGTTATCAAAGTCGGCCAACTCATGCAATTAAAATATTCACTGTGGACCAAGTTCACACAGGTTTCTCATCTCACTTGAAATCACCCAATGGTGACCATCGTCTTGTTGAGGAATCATACAAGTCGATATTGGTGGTCACCCACGCATACCCACTTTGGGTCTTACCATTGTCTCTTTCAATTTTTTAGTTTTCGCACAACTTACTCTTTTTGAGAGTTTTTCTCGGTCCCTAAACTTCCTAGAGCCATGGAGATCATAAAAATCCATGTTTTTTGGGAAACCTGTGAGCGCCCAGGTTTTCTTTAATTAAAAGTTGTAATCCCCGTATATGTTCTAACGGCTATTGAGGCGTCAAACAGATCACACAGTTAATGCTTCCTGAACTTGAAACACCAATTTACCTAACGGGCTCATAGAAGTTTTGCACTTCATCTCCTAGGGTTAGGTTTTGGATTAAGGTTTATTGTTTCTAACAATAAACAGGCCCGCAGCCTCATGGTTACTCATATTTTAGAGGTTCGTAGTCGCCAAATATCTTCTCGGTAGATAGTTTTAGCTTAGATGAGTTTATTATAGCCATAGAAAATTTTAGCTTCTTTGATATTAATGAATAAGTGTTATTTCACGTATATTTGTATTTATACATGTGTATTATGTTGCATTCCTACATAAACTGGATCAATTATCCAAATACAAGAGGAACACAAATTAGCTCCCCATCCAGCAAACCTCTCTTGGAGTGGAAAACCCGTAAGGAATTATTCTTAGCAGATAGTCAAATGACAAGTACCATGACCAAGACTAATTCTAGCTGCTTCTGATTCCCAAGACCTTTTCACCGTTTCTTTGACTCGTCTAAATAGTGATCCTTCTTTTAAGCACCAATTTTCACCGACTCACCAACACTAAAGAAATCAAGCTCTATTTTTTTTTAATACTTTTTCACTTTTTCCACTTTCATATCTCCTTGAGGATATTATCTCTATAGATTATGATTAGGAAGTCACACATTTACCTTCCTTTCATACTACAATAAATCTTAATCTTATACTTGTATTATATATTGATCATCATTATTGTCTTTGTAATGTTGGCAGCATCTAAATGCTTCTAATGCAGAACATAGACTTTATCTTTAGTATCTCTCGCATGTATTCAAAGTTGAATGCAAATACTAATCCACACCACAAATCCACATACTTAAATCTGGAGTTGTCCGCATATGATTTTGTCTTGAATCTATTTTTATTTTTTGTTCAAAGTTCACACCTTTATTAGTTGTGTTTTGTTCTATTATCTTCTGCCATTCAGACTGATTTTATAACTTAAAAATTAACTAATTTGTGAAAACTTCTGCATCTAATTATGTTTTACACAAATACATGTAGGGTGTATATAGTTGTTCGTGTTAGTTAATAAGACGACTCATGTCACTACTTGTGGTAACAGAATTACTGTTATTTTAAGGCTGAATTTAATATATGCTATTTAACAAGTAGAGAGTGCAGTCGAGCCTCATTTATTTTTCTTGCTATTTCTTCACACATATTTATGATACACGTTAGACTTTATTACTTTCAGATATTACGCATCATATACACTTTAAACGGTATGATTAAACGATAATAGACATCAAGGAAGTCTATTGACTCATATTAAAATCCTACTTACGAAACCCATGAAGCAAGTAATTTAAAAATAAATTTTATTATCTTTGTCTTCTTACATAAATACATACTGGTTATTATTCATTATGAAGACCGATCCTAGTTACACTTTTCAACACTCCCCTGACCAGGAGTGTATATTCATACGTGTAGTTATTACTTTCTAAATCAAGAATCTCATAAGAAGAATTATATTGGTAATCACATCTCAGAGTAGCATCATATCAACTAGTTTGTCCTAGTGAAAGGCCTTGACTAACAACCCATTTTCAACGAGACAATTGCTACAAATGTCGGTGAGACACATGAATTATAGACACCATAGTCATTGTCTCTCCGTTATCCTCCTATGTTCCACGTATTCACTAGGTGACTATGGATTTATTACCAATTAAAGATAACATTCTTTTCCTATCAACTATCTTTAGATATCTCTACTTCCTTCATTATCAATGGCAACTTTTTCACTATATTCTATCTCTACCTTCCCGAAATCACCCCGCTACCTTAAAAGACTCATTTTGGTTTATTTTTCTCATTTTCTTATTTCTCTCTCCCCAATTCAAAGTCCCATTCATTTCCTCCACTAAAAACCTACTTTCCTCTCTAAAAACCCTTCAAAACCCTCCCTTCATCGTTTTATATATATTCAAACAATGTAAAAACTACCTTTACATTGTTTTAAGTCTAAATATTAAACTTTCTGGACCCATATTTATATTGTGTAATATGATTTATTTTGATATAGAGCCTTTACCCTTTATTTTATATATTTAAAACTTTGTTTTAAATATTAAAATCATCTTTATACATAGCTAAGGCCCCATGCCTTAATATTTTCTAACCCCGCTTCATTTTTATTAGCCTGTGCTCTCTTTATTAAAGTTCTCTCGCCTACACAATCTAACTCCGCGCCCATATAATCTTTCTTCCCCTTCCCTTTGAATACAGTCATATGCTATTTGGTAACAAAGCCTGGACTGTTCATCTTTTCATTTGCCGCTTCCCAAACACCCGACCACCGTAGATTCATCTCCCCAAGATCTCGACAGCTCCTATCTCATCGCAAACATTATATACGCAGGTTAGCATTTTAAAAACATGTGAAATGCGATATTCCCTCGCCACATAGTGCTCGTTGAGTGACCGCACGCCTCCGCCCAACCATTTATTTATTTAAAAACCACCTTTCCGTCTCAAAACTTCCATCCCCCTCTTTCATGCTAAGTAACCAATACTGTTTATCCATCGAGGCTGCTTCAGAGTTCTATACTGAGGATGAAGCATACTCCTTCATTCCCCACGATTGCAAATGTCGAAAAAGCCCACATAAAATCCGGAATAACACAATAAGTTTCTTCATAGATTTAAAAGATTAATTGAGTTGTTTTAGGTGCCGGTTTAATGGCGAAACATGAAAAATGCATTTTCAAAGGTCCTAAAAAATATTTTGAATGAATGTCCTGGTGATGATCCGCAGGTTTATTTTATTTTAAAGGGACTAGAAAATATCAAGCTTAAATCATCAATGAATCATGATCCCTGTGGTTATTAAACCCCTGGCAGCAAGAATGCTCTCCCGCATAGAAAACATAGATATAAGGAAGAGGAAGAAAAGACAAGCCAAAGGACTATGAAAAGCAATAAATACAAAGGGAAGCTAATCACAGACATCGCAGGAGAAATTAAAGGATTAGTCATGAAATGTAGTTAAGGTACAAGCACAAGAAGACCAAAGTCAAACTGAATATAGAGGACATAGAAGAAATAATAACTAAAGGAAAAAGAGGCAAAGTATTAAATAAAAGGTAGATCTACACAAATCGATTCAAATGACTCAACCTAAGGCATTTACTTTTTCGTAGACAAATTTTCTGACCTACAACATGTTTTCTTCGCAAAACATTAGCGCTACATAACACCGAGATATCCTTTCATCCACCCAAGCTATTGTAAAATTTATTAAAAAAGCCTCAAAGTCAAATACTTCCCAGAACGTTGTTCGGTTAATTAGAGCATGGCTTGCAGAAACACTCTATGTATTTTGCCTCGTGGCCTTGCGTGTCTCAAAGGTCAAAACCCATTGACTTAGGTAATAAATACAATATCCGAAACCACAGCTTAAGATCATCTCCTCATTTAGGTAAATAAATACTACATGGTTTATTTTTAGGCAAGTTGAAGAAGACATAGATCGATTTTCTATTGTTGAGCTAGTTGAGGACTGCCAGGGCTAGATTTGAGGAAAGCCCGAGTTGTAGAGATCTTTTGCACGTAGTAATGTAACTGCTTTGAACACGTAATACAAGCACGTCATACAGATTTTGATCTATAGTTACTGGCAATTTTTCTTCTTTTGTCAATAGGCTTTTTCTCTATTTCTCCTTCTCGTTTTCCATTCTCATTCTATTATTTATCCGATAAAGAAACATAAAGTTTAGACAAGATATGATGTCTTGGCACCATATTTCTTCGTCCGCATTCTTTATCTTAATGTTTTCTCTACGTAAGAAAGTCCGATTGGAGAGTTCTTTAATTTATTTGTGTCTGTCTGTTATTAACTTGCAGTCATTATTTTAGAACAGTTGGTCAGTGCGTATATGGTAAGTCTTTATCCTTTGGTGTAGCTTGAAACACTTTTTTAGACCTTTCTTTGAAGTAATATTTAGTATAATCTAAACGAGGAATTCTATGGTATGCCCCGTCCCTCCTGTCCCGCTCAAATTGTTGTTATAAGGCCTGGTGTTTAGTTAAAGAAGATAGGTTTAGCTTTCCTTTAAATACACTCAATCGTTATCTTAAATGTTTTTCTTTATCTCAGTACTCCAGGATCGTTGGATTGTCGTCTTTTGTGCTGATATTATTAAAGTTCGTCAAAGAAGTCTATGGCATGTCCTATCCTTGTTTATTTCAAAATAAGCACTAGTAGATTTCTGTTAAATTAGAGCTAGAAGATTCTGAAGAATTATAGCCTTTTCCTATACTATCTAACAACTTATTGTCATTTCATTCACATCTAATATAAGAGATCCAATTTGATATAGTTAGTTTAAGTTCTATGAAAACCCTCACAGAGTCGATGAAAATTAACCTTTTATGACTCCATATCCAAATGGATTAATGTCATGGTCTATCTATTCAAATATTGAAACACTTCCCACTACTCACACCATTTGATCTACCAACCCACCAATTAATCAATCAAAACAAACAAGTCCTTAGAACTTCAAGTAACTGTACTAATATCATAAAATAAAAGCACAAAGACATATCATCTACTAAAATTATGTTAGAGAGATTTTCTAGATCCGAGAAGGCTAGGCCTAGATCTCCAAAGTGGTTATGATGTGTTCCCTACCGCATTTGTTCTTTCCACCTTGCAAACCACTTGGGAGTCAACATAGTGGCGACCATACTGGGAATACCGAGTAATAAAACAAACTCAAATTCACTCAAAACTTAGAAAACCCATTTTTAAACTTAGATGAATCAAGTAAGTTAGCCAAGAATGGTACTCGGTTGTCGATGGTGATGCCTGCCACCCATCATAGCAATCTTCCGTTGTGGTGACACCTGGGTTTTCGCAGGTTTGCCGACTGACCGGTTTTCCACAGACTCACTAGAAACTCGTCGCATTATTAAACATTAAAGAACTGTTAATAATACTTTGTCAATAAGTGTTTATTTCACAGCATTGGTCGTCCTTTAAGATCGTCATAAACTCTCAAACTTTCTTCGATTTTGGTCCAAAATTCTCGTTTCTAGAATAATTCATACCGTATCTCATCCTCACCCAAATCCTCCCCGCAAGTCAGCTTGATAACTCGAAAGTATCTCAGAAGTATCCTAGATCTAAACCCAAATGTTGACGATTATCCACAAAGTAAAACTTCATACCGAAAACCTTAAAAACTTGCATAATATCTCATTCAATCACTTTCAGAAATAAACATTTTCAGACTGACCTCATTTGACAACACACATATTTCTCTTTATCCATCCACCTTACAACATAACTGAGATTATTTAATTTCATCCCCCATCAAGCCACTTTTTTCCACTTATCTCGTACTCTCTTTTGTAAACCCTCCTCTTGTTAACCCTCCTTTGTTTCCCCCAACCTCATATCATAGCAACATGCATGCTACTTCCCTAGTCCTACCTTTACCTTAGTTGTTCTACCACAGACTATCAGTCCAAAATTTCCTTATATGATGCTAGTAGTTCTCACCATCAAGCCAACAACATGGATGGTTTAATGATTATTGATGGAAAGACAAGGTAAATGATGAACCAGGTTAAACTTAGAATGTTTACTCAAAGCTTAGGGGTAGAAGTAAGAAAATGGTTTAAAGGCTTAACTCCTCAACAAATAAGAACACCTCCCTATTTTCCATCAATTATTCTTTATCCACGGGGGTCAAGAAGAACTCCTCCATAAATCTTGGTCGTGTATAAGGAAACACAAGATAAATGTTGGAGAAGGTGTCCATGAATAACGCACTAGATTCAATAATGTATATAATGCTCTCCTATACATATGAAAACTCATAAAGGTAGTTTCAATAAAATTCTGATGATATTAGACCTCATGATGGCTGATCAATTAAGAGAAAGAATTTCACATTGGAAGACATGGGGAGAAAAGGCAGTAAGCTAATCCGATTACAGAGCTAGAATGAAAAATGAAAGAGTCGTTACATAGGAAGAAGTTACATTCTCCAAATCGACACAAAGATCGGATATCTTAGTCAAAACCATAAGAGAGGATGATGGAGAGGATGAATGTAAATGAGAGCTTATCCGAAAGAAAACCAAATAGTTCTCAAAATAGAAATCAAAATCGTAACCAAAACTAGAACTTTAGGAGAAAGCCTCTCAAATTAGACAAAGGGGTCTTGATCAGCAAATCGACCTCCTTTCCAAGAAAATATGTCAAGGAGGATGAGGGGGTGATTAAAGAAACAAGAGAAAAGTCACACAAATTTAATGGGAGGAATAATGAGTATAAGCCTCATCGAGAAGAATGTACATATTTGCACTTATGAAGAACAAACCTAGAACCAACTTTAAGGACTAAAACAAGGCTTTGAAAAAATGCCATCATGGAAGTACACTTATACACATGACTACAAGAAAACCAAACATTCTACCAAAAGAAAGACTCATGAAATTTATGTTACCAAGAATTTTCAAACATTCCCAAAAAGGACAACAAAAATTCACAATCAAAGAATGAAATTAGAAATAGAATGAAAATAACCGCACCTAATCCTGATATGGTGACCAAAGCAGCACTAGAAACAATTTAATGCTCCTAAAAAACCTATTTAAAAATGAGTTTTCCATAAAACTAGGCTGAAATTGTTGTGAAAACAATGTCCGAAAAGTCTAATTTAAACATTTCAAAAATCTTGTTAATTCTATATTACAGAGAATGAAATTTCAAGATTAAAATCTCTATTCCCTAATAATTATTGTCTAATATGTATATAGATTTAACCTTTAAAGCTAATATATAGAGAAACATCAGAATTTAAATGATGACAAACCCGAACTTCTATTTGGACCGTATGCAGAAGGGAAATTTCAAGAGGGAGGTGTTCCTCCATTTATGTCGCTTAAACATCCATGACAAGATTCTCCACAATTCCATATTAGACTCTGTGCCTACACAACCTCATGCCAAAAGTAGTAATGGAAAGATCAGGTCAGTCTTTGAAATAACTAGACCATACAAAGATTTATACTCTTTGATTCTGCAGTAGTTAATGTCTAGGCCTAATCAAAGATCTATGTGTCAATCATAAGGCAATGCCAACCAAGAGCCTAGTAATGGATATTGTAGCATGATATTCTCCTGGTCAATGTATGCTCCTTTCAAGATCAAGTGAAAGAAATCTGCTACCCCTCCAAATGGACATGACCTATGCTACCATCCCTGCCTTTATTCAACCTAGAAGATTAGAAACTCATTAGTCATACAGTTAGAAATCAATAAAACTAGATAAACTTATCTATATTAAATATTCAACACATACCTTGATTCATTTATTCTTTATAATGACAAAAATGTTAATGAACAAGTTGCAGAAAATGAGCAGGCAATGGTGAAGAAGAGGAAAAGAGGATGAACAACCAAAATAGTTTTCCCAAACAAAATACAAGAAATATATGGAGACATAGGGGAACAAAGACAATGACTAACATAGTGTAGATCCTAAAGAATGGATTAAGAAACAACATAGTGGCAGCCACCAGAACAAACATAAGGGGGACCATGATGATCAACCAAATGAATATGAATTTGTCTCTGAGTATGAGGCTGATGGTTTTGCAAAATTGGTTCAAGATGAATATGGGTGCACAACACAAAAAGAAAATCATGCAAAAGGTCACTCATACAACTCAAATTTTTCAATGCAAAAATAACATATTGAATATGAAGCACTCTCCTAGGACTACAACTGCCAGAAAAGAATAGGAGCCAATAGAATAACCGTGTTGGAAATAATCGAGAGGGGGGGTGAATCATTATTCTTCCATTAGAGCATTGGTTAATTCAAATTATTACTGTTTGTACAATGATAGTAGTAAACAAGAGGAACACAATACCACACAATTTTTATAGAAACGTTAATTCTAAAACCACCTAATGCTTTTCTAATAATTTATCTAACCTGGCCTGAAAATAAAGTTCCAACTTTCTTGAATCTAGAAAGCATTCTTCAGCCCCACCGGATGGATGCTCCAATGCCCAAGATTCTTCAGTAGTCAACCGAATGGAGGCCCCAACACCCAATGAGCTACAACTCAAATTTAAATACCCTACCACCCTACAAGAATAAAAGAAGAATGGACTCCCGTACTGTGAAACAGAACGTCTTACAATGATATATAATGATGCAGGAAGCAGATATACTAGACCAGCAACCCAAATTTGACACAACCACCTAATGATGATTCCAGAACTTCCCAACACCGCTTCAACCCTTGGCAAGACAGACACTAGTACAATTTGTGAAGAATATTTACAATGACTAAGTACAATGATACTAATAATTAATAGAGAATATATTTCATTTAGAAGAATTCATATGATGAACTTCTTGCTACTGTTATGCACCTTGTTTGCTACTCTTGTCATGCCTCTTTATAGTAATTTCCTGCTTTGCTTTTCTATTTTAAAAGTCTCGGTCCTTCGGCATCCTCGACAACACATGATCTAGATTTTTCTCGCCTTCTGTGACCTCGATATTGAATCCGGTGTATCTCGCATGAACATCTCGACACGATTCTTAATCTGTATTATTCCCTCTAAGCCTTCTTTCCAATGCCATAGGTCTGACCCAATTTGGATTCTTCAAGAGAGATTTATACCCAAACTCTCACAATGCCTCACTATGGACCTGCTTTCAAGCAGAAAGCACACTGGTATGGCACAGGCTACTTGTCACTATTTCTTCATTTGTCTCTGAAATTGATAGAGAGAAAATTAAAGACTATGCAACAATTATCTATCACTCTTGCTACAAAATTCCAATACAATACTCAGAGAGAGAGTAGATACAAATTCTTACCAAGGTCACTGAGATGAATTTGTGAGCCTCCAAATATTCCTCGAGTTTGCTACGTATCATATTTCCAAAAATATTACAAGCATACTGATCTAAAATTTTTACTACAGCTTCCTCAGGATTTTGGTTTGCTATCATAAAAATTTCAGCTTTTGAATCTTCAGAAAAAAGTTAGAGCGAAAAATTTCACATGCACCGTCTGGTTAATAATCTCCTCGTACAAGGAGGAAATGAAGATTACAAATTTATATGAATGCTAAAGTTGAGAGGGGCTTCCAAAAGTGAACGTGAGGACAGAGATTAAAAAATATTAATTATGACTTTTCAATGACTCCATGCCCCAACCCTAAGCCACCACTTAATCGGGGTACCTTCAAACAGAATATCTCTCAAAACCGTGAAGAATTATATTAGCATGCCACATATCAACAGAGCATTATCGACAAGTAAACCATAAAACAATTAATCTAGGAATATATTAATTTTATAGGTCAAAAATTCCCATGCAATATTAAGCTAGCCCCCCGTGCCGTTTGGGTTGACATTAATGACAACCACCGATCAACACACCCCCCTTGGAATTGATGGTAACACAAGTACCCCAACATCATGAAAGTACCTTCTACAACATTCTCCTTCTCCTTAAATCATAAAGGGTAACATCCCCCCGAAACACAACCGATTACAGGGACTGTACACACTTCCACTCACGCCGTACACACAACCGGTCTTGTAGACCTATACACACTTCACTGGCATACGACACACAATCGTCCCGTAATTGCATACCACCTCCACTCCCCTTTATATTCCTCGAAAAGGAAATCTAATGAGAACTTGGAGAATCCCAAGATTTTGACGAAAGATATTCAAATGCTTCACGAGGTAAAGGTTTAGTGAAGATATCAGCAATTTGTTCTTTTGTACAAACATACTCAAGTTTGATATTCTTTTCAGGGACTTGTTCTCTAAAAAAATGATATTTGATTGGAATGTGTTTTGTTTTTGAATGCATGATAGGATTCTTGGAGATGTTGATGGCACTAGTGTTGTCACAGAATATGGGAATAGGCTCACTGAATTGTACTTGAAGATCTTGCAAAGTTTGTTTCATCCAAAGGACTTGAGTACAACATGATGCTGCTGCAATGTATTCTGCTTCCGCTGTAGATAACGAGATTGAAGTTTTCTTTTTTCTCAACCATGATACGAGACAACCACCTAGATAGAATGCTGCTCCACTAGTACTCTTACGATCATCAACGCTTCCTGCCCAATCTGCATCTGTAAAGGCTTGAATAATGAGATCGTTACCCTTGGGATACCACAAGCCATATTCTTCTGTGCCCTTTAGATATCGAAGAATTCTTTTGACGACAATAATATGTGATTCTTTTGGTGCTGCTTGGAATCTTGCTACTTGTCCAACTGCTTGCATAACATCTGGCTGAGAGGCTGTTACATATAGAAGACTACCAATCATAGATCTGTACAACTTCTGACCCACATCCTTAGATGAGTCGTCTATGCTCAATTTGCAACCTGTTACCATTGGAGTAAGGGTGGGTTTGGAATCTTCCATTTTGAATTTCTTGAGCATTTCCTTGATGTACTTGGCTTGACATATAAATATTCCTTTCTCTTGCTGAGATATTTGAAGCCCTAAGAAGTATGTCAGCTCACCAAGTAAAGACATCTCAAACACACTTTGCATATTTGTAGAATATTTCTTACTTATTCGATCATCATTGCTACCAAATATTATATCATCCACATATACCTCAACAATTGTTAAATTATCTTTATCTATTTGTACATAAAGATTGCTATCAACAATACCTTTCTTGAACCCTTGTTGACGTAGATATCCATCAAGACAAGCATACCATGCTCTGGGAGCCTGCTTGAGACCATATAGAGCCTTCTTTAACCTGCAGACATAGTCTTCTTTTTGTGAGAGTAGAAAACCTTCAGGTTGTTCGATGTAAACTTCTTCTTCTAATTCTCCATTCAGAAATGCTGACTTAACATCCATTTGGTAGACTTTGATTTTTCTTGAACATGCATAGGCGAGAAACATTTGGATGGCTTCCATTCTGGCAACTGGTGCAAATGTCTCGTCGAAATCAATTCCTTCCACTTGTGAATAGCCTTTGCAAACCAATCTTGCTTTGTTTGTGGTAACCTGCCCATCTTCATTCAATTTGTTACTGAACACCCATTTAGTCCCAATGAAATTTTTATCTTTTGGTCGCGGAACTAATTCGCAGGTGTTATTCTTCTCAATTTGATCCAATTCTTCATTCATAGCTGCTACCCAATGTTCATTTTGGCTGGCTTCCTCAAAACTACTAAGCTCAAAGGTTGCTAGAAAAGCAACATGAGCTTGTTGTGATGAACGAAGTTGTCGACCTTCATTTATGTCACCAATGATTTGATTTGATGGACGGTTCTTTTGAATCCACTCTTTTGTTCTCCTTGGAGGAGCTTCTTGTTGTTGTTCTGGTATATCTTGATGATCATTTTTTACTTCTTCCTCGTTGATAGTTGCTTCTTGTTCTACAATTTTATCTGTGTCTTTTTCAGCCTCTATCTCAAGTTTCAAATATTCTAGATCCTCATCATTACTCGCTAGAACACCATCTTCATCAAATGTAACATTTATGCTCTCCACTATCTATTTTCATCTTAGATTATAGCATTTATAGGCCTTTCTTTTGCGTGAGTAACCAACAAAGATACCTTCATCAACACGTGATTCAAACTTACCCAAATTTTGATCTTCTCTTTTGATATAACATTTGCTTCCAAAGATTCTGAAATATTTTACATTAGCTGGTTTTCCTTTCCATAATTCATATGGAGTCTTGTTGCAATTATTTCTGAGAAGACTTCGGTTGATAATGAAGACTGTCGTATCAATTGCTTGAACCCAGAATTTTTCATCCAATTTTGAGTCCTTCAATATTGTTCTACCCATTTCCTATACAGTTCTATTCTTTCTTTCAGCAACTCCATTTTGCTGAGGTGTTCATGCTGTTGAAAATTGCCTTTTTATTCCATTTTCGTCACAGTATTGCTGAAATAATTTGGAAGTGAATTCTCCACCATTATCTGATCTTAAACACTTTATTTTCAAATTAGTTTCATTTTCAACCAACTCCTTGTAGATCTTAAAGCACTCAAATGCTTCAGATTTTTTCTTTAGGAAACCGACGGCTGTCATCCTGGTATAGTCATCTATCATCAACATGAAATATAATTCTCCATCTAAGCCTTTTGTTCTCATAGGACCACACAGATTAGTATGTATCAATTCCAATGGATGTGATGAAAAGTGTTCTTTTGTTTTAAATTGGACTTTTGTCTGCTTGCCATGCCGACATGCCTCACATAGTGTGTTGGAAGGTTTTGAGATTTTCGACATTTCTCGTACTGCTTCCTTTTTGCTTATCCTGACAATATTGTCAAAGTTTATGTGACCCATTCGTTTGTGCCATAACCAACTTTCATCTTCTTTAGCTAGTAGACATGATTTAGTTGCTTCATCTAGAACATATATGTCGTTTGGAGCTCGACTTGCTGTAGCCACAATTTTACCATACCTGCCTTTCCCGATTTCACATTTTGTGGAGTTGAATAGCATTGTGTGTCCTTGATCACACATTTGTCCAACACTGAGCAGATTGTGATTCATGTTTTCGACCAATAGAACATTCTTGGCTATAACATCTTTGCTTCCGAGAGTGACGGTACCCGATCCTATAACATTTGAAGATCCATCATTTCCAAAGGATATGGTTCCATCCTTCTTCTCTTTCAGAGATACAAATTTCCTTCTATCTCCAGTCATATGCGTTGAGCAACCGCTGTCAACATACCACACATCTTTATTTTTTTTAGCCTTGAGAGCGAGAGCACAATTATCAGTCTTCTTCTTCTTCCATGTTCGTTCATTCTGTGGCTTCGAAGATTCTTCTGGAGGATTTTCAAGTCTGCACTCTCTGGCTATGTGTCCAAAGTTTTGACATTTGTAACATTCCATATTATTTCTTAAATTTTCAAATCTATTGATGTTTCGTTGAGCCCTGGGAGGTTCATATTTGAAGAATCTCTTGGAATTGTATTGGTTCATAGGGTACGTGCGACATTCTACAGATTTATGACCAAATTTTCCACATGAATAACAATAGCCATGAAAAATATGTTGGTACCTAGATGAAAATCTTCGTCGAGGAATCGTCTTCCAAGGATGTGCTTGCGAATCTTGTCCAATGAAGTCTTAATGTATGTCAGATCTCATAGGTTCATTGTATTTTGTTGTAGAAGGTCCTCCTTCTTCTTCTTTGTAACCAAGGCCAGTTCTGTCGTTGTAAGATCATTGATTGTTGATGAGTTCTTCCAATTCCCTTGAGCTGTTGGCATAGTTTTGGACAATTTTTCCCTTCTTCACTTCCTTACGCAACGAGACTACTTCGGCTTCTAATGCTTCCCTTTCTTGGTTGCTTTCTTCCAACTTCTTTTGAAGTGACTCTTCAATACATTTGTGTTCTTCAACCTCAATTTTGAGACCTTGAACTTGTTATTCAAGAGTATTGGAATGGATCTTCTCAGCATTGAGCTCTTTTATAAGCTTGATTTCCTCCTCATAAAATTCTTCTATGGTCAACCCTTCTTCTTCATTGTTTGATACTTCTTGTTTATTGTGCTTGGCCATAAACAATACTTTGTCATTGGCTTCTTCTTTGCTGTCACTTTCTTCATCAGATGAGGAGCTATCTTCTTTAGAGAGGAAGTTCCTTTTGGATCCTTTATTTTTTCCTTGCTTGTTGAATTTCTTAAAGCCTTTCTTTCCTTTTGAGTTGCCATCACTTTTGTTTGGACATTTTGCTACGAAATGCCCAACCTCACCACAACCGAAACATATCAATGGAAGTTTACCTTTGAATTTTCCATTACCAGGTTTTAGTTTTCTTGTAAAGTAAGCATATTCTTCATCTGAAAGACCTTCTCCATCATCTCCCTTTTATTCACACTTGCAGGTGCATGTCATTTCAATTGAAGGTTGTTTGTCCTTATTGGTTTGCTTAGATGCAACGAACGCAGTTTCTAGATTTGAAGTTCCCTTTTCTTCATCAAGTCTCATTTCATATGCTATGAGAACTCCATGTAATTCTTCCTTACTAAGTTTGTCCAGATTTTCACTGTATTCTAAGACCGATACCTTTGGGTTGAATCTCCCTGGTAGCGTTCTAAGAATCTTCCATATAATAGTCTTCTCGTCAACTGGCTCTCCCAATCCTTCCAGAGTATTGGTTATTTCATCAACGTATTGGAAGTATGTAGCAATGTTGCAATATTCTTTCATTCTGAGTTGCTCAAATTTTTCTCTATAGATTTGAAGCTTTGCTTCTTTGACATTTGAGTCACCTGCATATATATTCTCAAGCTTGTCCCATACATTTTTGGTGGTTTTGCAACCCAACACCTTATGATAAGTAGATTTAATTAGTCCATTGATAATAATATTCTTTGCTTTTGCATCATTTACCAAATTTTTCTTACCTTGTTCATCCGTGGTTGATGTAAATCCATTTTGAACAGTGTCCCATACTTCATAACCTTGTGCCAAGAGATAGACCTCCATTCTTCCTTTCCAAAGTGCATAATTATTTTCATTGAATAGAGGTACACCATTCTTGGTATGCTCCATGACCTCCTTCCAGCTATTAAACTGCTATTGAAGGAACCAAGCTCCGATACCAATTGTTGGAAATACTGAGAGGGGGGGTGAATCAGTATTTCTTTCAATTAGAGCATTAGTTAATCTTCAATTATTATCAGTGTTTGTACAATGATAGCAGCAAACAAGAGGAACACAAATGCACACAGTTTTTAAGGTAGAAACCCACTCTGGGACAAAAACCACCTAATGCTTTTCTAATAATTCTTTAATATTCAACTCCAATTGAAAATAAAGCTCCAACTTCCTAGAATCTAGAAAATAATTCTTCTCCAGCTCCCACTAGATGGACGCTCCAACGCCCGAGATTCTTCAGTAGTCAACTGAATGGATGCCCCAACACCCAATGAGCTACAACTCACCCTAGCACCACCCTACCACCCTATAGAAGAATAAAAGAAGAATGGACTCTCGTACCAGGGAAAATGGTCCACTTTACAATGATATAGAATGATGTAGAAGAAGAAGATATACTAGAACATAACCCCAACTTTAACACAACCACCTAAAGATCATCCTAGACCTCCCAACACTGCCTCTTCAACCCTTGGCAGATAGATACTAGTACAATTTATACAATAATGTATTTACAATGACTAAGTACAATGATACCTTTACAATGATTGTATGCAGTGCCGCCCACTTGAAGACTTCATATGATGAACTTCTTGCTGCTGTTATGCACCTTGGTTGCTGCTCTTGTCATGCTACCCTCTGCTGCACCTTGCTTTGCTTTTCTGCCGTAGAAATTCTGGTCCTTTGCAACCCTTGACAACACATGATCTACCTTTTTCTTGCCTTCTAGGAGCTCGAAATTGAATCTGATGTATCTCTGTCATTTCAGATCCTAAATATCTTATTTTTAGTCCTATAGTATTCCTCTAAGTCATCTTTCCAATGCCACAGGTCTGACCCAATTTGGATTCTTGAAGAGAGAGTTATACCCAATCTCTCACAATGCCCTAATTATGGACTGTTTCAGCAGAGCGCACTTGTACGGCGTGCCACGTGTCACTGTTTCTTCATTTGTTTCTAAAATTGATAGAAAAAAACGTACAGACTGTGCACTATCCATCAATTTTATGGCATTCCAATCCGATACTTAGAGAGAGAGTTATGACGAAGTTACCAAGGTCACTTCTTTGAGATGAATTTCAGGAGCCTGCAAAAAGCCTGACTTACACAGATCATATCTAAAAAAATATTGCGCATCTTGATCTGAAATTTTTACTGCAGCTTCCTCAGGATTTCGGCTTCACCTCATACAAATTTCAGCTTCTGAACCTTCGTAGAAAAAAAGTTAGAGCGAAAATGCCAAGATGACCTGTTTCAGATGGCCGAATCCCTTGCATAAGGAGGAAATGAAGATCACAATTTATATGAATGCTTAAGTTGAGAGGGGCTTCAACAAGTGAACGTGGGAGGGATTTTAGGAGCATAAAAAATATTAATTATGACGTTTCAATGACCCATGCCCTAATCCCATGGGGTTTTAGCCCACTAACTGGGGGTACAAACTTCAAACATGAATATCTCCCAAACCGTGAAGAATCACATGGCGTGCCATATATCGACGAAACATCTTTAATAAGTAGAAACCATCAAAAGTATTATTGACCCAGAATATATTAATTTGGTAGGTCAAAATTCCCATGCAATATTGGGTTAGTCCCTGGTGCTGCTTGGGTTGACATCAATGACAACCGCTGATCAACACAGATGACTTGTCGGCTGACCCAACCAAGGAGAAAGCACTGAATAAGTGACTTGGCTTCTACCCTTTTTGACTTTTTTGAATGTATTACAAAGTCTGTTATATGTTAGGAGTTTTTTGCAAAATATATGTAGCTAAGTTGTTTAAAACTAAGCCACACTGGGTACATACTCAGAATCTAGTAGAACAAAGACTGATCTGTACAATTATATCTCAAGGGCAGGAAGCCCATTTTGTTGTAATTTTACAACAATTCTTTGTTGCAATTTTATTAATATAAATCTTTCCCAGTTAAGTGTCGTGCTATATAGTATAAATGACTCATGCATATCAATTCATATAAGGTGAGCATAACATCTCACACCCTAATGGTGCAGACAATCCATACAACATTTTATTTTTCATTACCATAAACATTCCATAGATGTTAGTAGTTACTAATTAGGCATCTAAATCAGCATGTGCTTTATAAGATGCATGCATAATTTATGCATTTGTTTTCCAAAGTATATACGCTTGAGAAAAGTTTAAATAGGTAATGGTAAAGGTCCAACTAGAGTCAAGGAAGAGCCCTAGCATACCATCACAATTTTCTAACAAATTACAAGTACGTTAAGTGATGACTTGGAAGCAGAATTTATAGTCATCATGTGCCTATGGAAATTTGTAATGTGGACTCATATGAAAGCTTCTAGCCTGTATGTAGCAGTCACGAACATAAGTGGTAATTACCATAAGAGTGAGGTCTCTTATTGCTGGTTTGAGATGGTCATAATTCATTTCCTAAGAGTGCATTACTTAAGGAGTCACAATATAAAGTTTAATGATCATACCCCTAGTGCTTGAGTAGGATTACACCAACACTAACTTATTCTATAACCATTTGCTCTTCTATATTCTGTTGTTGAAGTACGGAAGCTAGTCTTTCACAATCAAGCACATAAAATCATAGCATTCCAATAATTAAGTATTTCAGACCCAGAAAACCCATATGGTCACGTGCTCATTTTTCAAAAAACAGTCTATTTTAAAGATAGAGTGAACAAAAGAAAAAGTGCAAAAGCTAGCTATTGTATTTTATTTATTATAGAATAATCTTCAACCAAAGCTAATAAAAAAATAAGTAGAAGTGATAGGATATAAAGAAACAATTCTTACGGCAAAACACCTGCAAGGTTTCCTCCAAGCCCCGAATATAAGCCCTTTAGAAGAATTTTACCCCCAACTCGTGCTGCCTAAAACCAAAAACGGCATGCACAATAAGAAGCCTTGCATATTTATAAATAAATAGCAATCAGATTAGAAATGCAACAAAAGATATTTTAGTTTATGGTTATCATTTACAAGGAGATTATTCAAATTCAAATTGTTACAAATATGCTTGTATCACATGGTATTCTTTACTCAACAAAAATCTAATATTCCAAAGTCAATCAAATTAAAAGATATAAATTGGTATTTCTCACAATTTGAATATAAACAACATCATTTGATTTACATAAGCACTGACCTTATTCAAACTAATAAATTCCTCTATATACTTGGAAATAAGAAATATAAGTCCCTTAATTGTGCACTCATAATCTTGTACTTGTGACTGAATATCACAAAGTGAAATACATTGACCAAGGGGACTGAAAAGTAATTTATAATATCCATTGATAAGAAAATGCAGATATCTACAAGAAACCAATTCGTGCATGTTTTGTCAAAAATGAAATTAATTGAACATAAAAATCGATGACCATTCAATTGGATTAAGAAATACTTTTGCACTGTGAACCCCTAACAACTTCTAGAATTTCCCTCTTAGAGGAATGCATTTGCAAAGAGCAAAAAACAAATCTCTGCAAAGATGGAGCCCATCCCCAGTCCAAGGGCTTCAACTCAAACTTCAACCAAAACAATATGTACTTTAAGTATGTTGATCTGCCAAAAGTCACATGGACAAATGGAATGTTTGAAACTTTGATTCCAAGATCCTCTATCAATCCCAACATTCTGAAAATGATGGGATCAATGATCATTAAATCATGTCACCAAGTAGTAGATTGAGGGACATTACCATTTGGCAAATTGTAGGTCTTTCCAAAACCATTATTTGACCGTAAATGGTATTTGCTTTGTTTTTTAACCGAGGAAAAACAACTTCTCCTTGTTATCTTTTGGTAGCTACAAATTGTTTCTCTTCTATAGGCCAATCACACCCTATGCTTATACACAAAAATACATGCATTCTAGGGTTCCCATTACAAAACGGTCTAATGTTGTGCACCCTTTTTTGGAATTACCTAGATTAGGCCACATATGTTTCAAGAAATCTCCATCTTGTTAGAGTGGTACCCCTCAGTAAAAGAGTTGCTAAGAGTCCTAATGTCAGAGGGTCAAAAGAAATGTTAATGATCTTGTTACATCCCACAAGGAATAGACCCCAAGAGCAACTTGGGAAAGCCACCATCGTCACCTCAGTGTCTTTGCCTTTCTCACGTTACACTACATATGGTCCTAGTCAAGGGGGGTTTCCTTAAGATCAATTAAGCCCAATGTGTTATAACATGAAGTGGGAGCCAGAGAGAGCTTAGTGTTTACTATTGTTATCTAACTTAGTGTTTATGTTTAAAGCTTCACATTTACAGCCTAAATCAGATTTCCAATTAGCCTTGTTGCACCTTTTCTTTTTTAACATTCCAAGGAAGCAGGATCCGAAGCCTTGAAGGATTTTTTTCAAAGTCAAAATCATCAGCCAGCAGTTTGTTCAGTGTCATTGTAAACCCATTCTGCAAGTTCGTAATGTAAATGATGCTAGTACGACCGTTTAATCATGTAACAACCTAGGTAAGCCTATGATTTTGGCGACGAATTTTATCCTAGGAGGTTTTTCATCTCACTGATTCAGCTGCGTTTATAAACACGGATGATCGGCAGATTTTTTCCCTCCAACTTCCCCCAAAGCTAGGGTGGAATTTAACGTCAAAGTCTTAGGTGAATCCTAGTCTTTTAGTCGAGTCTTTTGTGAAATTGATTTGAGAATAATTTAAGCTAATTGGCTAAATTATTTTATTACAGATCACTTGGTCTACAAGATCATATTGTGTCGCAAAATTGGATAATTATTTGAGGGTCTATAATGAACGGGTATTCCCCCTTTCAGGGTTATATTTGTAAAATCTTTTGTAAAAAATATTTTAGCGCATGATCCCTCATACTTGGACATCATGGCTAAAATATTGGAGGGTGGAAAAATAATTAATCCCCTTATAAGTCAATTAATTAATTTTTCTGGCAAACTAAAATAAAATCCTAAGCCAAAAAATTAATTAATTTGAGTCAAGTTAAATTGATAGAGATATTAAATTCTGCAAGTGGAAAAATTCGTGGGTGTAAAATAAATTAATTTTTGGAGGTCCCCCACCAAAGGAACATTGGAAATTTCAAGAAAAATTGGACCCTTGGACCTTGATGGTTCATTAGGGGAATTTTGAGGTCTAAAATGGGCCTCCTAAGGAAAATGTACAATCAAAATTCACTTTATGAGAACCAATCACATTTTAAGGGATGACATCATCCCTAATGGTTGAGGTGGCATTGCTTGAGTTAAAGGTACTTACTTGTTATATTCTCAATGGTGGATAAAAACTCATGGTTAACCATGGTAGTGCTCTAAGTACTTTTAAAGTCAAAGTAAAGTACTTATAATAAATGTCATTTCACACTTTTTGAATAAAAATATATTATTGTTATTTCATATTTCTTGAAAGAAACAATGCATATCTCTCTACATTTATTATATTATATTATATTATATTATTTTTATATAGTATATTAATTACATGTTATTATACAATTTAAATAATATAAAATTTTAATTAATAGCATATAATATAATTAAGAATTTATAAATTTATATTTATATTTTATTTTAAGTAATTTAAGTACAAAGGACAAATGCATTAGTTGTTCAATGATAATGATTTTTTCTTGAAACTTTCATTCTTATTTATAGTCACATCAATACAATTTTTTTATTAATTTTATTTTGGTACAACTTTTGAATTGAATTTAACTATGGTTACATGGATTGTGGTGCAAAAAGTGAATTGCAAATTCATAGGTATTATTTTATTGGTTTAGCTATTATTTTATTATTTCCTTAGGAGGCCCATTTTAGACCTCAAAATTCCCCTAATTTGAAGTTCAAGTCAATTTTTGGAGAAAATTAGCTCAAAATAATTATTTTGAGTAAATAAAAAATGGTTTTAATGAGAAATTCGAAAAATCCTCAAAGATAATTATTTTCGACGATGGAGATTGAATGATCATCAAAGATTTATTGACAGTCGAGATTATTCTGACAGGGATCAAACCAACTAGCCGTTATTATCCACTTGGAGGATTTTTTCTATAGATAGAAGGCATTTTGCTTCTATTTCTCATCTTTTGATGAACTAAGTTTGATGTAACTTTGTAAAAGTTGGTGTAAAACCATTGTTCTGCTGGGAACGTTTTGATCATCATAATAAAAGACTTTGGGGTGCAGTCCATGGTGTCTTTGTCTCATTGATTTGTGGTATGTGTTGGGTATGTGCATTCCTATATCGTGCTTCAAATAATAATTAATCGTTATTTCATTGTATATGATAGGAACATTCTATTGATAAGTTTTGGGCTTATCTTAGGTGATCTGATTCATTGTTAGTTCTAACGGTTTGTTCTTGAGAAAATTATAGAGTTTGTAGGTTTCCCGGCCCTTGGGCTCCAAGTTCACAAACTATGGGCACAGGCTGACCGTGTTTGGATCCTGAATATTTTATATGGTTTTCTAACTTCGCTAAGGTTGTGGTTGAGCATTTATTTTTCAAAATACATCTAGCCATCATCAAACAATTTATTTAAAAAATATTTCTCAAAATCTTTTCAAACATTCTACACTTGTATATTTTGTAAATATATTTTTTATAATGGATTGTTGTAAATAATTTATTTTCTAACCCTTGTTTGCAGTTGGGGTTTGGGGTTTTGGGGATTTTTTGAATTTTTTGTATATATTAGGGTTTTGGGCACTTGTAAATTTTTTTATGCAAGTGAGATCAAAGGAAAATTATTGGATTAGAGCTAGATCTAGGCCCTTAAGTGTAAAATCTAGCTTCTAAAATTTTTTGCAAGGCCAGCAACTGCAGAATTTTACAGTGAAATTGAAGATCTGAAGCAAATTTGATTTTCTGGTGAGGGTATCAATTTTTCTGAGGCTTCTATGCCCAGCATCCTCCTGGCTAGTCGCCCAGCCCTCCTTCCCTCTGTGTCGGTCTTCTCTAGCCTCTTAACGCTAGCCGCGGGCCTAATTACGCCTCAACCTGCCCTAGTAGCCCTTGTCGTGGGCATTTCTAGCCTTTTCAGGCCTAGTCGTTTGGCCTAAAGGCCTTGGCAATCCTTCCATTCCTCTCGGCCCTCCTCCTTCTCCCTCAGCCCCCTCTTTTCTCCCTTCCCTTGCCTCCTTATCCTTCTGCTCTTTCTCCTCTTCCCTTACGTCCCCCTTTCCGTAGCCTCCCTCCATCCTCGGCCTCCTCCTTTTGCCTTAGTGGCTTAGCCACAGGTCTTTTTGAGCCTCGAACTCCCCTAAGCCCTTAGCTACAAGCCCCTTTGAGGCCTTAGGCCTTGGCCGCAGCCCTTCTAGGGCTTACGGAAGCCCCTTGTAGGATCTCCTCCCTTAATACAGGCCCTAGTTGACCTCTTCTCTTTGTCATGAGGCCTTTGTGGCCTTTTCTGGCCTCCTAACCCTCTTCTCCAGCCTTTCCTTCGTCCTTCTTACCGCCATTCATCTTTAATTCGTCATTTAATTTTTGGACTGAATAATTGGTGTGTTTTGCAGAGACATTTGGTCCAAGTCTTGTGTTTGCAGGTGTTTCAAGCATTGGAAAAATTTTGGCAAATTGGGCAAGTGATCTACTAGGCCTGGGGCCTAAGGGTTTACCTTCTAACCCTCATCATTCCTCATTATTTGCAACAGCAGCCATAAATCATTCATAATGTTAGTACCCTATAAATTATAGGATCTCAAGGAGATTGATTATTTCATCTCAGATCTTTCGTGATGAAAATAATATTTCGCATCGTAAAATATTTCCAGAGAAATCCTCACTGTCAAGGACTTCAAAGGAATCAACCCACCTCTTCAATTCAAATGGAAAGAGGAAAGTATTGTTGTTAAGGTGTAATGGTGAGCAAGCCTTCATTTTTGCCCTCATTCATTTACTCTCTTTTACCTTCATCCAAAATCCCTTTTTTTAACTATTAAAATCTGATGTTATAGTTAAAAATGCAGCTCCGCCCACCCACTATCAGCCATATCATATGTTTCCATTTAAACTTACCATTTATCATATATTTCAGCTCTGCCCCCACATTAGGTCATTTGATATGTACATATATCATATAAACCGCACCAAACATTTGCATTTCCTTTATATCTTAAGTCCGACTCTACCCCACATCTTTCCACCATCTCTGCTCTCCACCTCCACAATCGATGGTCCGCATATGTTTTCGGCCCCCCCTCAGCCGCCGAACGTTAACAAAGGGGGGGGGGGGAGGGTCTGAAATGGGCGGTATCCATTACTGCCCACTCTGTTATGTGGCGCGCCCATAATATTTCGCGCCCCCCTTTCGCAATACCGCCTAGCACCTTAAGACCCCTCCGAAACCCAACTCCGAGGTTTTGCATGACATAGTATGGTTCGGGCGGCCTTTATCATATTTCCCTTTCTTAACGGAATTTCACTCGTCCGCTTGGAAAGCCCGTAGTGGGGTCCATCACCTTTTCGCATCGCAGTTCGCAAGGGTTAAAAGAGAAGTGTAAAGAGGTAAACATTAAATGTTGCGGTATGCGAAATGATAAATGTTGCGGTATGCAAAATGGTAAATGCTGCGGTACACGAAATGTTAAATGTTGCGACATGCGATTTGCGATGGGACCCCATCGCATATCACACTTCGCAAGCGCAGGAAGATAAGCGATGGAGGAATATGTTATAAACATCGTATTGCAATGCGACATGTTAGCACGGATGCGATACGGTTCTAAGCTGAAACTTACAGAATTTCAAGTCCGGGTGTATGGGCTTCGTGCGCTAAGAAAAGGCTAAACGACAGAAGGACTTGTGTAGGATCAGACAAGGAGCAAAAGGGCATAGGAATGTTGAACGTCGCGGTAAGGAGGAGAGAGACACCACGGGTTGAGTCGGGCAAAGGCATTTATGCAAAACTATTACGATATAATAGCAAGAACGGAAGAGAAGCAGTGAAATGCAGCCAACACAGCAATCAGCCAGTGCAGCACCAGTTTGATTATCCAGCAACCGTTTCTGAAGGAGCAGGGCCAGATGTCTGGTTCATTCTATCATGGTCGCTTCGTGAACTTGGGAGGCAATTCCTTCCTCATTCTGCAATCATAACAGAGTGCTAAATCAACTGTTATGTCTAGATGTCCTCGATGACTCCAACTGTTTTGTTTACACTTGCTAAACAATGTGGGCCCTCCGTTGTTATGGAGTTAACAAGAAAATAACTGCTAGTTACCGCATCAATTGTAATCAGTTAGTAGGACTAGCATAAATACTTCACTGTTCGAAGTATTAAGGGGGGGAATCTGCAATGAGGAACAGTCCCATTCTGTAATGTTGTTCACTGAATTCCAAGTGATTGTCGGAAGAGTAATACAAGATCAGTTGTTCAAGATTCATGTAGTGTCTAAAATGGTGAAGTCTTCTCCTGTTTTATGTGTTTTTCCATTGTTTCTCTTTCTTTGTATTTCTGCAATCTAATTGTAAAACAAAAAGTGTGAAGAATAGAACTTGTTATCTAGAGCACCCTATTCTGGCTGTGTTTACAATAGTCTATGTTCTCTACTGATGCCAAATCGAGGAATTCTTAATTTCTCCTCGGTTTTTGCTGAACTTTACATCCTGGGACAGATTGGGGAGTTCTTAACTGCTCCTCAGTCTCTACCTTGCCTTACATGTCTTCTTTTCATAATCCATTCAAAAGTCTGAAAGATCCGTGGCAGTGCACCTATCTTGCCCTGTTTCACTCATGCTTGATATTTCTGCATTTAATCACCCGAGCCTCTTTGACTCCATTGCCCAATGGCTTTCCCTTGCTCTTCCCACCAAACCAATTCAAAATCCAAACTCTGCATCTAATAGCTAGCCTAAAATGCCCAATCTAACAAAGCTATATCTAACAGAGAGATCCCTCTTTGGGTCTAGGAGGGCTAGATCATAATCCCAAAGCGGTTTTGATGTTACCTTGGTAGTTTTGTTTTCAGCCTCAAAATTACGAAGTGATAACACATAACAGTGATAAAATGTTAGGTCCATATAATACTAGTGTATCCCCTTATTGTTATTGTTAGTATAGCCCCTTATTGTTATTGTTGTGCCCCTATAGTCCCCATATTGTTATTATTGTGCCCCATAGAAGCCCACTATTGTTATTGTTGTGACCTTACAATGTTATTGTTATGTCAGCTAGGATTATATTGTGACCCATTCGACTCCTATATATAGAAAGGAGGTTTTGTCATTTGTATCATCCAAGAATTGTTCATTTATGTAATGTAAAGGAGGTTGCCCCCTCGAAGCGGCTGATTTCTAAGGCGTTGATCTCTCTTTTCTTCTATTTTGGGAGCTGGTTTCATAACATTTGGTATCAGAGCTTTGGATTCTAGGGTTTCGCTGCTTCAAACAGGTCATTGTGGCATTTTCGCTATAATGTTTTGTCTACGAAGGTTCAGAAGCTAAAAAAAAAACCCATTTGCGAAGAAAGCCTGAGGAACTTCATGTAAAAATTTCAGATCTTGGTTCACAATATTTTCGGAGATATGATCTGTGGAAGTTAGGGTTTTTGCAGGTCCTGAATTTCATCTCAAAGAGGTGAGCGTGGGAAAATCATCATAACTCTCTCTCTGAACATCGGATTGGAATTATGTAAAAAGTGGTTGAAAGTACACGGAATCTAGTTTCCTGTGTGTCAATTTCAAAGCCGAAGGAGGAAAAAGTGACACGTGGCACGTCGTACAAGTTCGCTCTACTGAACCAGTCCATAATTAGGTCATTGCAGGAGATTGGGCATAATTTTGTCTTGAAGAATCCAAATAAGGTCAGACCTGTGGAATTGGAAAGAAGATTCAAAGGGCTACTAAAGGACCGAAGATAAAATCTCAGGGATCCGAAATTACAGAGATACGTCAGTTTCAACATTGAGCTCCTCAAAAGCAAGAAAAAGGTGTGTATTTTTTTTTTTCAAATTGCACAAGTCTTGTTTGAAAATTCAGTTTGAAGTGATTCTAAGGGAATAATGAAGCATATATATCAGTGTTGCGTTCTATAATTCCTCTCAAAAAGAATTCCAAACTCATTAAGCCCTCAAAAAACTCTACTATGACGCATGAAGAGGAAGAATTGCAATATGATATATCAAAATTACGGTATCAAGTGCAACAAATTTCGATCTCACAAAGAGCAACCAAAGATGACATAGATGGTTTAAAAGCAGACATGGTGGCTAAGGTGGATGGTTTGAAGGATGAAATGAAAGCTAATATGGATGATCAAGCAGTGGAAGATCACATCAAACATCAACAACAAGTTCTCCAACTCTTAAAGGATAACCTAACTTTGGTGCAAAATCGAATGAAACAACAAGCAGATCAACATCGCAGCGAAAGAAGTTTTGATGTAGGTGATTGGGTATTTTTATGGCTACAACCATACAAACCAATTCCCTCAAGCAAGCTAAGAAGTATAATAAATTATTGCTAAAGTACTATCGTCCTTTCAAGGTGCTGCAGAAGATTGGTACTATGGAATACAAATTGGAGTTGTATGCATCTTCCCGAGTGCACCCAGGTTTCCATGTTTCATGCTTAAAGAAGGTTATAGGTGACAAACTCCCAGTTCAAACAATATTGCCAAAACTTGACAAGGAAGGAAAAATAATATTGGAACCTGAAGCAGTCACAGAAACAAGAACTCGACAGCTACGAAGTCGATCAATTTCAGAGTATCTCATCAAGTGGAAGAACTTACCCGCTGAAGATTCCACATGGGAGTATGAGAATTTTATATAGAAGCATCCAGAAATAATCAAGCGTTGAGGACAACACTTGTTTGAAGGAGAGGGGCATGTTAGGTCCCTATAATACTAGAGTATCCCCTTTATTGTTATTGTTAATATAGCCCCCTTATTGTTATTGTTGTGCCCATGTAGTCCCCATATTGTTATTATTGTGCACCATAGAAGCCCACTATTGTTATTGTTGTTACCTTACAATGTTATTGTTATGTCGGCTAGGATTATATTGTGACCCATTCGACTCCTATATATAGAAAGGAGGTTTTGTCATTTGTATCATCCGGTTTTGTCATTTGTATCATCCAAGAATTGTTCATTTATGTAATGTAAAGGAGGTTGCCCCTCGAAGTGGTTGATTTATAAGGCGTTGATCTCTCTTTTCTTCTATTTTGGGAGTTGATTTCATAACATCACACACTCTAAATCCTTTAACATCTTAAGGGATTAATTGCATGAGTTGGGCTAGCCTTGTTTAAACAAATTTCACATTTTCTATTGATTGTCATAAATGTGATCAAATCTGAAAATAACACTGAAAAGTGCATCTTAAGAAGGCTAATTCACTCATAATTTTACTGGAAAGTTTGGTTTGGCATTTAGAAGTTGTTTGGCACATCTTGGCACATTGGTAGCTCACTGTTTCATAATTATATAACTACTGTCATATATCATCATATTGTTGTCCTAAAAGGCTTAGTAATTGTTCAATTGAATGTGATTGGTACCATAAGATCATAAGTAACTTGAAGTGCTTTCAATGATTCATGCCTTGTTGTGAGAAAGATTATGTTTTGGTTACTTAATGTGCTTGTTGACATTGGTAATATTGGATAAGAAACTAACACGTGTTTGTCCATTGTGAGTTTACTCATAATCTTGTGAAGTTTGCACTATTTGACTTACTCTCTAAAGCACATTAACACCATAATTTAATGATCTTGGTTGCCTAAGTGAATTTCTAAGTTCTCTTGGTTTTGAGCATTAAAGTATCTCATCTCATATTTTCATTAAGCATTTTTTTCATAAATCTAATTGAATAGCTATTGCTAATTGGAGTTAAGCAACATTGGCATTTATCTTGTTAAAGTATTCTTCGAGATCTCTAATAATCATTGTGGCATTGTCTTGAAGTAGGAACATTGATAGTCTTTCAATATTGATCATTGATATCTTGATTAAGCATTGAGCAAGTTATTATAGGATTTCAGCACATCCCGTAGTTGTTGCATAATTGTGGGCATTATTGTATCTTGTGGTTAAAAGATTGCCTCTTGATTTTCATTAAATAAGTACTCATTATCATAATTGAGTAATAATCATAACTTAAGTACTTAAACATTAAGCAATCTTAACCTGAGGCTCACTCATTCCCCTTGCACAAGCATGCTAAGTCTAGTTGCATTAATAACTTACCTCCAAGCATAAGCTTGGTTGATAGACATTTAGGGCTACCCTTTCTCGATTTAGCTTGAGGAGCTCAGATCCTTTTTAGTGGTTAACACGGTCACCTTGCAGTCGTCAGAGTCACAGCCTCTGTAGCATCGGAGGCATCGGGTAGTTGCAACACAGTGTGAAAATTCCTAGATCTGGAATCCTACTGCAACAACTAATGAGAAATCTTCTACTTGTTAATTACTTAAACAAGTTATTTACTATTTCTACGGTAAATATTGAAACCCATACACTACAGCCTTCACAAAATTAAAGTGTGGAAAATAAATGTGTGGAAACAAGAAAAAATCATAGACACATGACACCGTTGTTTTTGGATCAATGTCCCCAGAAAAACCCAACGCGGGAAAACCAGTGCAGCAACTGAGGGTTTGTTTATTATGGAGTAATTTTCTGAGTACAAATCTATTATTGTCGAAACTGACAAATAACATCTCGTGAGAAGATCTCACCCTGCCACGGGAATCTGGCACTGACCTTAGCTCGAGATGAGCTACTCTGCAACACTCTACACATTCTCTGCATAAAAAATGATGCTACCCTCTCTCTTTGTGTTGGATCTCTCTGCTGACTAGAAACGAGGCCCTTCTAGCCTCCGGAAACTCCTTTCGGTAACTGGCACTGAACCCCAACTGTTTCCTCAATAGAAAATCGAACTCCCTCTGCAGCTCTACGCAGTCCCTGCGTAGCCTCTGCGTGTTTGGCTCTACGCTGCTTTCTGTGGCCTTTACTACCTCTCCTGCTTTGCACTCTCCGAATCAGGAAACTCTTCCAACCGGAAATTATCTCTGCCCCTCTCTGCAAAAATCTTCTCAATCGATTTTCTCCCTGAGCACTACTCACTAAAGAATTTCGATCTCTAGATGTTCTCTCCCGATGTATTTTCCAAATGATCCATCAAGCCCTTATAATCTTCTCGTTGAGACTTCAACAACCGAGATTAAATTGTTAATCAACGGCTAAGATTAACTTGACTTGATCTCTGACTTTTCTAGAAGATTCACACTCTGTTTTAATTAATATCCATTAATTATTTTAATTTCCTAAGTTTAGACTTAGGGTCCCATTAAAAATAATTAATTATTTTCATAAAACAGAATCTGAGTGGAATTTTCCAAAATCCTTTCTGGGTTCTTTGGAATACAGGTCCCTAAGCCTCCCCGCAAATCTTGATACTTAGAGCACATCCGATGCTACCAGAAATCAACACTCCCTCTAAGCGAGGAATGTGCTCTAGTAATACATCAGTCTAAAGTACTGCTATGATTCTACAACATCTCCCTTTGCGTTGTTGATGTCTGACGCTGCTTCCCATAAACACTACGCTGCTGCATCCATGTTGTTGTTGACCCTGCATACTGCTGCCAACTGCCACTGCACTGCAACAAAAAAAACATCCAAAACTGAACTAAGTGTTTAGTAGGATACATCTCGTGCTTGAAGATCTGACTGTTGCTAGACTTTGTGTTGTCCTTCTGAAGCTATTGCGTTGTTGTTGACTCTGCATTGTGCCTTCCTGCACTGATGTCAACTATGCTCTGTGTTGCTCAGGCTATGGCACTCTCTAGCCACTGCGTTGTCACTTCTGCACTCCTTTGCACCAACTGAAACTTGTCCATCCTACTACCTCTGATTTGGGCTCCCGTAGCAAGGTGATGATCAGAGAGGTGGACTCCTCAAGGATCCTGCCCAATCTGCAGTTTTGCTGAACTACAGCTATAGATCACCCCAACGCTCCTCTTGCGATATATGGGCAATCAGGGCAAATTCCTCCTTCTCTATCTTCGCAGCTGCAGCATGCAAATCATGCTTCTCATCTTTGTCCTTCTTCTTGAGAGGATAATGTCTGGCATAATGTCCCATCCCGCCACACTGGAAGCACTTGATCTTAGAGATGTCCTTCTTTCGACTCCGCTGCTCCTGCTGCCCCTTTGATGCAAGGGTTGCATTTTCCTCCTCCTCCTTGGGCTTCGACCCACTGCTGCTACTGCCATCAAGTTTGCACTTGAGTAGATATCTCCTCATATCTTCTTGCTGAAGTGTTGCCCACATTGCTTCCCAATCTGGTAACTTCTCTCTGCCCAAGATGCTCTGGACAAAGACCTGATAGTCTTCAGGCACTGAATTTAGGGCCAGCCTGACCATCTCTGTGGCCTAAGGAGCTGATCCCATAGTTGCCAGTTGATCTCGGTTCTCTTGAAGTCTAGACAGGAACGGATCAATGTGTTCTCCCTTCTGCATCCTAGTAGTCTGCATCCTCTCCTCCAAAAACATCTTCCTCTGCTCGGAAAACCCTTGATTTAGCGTGGCCAATGCATCCCACATTTCCTTGGTTGTCCCTTTGCCAGAAATGTGTGAAACAATATGATCCTTCACTCCGTCGAGGATCAACCGTTTGGCTTTAGCCATGTTCTTCTTGAAGGCTCTCAATGGTGCGGCATCTACCAGTTCAGCCTATGCACTGTCGATAAAGGTCTTGAGGTCATGTTCATCTAGAAGGAAGGAGATCCTTGCCTTCCAGATTACGTAGTTGGAGGCACCCTCCAACCGGTCTTGGTCATGCAACCCATTAGCTGCCATCCCACCCAATCACTGTCGATTTGTTGCCTCTAACCCTATGTGCAGCTGGCGCTACACACTCCCTGCTGGAGCAAGCCAAATAAAACACGATATTTTTTGTTTCTGCACGGGAAATCAAAGTTTCTTGGGCAAGAAACTCTCTGAGGTCAGATATCCCCAAATGCGTCTCTAGCTACTTTCTTCTGATGCTTTTTGCACCAGCAATCACTGCTACATAGAAACTGTGTCCCACCAACTTGTTGATCTACGCTGCTCCAACTGCCTTTGACAAAATGCAACTAGAAAATCCTACCTCTCTATCAACTCACTCAGAGAGAGATTTCCTTGCAAATCTAGTGCTCCTGGCTTGGACTGCGCAATCACTGGGGAGATCGATCTGTTGCTTACATAGATCTTTGATCCCCGACTTCTTGTTCAACGTTGGATCTACTGGATCTACTGGATTTGCGCTCTTGATCCTCCTGCACTGCTAAACAAGCTCTGATACCATGTGAAAATTCCTAGATCTGGAATCATATTGCAGAAACTGATGAGAAATCTTCTACTTTTAATTACTTGAACAAGTTATTTACTGTTTTCTACAGTAAATATTGAAACCTATACACTACAACCTTCAAAAAATTAAACTGTGGAAAATAAATGTGTGGAAACAAGAATAAATCATAGAAACATGACACTGTTGTTTTTAGACGAATGTCCCCGGAAAAACCCAATGCGGGAAAACCGGTGCAGTAGCTGAGGGTTTGTTTATAATGCAATAATTTTCTGAGTACAAATCTATGATTGTCAAAACTAACAAATCATACAAAGGAAAACTGACAAATAAAATCTTGTGAGAAGATCTCAATTTGCCACGGGAATCCGGCACTGACCTTAGCTCAAGATGAGATGCCTTGTGTTGCCTCTGCATAGAGACTGTGTCACTCTGCGCAGTCTCCGCGTCACAACTGATGTTGCCCTCTCTCTCTACGTTGGATCTCTCTGCTGACTAGAAACGAGGCCCTTCTGGGCTCCGGAAACTCCCTCCAGTGACTGGCATTGAACCCCGACTGTTTCCTCAACAAAAAATTGAACTCCCTCTTCAGCTCTACGCAGTCCCTGCGTAGCCTCTGCGTGGCTAGCTCTGCGCTGCTTTTTGTGGCCTTTACTACCTCCTCTTCTTTGCACTCTCCAGGTCAGGAAACTCTTCCAACCGGAAATTATCTCTGCCCCTCTGCAAAAAATCTTCTCGATCGATTTTCACTCTGAGCACTGCTTACTAAAGAATTCCGATCTCTAGATTTTCTCTCTCAATGTATTTTCCAAATGATCCATCAAGTCCTTATAATCTTCTCGTTGAGACTTCAATGGCCGAGATTAAACCGTTAACCAATGGCTAAGATTAACTTGACTTGATCTCTGACTTTTCTAGAAGATTCACAAGTTGTTTTAATTAATATCCATCAATTATTTTAATTTCCTAAGTTTAAACTTAGGGTCCCACTAAAAATAATTAATTATTTCCATAAAACACAATCTGAGTGGAATTTTCCAAAATACTTTATGGGTTCTTTGGAATACATGTGCCTAAGCCTCCCTGCAAATTTTGAGACTTGAAGCACATCTGATGCTACCAAAATAGTTAAGAGGAAGGTCATATTTAGAATAGGTATTTAACTTAAAATCAACCCAGAGTTTGCAATTCACCTAGCTTGCAGGATTTGCACCTCATATAGGATAGTTATTCATTCAAGTAGTGATTGCCCATCCAGTTACTTGCAATTTAATTGATAATAAGCAATAAATTGACTCCATAAGGCATTGGTCTAATAATCAAATCTAATCTAATATCCTAAGTCTTCCTAAAATTAACCAAGTAGCTAGGCTACTCAATTGTGTCTCCCGGACTCGTTGGATTCCAACTTGTCTTTCATATTCACATTTCCATAGGGACTACCGCCCATAGCTTGTTGTTGGGAGACAGCTAGAATGGAGTGGGTGGGGATCAGAGGGACAACCCCCGCCCTAAGTGGTTGTCGCAGTGCCTGTACAATCAGAGCGACAACAAGCCCTTATGGTCAATTGATTATTACAACACAAGGCTAGATAAAAGCAAGTAAGCTAGAGTTATCCAATGGAATTTGACACATTTACTTATAAAAGATAAACGATCTTATTCTAAATCTGTTTTAAGAACATTTATTGCAAAAGTTTCAGGCTTAGGAAAGATCTATGGACAACCCTCTTATCAAGATACAACAATTGCAAACTAGGCCTTGAATCTAGCAAATCAATTTAGATATTCACCAAGAAGAAGTAGATTTGCTAAATGAACATGCAAGTTGATCTAAGATCTGATTTTAAGATGTTATTCCAAGATAAATTCCAAATTTAAATCAACTTATTAAATACCCTTCAACAAAAGATAAAATAAGTAGAAACTAGAGTAAACTATGCATGACGTCTAGGGTGTTTAGGCCTAAAGTCTTCAAGTTCAAGTTCAAATCTGTATGTAAGATCTTTTTAAATACCACATTCAGCTCTAAAACAGAATTTAAAAGTCTTTCTAAAGGATTTCCAACCAGCAAAGGAAAGAAACAAATATCTTTCTTTGAGTATATGGTTTTGTTGACCACTGAAGTATACTTGAAGAATTGAAGACTCCATGCCAAAGGATATGTCGGAGGATTCATGTACCATCAGATTTCAGAAATAACTAGAGCTTCTAAGTTCTATCTTCTTCTTCTCATCTTCTTCTATATCGTACTTAGATTCTGCAAGCCCTACGGGGTTGATGTAAAGTGATGCTAGTATGATGAATTGAGTCATGTAACAGGCCTAGGTAAAATGGAGTATTGTCATCAAGTGAGTTTACTATGGGGAATTTTTTTTACTTAATTATTGGTACTTTTTCAACACTTAATCATTAATTGAGTTTCTTCTCCCAGTTATAACCCCAAAGTCGGAGTGTGGTTTGATGACAAGGCCTTGGGTGAGTCCTAGTGTCTAGACTCATTGTATATTACCATACTAGATCACTCGTAAAGTTTCTCGGAATTTGATTAGGTCTAGGGGTCATTTTTTAAATATTTTAAATTTCCCACAGGACGAAAATTTTAAAAAATTCTTATTGTAAATTGTAATAAGTGATGTCTAGAAAATTTGTATGGGTATTCTGCGCTCAAAATTACACCTCTCCTCAACTATCTACTAAGGCACTTTGAGGGGTAAAAATGAATTATAAATCCCCAAAACCCACTTTTCCTAAGTCTAGGGGAAAATGTGGCAATAAAATAGCCCAAAAATAAATTAAATGGAGAAAAATAAGAGAACTCCATGTGACAAAATGACATGGAAATAACTTGGAAATTGTCTCAAGTCAAGAGATAGTTAAATAGTGATTTGGCACATGACACCATCAAGAGATTGAGCACATGGGAAAATCAAGTTTTTTGCTACACTTGTGGAGTTCGATTTAGTGACTTATCGAAAATTTGTGGGAGATCTTCCATGTTGGAGAATATTTGGTGGATTTTTATTTGAGAGTTTAGTGGAGGCTTGTCTCCACTCCAACTCTACTATCCCTCACACATGGCAATACCACTTCACCTCAAGTACCACACATCACCAAGAAAGGCCCATGCATTCCTTGATTGGCCGATCTACGCATGGAAAATTGGGAGCAGCTTTGAGAGGTGCCATCTCTTTGATTGGCTTGATGAGATTTGACTGGGGGTTCACTCCCTCATTCACCAATACCTCCTCCACTTGGCAGCTTGAGTTCTTCACAAGGGAAATACGTTGGGCAAAAGGAGGATTTCGACTCGCGCAAGTGTCTCATGCTCTCTCCCCTAGGATACAATTTGCTCTTCTTGGGATCATCTCCATTCACACTTGTCACATGGTTGTTTCATTGGGATTTGCTCCCAGTTCCCTATTTAGATGAGCCTTGGGCTCTCATATTGTATCTTTCGAACGACTTATTGTGCTTGCGGAGGTTCTACCATTTTGTATACTCATCTTTCAATGAAATAACAAGACTTTGGGGTTCATATGTGGTCTCTTTCCTACACTTTGGTATGATTTTGTGATTACATGCTTATGTTATACTTCTAGTTTCTATTTGTTATTTTTCATTAGCTTCATTGATCTACTAGTGTTGAGCTATCTTTCACTAGTATTTGGATAAGAGAGTTAATCTAGAATGGGACATCTTAGTTAATTTTTGGTGGAATTGCTCTGATTTCCTCTTCATTTTATTATCTAATCCCATATGAATATTAACAAATCGTGTTGAGCTTGTGTGGAATTTTATGTAGATCATAGCTCAAGCATGAGGGGACATCCTAGTTTGGATTATCCCACTCTTGAGGATAAAGTGGAAGCATCTCACATATTTATTCTTCCCCAAATGTTCATCATTTGATTCCTTATGCAGGGATCTCTCAAGATTTGATAGAAACCTACTTCAAAACTATTTTTCCAAAAACTTATTTTGAGCTTTTATTGATATATATATCAGCTAGCATAGAGCATGTGGTTGATAAGTCAATGATAGAAGTTATACTCTAAAGCCTTGAGGTAATACTTGTATATTATTTGTGGATAATTTTGCTCCGTTTCTCTCACTTTTGCCCACTCACTTTGGTGATATTTTGCAGAAGTTTTAGAGTTGATATAAGAGTTAATATCTCGCTGATTTTTGAGTGGTTTTGCAAAAAAATCAGATTATTTGAGGATTGTGCTCACCTCTTGTGTTAACGGGATTGAGGAAGCAAAGGTTCGAAACTACTTAGTATTTGTTTGCAAGACCTTAGCATTGTTTTGGGGCTGAGTTTCAAGAGGGTCGTGGGAATTTTAGACACCATTTTTTGCAAGGCCGACTTCCACTTGAGGGCAGCATTCTTCTCTCACTAGGTCGTGGGCTTTAGGAGGCTTAGCCTCTCTTCTTTGTGGCTGATTTGACTGCTGCAAAACAGTCCCTAATATTTCAAATTTGAAAAAGCCCTTACGTACTTTTGGTTGATAAATTTTGCCTTTCTTGAGGAGGAGATTAAGCTCTCATAATTCATACTTTAGTCAAATCTCCCCTTGTTTCACCTGGCAGCCCTTTTGAGAGGCTCTTATTCATTGTAACATCACTAATAAAAAGATTATTTTTTCTTGTGAGGAAGCTTGGGATTATTCCCATGGTATCCTTTCTCCCCATTTAGAGGGAGGACCTTTGCTTCTGGGCGGAATAATCTCTCTAGTCTAGTTTTCTAATTCTCTTTTGCTAATCTTATTCATGTATGATTAGTCTCTTAACATAACACTCATATAGCCCACGTGGTGTAGAGCAGTCGGTGATGGGGTGCACTCTTAAGGCACTCCGTCTGCAAGGTCACCAGTTCGAAACCCGTGGGTGGTATGGGAGGAGAAAAAATGGAAAGATTAGGATTAGTCTAAACGAGAAAGAAAAAAAGTAAAAAAAACACTCATATCTACTTTCATTTTGCATAAATTGAGTTTGGTTTAGTTTTCCATTTCCATTTATTGAAAACTTGTATTGTACAATCTACTACAATACACGCAATATTTCTTTTGAGCAAGCAAGTGCTTTACATTTATTTGGAGAGCTTAACCTAGTTTATTTATCCATCTACTTGGCTTCACAAGTCTCTTGAATACATTTCTTCATCATCTTATTGTCAACTCATGCTAATGTGGCATTTTGATTATTTTTTATGTATCCTAAAGCATTCTTCTGTCACTTCATTTAAAGAAATTTGGCATCTATTTCATTTACTTGCAAACAATCTATTTGGAACTTGTGGAGCTCCACTGTGCTAATTTTCACTTTCTCTTTCAATTTGAAGATATTGGTACTATTTACTAAAGCATTTTCTTTATCTTCTAAGCACTGATATGTAATATCCCCAATTTAGTGAGCATGGGAGTCACTGAGGAATTTTGCCCAATTTTAGTAATATTAATTAAAAAGGGGCAAATATTATTGGAGAAAGGTGGCTAGTATTATTTTATCAGAGAATAGCGGCAAATTAGTATTTTATTAGATGGTGGAAAAAGTGACTAAGTGGAAAATGGCCCCACCAATAAAATAATATTAAACAAAGGAGTCTAGAGGCATGAGGAGAAATTATAAAAGGAGGATGGACTCATTTTGTGGATTATCTTTGGTCATTTTACAATTTCAACATTAGTTCTCTTGAGTTGCTTAAGCCAAGACAACCGTGTTGTTCAACACAATAAACTTCCGAGTGGGAATTCGACCTCTAACTTCAGTGAACTTCGAGTGTCACCCTAGGTGAGTAAGAAGGAGTCCATCTCAGGGCTTCTCTAGGAGCTACATTGCAAACCATTTCCAGTTGGAGTGTGCTTCTCATAGGGCACAAAAAGAAATTTGAAGGGGCTGAGATAAGCAAGCAAAAAGTGGAGTTTTGGTCGAAGAATTTGCAGAGATTTATCCATAGGGAGGGCGAGTTTTTCCTTGGTGATTTGCAAGGCCGAGAGTGCTTCATTTTGGAGGGCCGAATTTATCTATTTCAAGGGTTTTTGGACAGCTACTGTGCAGACATTTTGACAGGGAGATTTGGGGAGTTCGGGCTAAGGAGAAATAAAGAGGCTTGGAGGAGTGATTTGCAGGGGTTGGAGGAGATTCTTCCAGTAATTGATTGGTCTTATACATCAAATTATTTCTAGAAGGCGTTTTTCCAGCTAGTTAGAACCATACACATTTCTTGGGGTCATCGGGACACCTTGGATTTAGCCCAAACCCTTTTTGGGTTTTCATGGGTTTATTGAGAGGAGTCTCCAGCTAATTTTATAGAATTTTTCGGGCCTGAAATCCTCATTCTTATAGCAGGGTGAATTTTTAGTTCGCTGGGGAATCTGCATCACTTGGTGGGCTCTATTTTGGCTTGGAGTTGGGCCAAACCATTTCTGGGTATTTCTGGAGTTTTGGAGGGGAGTCTGTAGCTGCAATTTCAAGGTGATCTGAACATTCTTCAAGGCAGAATCTTCAGTCCCATTCCAACAGCAGTGGTAGTAACTTTTTAGGTAGTGCACAATACCAGTTTGGGCCAGTATTTCCTCCAGATCAAAGTTGTACTACATGGGGTTTTCCAAGCTTGCATAGCAAGCCCAGGTTCCAAAACTTCAACTCATTTTATGTACTCCTTTATCATAAAATTAATAAAATGGCTAGGATTGTGTTGTTGGATATTTTGGTGTTTCAATTATTTTGTATGAGTTCCAGTTTATTTACTGTTCCTAGTCCATTGTTTGGTATTAGCTATTAAATTCCAATTAGGAATATTACAGTGGTATCAGAGCATGATCTTGGCCAATTGTGGGGTAGCCAACAAGATCATGGAAGATTTGGTTTGTATGCATTGTGATGGGTGAACCATAAACAAACCAATGGCTCAAGGGAGAGTGAGTAGCATTGGGGGAAGAATGATCCTCACCCACTTTGATGGCTCAGCTAGGAGTACTGTCAGAAAATGGGTACAAGAACTGGACACATATTTTCAGCTAAACCCCATGAGGGAGGCAGATGTTATTAGACATGCCACTCTGCACTTGGATGGAGAGAGTAGAGCATACACCCATAGAGCCATTTGTTGATGAGGTGTCGTTCCCAACTGAGGTGCTAGGAGACACAGAGGTCCCTTGAGCCATGACTGAGTTCCCAGATAGTAGCCACCTATAGAAGCATGGAGAACACACACAAGGACGTGAGATAGTCATGGACGGGTTGGTTGTGACTCATGAAGAGCCCATGGTGGAGGAGGACAAGCAGTCATCTTTTGGGCTAGCCATTGATTTAGAGCATACAAATGCACAAATCGTCAACAAAGCCACAATACTTTGAGACGGTAGCTCTCTTCAGGCTTATATAGATGGGACTTGCAGCATTGCTAGGCTACCTCTGCACAGCGGAAAGGCAGATGCAGAATTACCCCGACAGATTTTATGAACCAACCAGGTCAGTGTGATGAGGCGAAATGAGCTACACAGGGAGCAACATTCGCTGGATGGGCGACTAGTTCCATGTATGGTTGTTTGTACATTCGATCTCTCTCTTGGATTTGGATGGTGAGAGCTATTTAGTTGGTATCCAGTGGAGCTAGTTAAGAGGTTAGATGCATTCATGGCCATAGTTCAGCAGCGGTTGTGAATTACCAAAGGGGCTAGAGGGCCAGACCATTGTTGGGATCCAAGTGGCATTCTACATCACATCGTTGAGTCAGTAGGTGATGGTAGTAGTTGTGTGATGGACTCGATGGTTGGGCACACACATCGTTTCATACCCCCTGCAGACTTCTTGACAGCACTAGTGACAGGACAGATTGACAGGGGAGCAGGCAAATTTCATGAGTTGTCATGGCATGTTGGGCGTACATGAGATTGTAGGATGATTAGCCTACTCTGGCAGGAGTTGGTAGGAGGAGATGGCATCGACAGGCCACCAGACAAGGTATTGTATGGAGACAATGCTCTCTCACTGGTATATTGGACACAGGAGCTACTGGGGATAGGCTCAGTAGTGTCATTCACATTAGCATGTGAGGATTTAGGCCGCTTAGTGTTAGAAAATCAGAAAGGCATAAATATTTTCTTATTATTGATAATTACTTGTGATGTTACTTGTTATTATGATTCTTTATATCTTCTTTCTTTTAGTTCATCAAGCAATTACCAAAGCAGCAGCACATAAAACAATAGACACCAGATGTAGGCACTATGCGAGGGAAAAACCTCCCTCGAGGGGAAAACCCAATCAAGAAATTATTCCTTTCAATAGTATTCTTTGAGACTCTTCACCCTAGACAAAGACCAGATCTTCCCTCCACACCAAGTCAGCCTCTAGAATTTCGACCCCTTTCCAGCAACTTCAACTAGGCAGCAACTTCCGGCATCTGGTAGCTTGCGGCAACAGTGAAACTTGGAAGACTTCGATCTCCCAATCTAGGGCACGAAACAGAGAGAGAGAGGCACCAAAATTTCGATTTTCTTCTTCTCCTTAGACTTCTCCAAACTAGCACTTCTTTTGGCTTCTCGACAATAGACTTTGTACTTTTCCCAGCTACTAGAGGTATCAAACTTCTTGTGAGAGAGTGTGCTCCAAATGAATTCGATTTGCTTGTATTTATAGCCTCCATGTGAGGTCGAATTAGGGTCCTTAGGCCGACTTGATGTGGAGGATACATAAATCATATTTGACTCAATACTAAACATTTTTACATGATTCAAAAGCCCGGCTCTTTCAAAGTACAATGACTCTATTGACTCTGAATAAATCCTAGAAGTCCTCAATGGGGACTTTGACCTAAAGGCTAAAACAAGGTGGCCCAAGCGTGAAACCCATGCTTTAATAAGTCACAATAATAATAATAATAATTATTATTTTCTTTATTCTTTTGACAAGTACATTACAAGATGACTCAAATACATTAAATGAAGACCGAACCTAGTTACATTTTCCAACACTCCCTCTTAACTAGGAAGGTATTCACCATATACAAATACAATTAAAGATCTCATACTATATGAACAATGAAGAACTTTAGGCACCGCAATGCCATGGACTATATTCCTGACCAGGGAAATATCCATTGGTCTCTCAACAATTTAGGCACCGCAATGACATGGACTAATTTCTGACCAGGGTAATCTATCCATGTGGGACTAATATGGACTCAAGCTTTCAGCCTCTGTAGGTACCATCGGGCTTACTTGCTAACCATCAACCCAGGGACCTAGGTGCGTATCCATGGTCAGAGCTCTATGACCCACGCCACCCTCTCTACTTTGGGACCTAGACATCAACACAAAGTGTCGCCCAGACGTCCTCCCAGGCAATGCTTCACTCACAAAGCCTCTCCTTGATCCAGCTTCCTTTTGCAACTTCATGTCCTTCAGCATCTTCAAGGGTAGATTTTAACCAATTTGGCCTTTTCCCAATGGTCGGCATGATCACAAGTTGAATAGGCTCACTTGGTCCTTCTTCTTCTTGAATTATAGTGGGATTGTCATGGTGTACTTCTTCTTCTTCGAATATAGGTATGTCTTCATCATCAGAATTAATAGGGATATCCTTGGATCTTTTGTAGGCATAATTTTCATCAAATATGGCATCCCTGCTTACTTCAATATGTCTTCCTTCCTTGATGTAAATTATATAGGCTTTTGAGGAGAGACTATAGCCAACAAAGATTCCTCTGATGCTTGTAGAATCTAACTTCTTTCGCTTGTCTTTTGGAACGTGGATGTAGACAGGACTCCCGAAGATTCGAAGATGATCCACACTCGCTTCTTTCCTATGAATGCTTCCTCAGGTGTCATGTTCTCAAGAATTCTATGAGGAATTCTATTTTGAATCTATATCATTGTCATTGTTGCTTCTCACCATAAAAATTTTGGTAAGTCTAGATCAAGGAGCATTGTTCGAATGCCTTCTTAAATTGACCTGTTCATTCTTTCAGCCGCTCCATTTTGTTCGGGATAGTACGGAACAATGAGCTCCCTCTTAATTCCTGCTTCTTTACAATAAGCAATCAATTCTTTAGAAGTGTATTCCCCACCATTCTCAAATCTCAGGGTCTTTATTCTTCTTTCGATTAGGGTTTCCACTTCAAATCTAGACTCCTTGAACTTCTCAAATACTTCATCCTTCTTCTTGAGAAGGTAGATCCATGTCTTTCTAGAATGATCATCTATGAATGTTACATAGTAAAGATGACCTCCAAGTGATTAGTCGGACATGGGTCCACACACATCAGAATGAATGAGGTCTAATATTTTTTAGACCTTGTTTCACTATTTGAAAATGGTTTTTTTGTATGTTTACCCAGAGAGCATCCCTTGCAAACTCCATGATCTTCTTTGATATTGGGGATGCCATGAACTAGTCGATTAAGAGTAGGAATGACCTTGTAATGTAGATGACCATATCTCGTATGCCATAGCTCAATGGGATTGATTTCCATATGAACCAAAGCTTGAGGAGATGGTGTAATGACTCTATATAAGCTTCCTTCACGAACTCCAATAACCCTAGCTTTATCGATACTTGATTCTTTTCCCCAAACCAAAATTTTTCCAACAATAAAGGCAGCTCTATCCCCTTCATCTTCTAAGCAAGAAATAGAAACCAAATTCTTTCTCAAACCTGGAACATATAGTATATTGTTGAGATGTAGCTTAGCTCCATTCTCTAGCTTCAAAGATGTTGATCCCAAGCCTCTAACAGCATAGCTTTTGTTGTCTCCCAATTCCACTGCATGGGAAGATAGTTCCTTTGATAGAGTGTGAAGTTGTTTACTTTCTCCTGTCATGTGTCTTGATTGAATTCTTTTGTTCGTTTCTTCAGAAGAAACCCCTGAGGCTGTGATGACTTCATTTTGTTATAGAAATCTCAGGTTGCTCGTTTTTCTTCCTCTTCCATACCTTAATTGGTTTACTTCTTTTGTCTGCATTTTCTTCATTGTTTGGTCTGCTTGGAATTGTTTTAATCTTCTGTCTAGAGCTCTTTAAGGTATATTACAGCTTGCAATCATTAGCTTCGCGACCAAGATTACTACACAAATAACATTTTATATGACCAAGAAATGGAACAAATGGCGTGTGTTTTCTTGAGTCACTTCTACTTTTCTTTAGATACATTTTGCATTCAACTGCTTTATGTCCAAATCCATTGCACAAATAACAGTAACCATAAAAATGATTTGTGTACCTCATAGATGATTGTCTTCTTTGCTTGTTTGTTTGAGGGAACCTTCCTGTTTGCTGCATTTTCTGTTGGATAAACTTGATTTGCTTTGTCTTACATTGTGTTGCAACATGTTCAGGTCATGGCAAGAATCTCCTTTGAGATCTTCCAAATTTTCTCAATTCATCTCCAAGAGCAAATGATCTTTTTGCGAACGACCATTTCTTCATCTCCTTCTTTGGCTCTTGATGTTGTTGCTTGCTTTTGTTCGCTTCTTTACAAATCATGTTGCTACTAGCTTCTTCATTTGTAGATATTTTTATCCTGTTGTGTTATCTCTAATGGCTTCCTTCTCTAAGTTCTTCAAGGGGATAATTTCATCTTGGATCTTTTTACACATTCTATTATTTTCATCTATTTCACTTTTGGTTGAAACAATCTCCGAATCTAGCCTTTCACATTGTTTTTCTTTCTCCTGCAACTGATTACTCAACACTTCTTCTATTCTCCTTGCATCCTGTTGACCACTCTGTATCAAGTACCCTATAGCAGTACACTTTTTCATCAAAGGGATTCCATCATGTTCGAGTGTACAAATCATCCAAGATTAATCATCATCAGTCAATAGTTTGACAAAATTGTAAACCCATTCTACAAGTTTATAATGTAAATGATCTTAGTAAGACCATAAATGTATATAACAACCTAGGTAAGCCCATTATTTTGATGACGATTTTCATCCTAGGAGGTTTTTCGTCTCACTGATTCATATGTGTTTCTAAACACAGATGATCAGCAGAGATTTTCCCTCCAACCTCGCCCAAAAGCTAGGGTGGATTCTGTCGTCAAGATCTTAGGTGAGTCCTAGTGTTCTAATCGAGTCTTTGTAAAAGTGATTTGGAAATAATTTTAGCTAATTGGCTAAATTATTTTATTACAAATCACTTCGTCTACTAGATCATATTGAGTCCCGGAATTGGGTAAAAAATCGAGGGTCTATAACGAACAGGTGTTCCCCCTTTGAGGGTCGAAATGTAATTATCTTATGTATAATATTTTAGCATTATGGCTAAAATATTAGAGGGAGGAAATATTTATTAATCCCCTCATATGTCAATTAATGAAATTTTCTGGCAAAAATAAATTAAAAATGCTAAGCCAGAAATTTAATTAATTAGAGTCAATTAAAATCTTAGGGAAAATAAATTCTCCAAAAGAAAAATTCGTGGGTCCTAGAGAAATTAAATTTTGGAGGTCCCCCCCAAGGGAATATTGAAAATTTTAAGAAATTTTGGACCCTTGGGCCTTGGTGGTTAAGTCAAAGTCAATTTTTTGAGGAAATTAGCTCAAAATAATTAATCCTCCTCTCCCTCTGATAATGCACATGGTCCTCAAGCTAATAGAGGTCAAATGCAGCCCACTTTAGATGACGATTGGAAGAAGGAATTGAGAGAAATTGCATGTGATTACATAGTTAGATGGTGGTATGATGTTGATATCCCCTTCAATGCTTCTCGTTCACCATATTATGAACCTATGTTTGATGTCATATTTGTTGTTGGAAAGGGCTTCAAAGGCCCTACTATGCATGAGTTAAGGGGATCTCTTTTGCAAAAAGAGGTTTCATCCATTGATGAATATTTGAGAGCTTTCAAAAGCTCATGGGCAAAAACAAGATGTACCATCATGTCATATGGATGGACTGATCAAAGGAACCGTACCATCGTAACTTTCTTATGTTTTGCCCACAGGGAACCATGTTTCTAAAATCAGTTGACGCATCTGATAGGGTGAAAGATGCACACTTGTTGTTTCAGCTTTTGGATGAGGTTGTTGAAGAAGTGGGGGTGGCTAATGTTGTTCAAATCATCACAGATAATGCCTCTAACTATGCTCTTGCTAGTGAAATGTTAGAGGAAAAACACAGAACCATCTTTTGGACCCCATGTGTTGCACATTGCATTGACCTCGTGCTTGAGGATATTGGAAAAATAGATTGGATCAAGAACACTGTAGAGCATGCCAAAAGCATAACAAAATATATCTACAATCACTCATGGATTTTGAACCGGATGAGGAAACATACGGGGGGCAAGGATATTATTAGGCCTGCCATCACTAGATTTGCAACTCATTTTTTGACATTGCAATCTATGTTTTCCCAACATAGAAACTTGCAAAGGGTGTTTTCCAATGATGAATGGAATGAATGTCAATGGGCTCGCAAACAGGATGGCAAAGATGTGAGAAAGAAAGTTAATGAAGAAATATTTTGGAAAAAGGCAGTAGAAATTGTGAAGGTTGTTGAGCCACTAGTTAAGGTGTTGCGGTTGGTGGATGGGGAAAGATTGGCTATGGGCTTCATTTATGAGGTTATGGATCAAGCAAAGGAGCAAATAAAGGCAACACACAAGGATAGAGTGGCTAAGTATGGGCCCATTTGGGAAATCATTGATCAAAGATGGAATAATCAACTCCATTGCCCTATACATGCAATTGGGTTTTTTTTTGAAACCAAGGTATCATTATAAAGCTCCGGAGGTAGAAGCTTTGATTGGGGAGGTTAGAGATGGATTGATTGAGTGCCTTGAGCACATGGTCCCTACGGAGTGTGACCAGCTGGAGATACACCGGCAGATCACTTATTTCAGCAGAGCCACAGGTACCTTTGGCAAGAACCTAGCAAGGATTGCAAGGGAAGCGGATGAGCCGAGTAAACAAACAATTTCAATTTTCAAATTCTTATTTTGTTAAATTGTTTATATTTATAATTTGAAAGTTGGATATAATTTGTTGAGCAAACTCATTACACGACTATGTTTTTTGCAGGCACAATGGTGGGAGGCATTTGGCAGCGATTGTCCTCAATTGCAGAAGTTTGCAATTTGTATTTTGAGTCAAACTTGCAGTGCATTTGAGTGTGAGCGCAATTGGTCTATCTTTGAGAGGATTCGCACGAAGAAGATAAACCATTTGGAACAAAAATGAATGATCTAGTCTATGTCCAATACAACCTCCGACTAAGACGCAACCAATTGTTGAACAAAAGACCTGATACAGATCCCATTGTGTTGGAAGATATTGATCCAACATCAGATTGGGTAGTGGAGAGTCATCCAGCAGAGTTTGATTCTGATGAGGATATTGGTCTTGATTTGGATTTACAGATGGAGGTAGTAGTTGAACATAATGTTCAACTAAATGGAGATCCACTAGTACCAGGCCCAGCCCCAAGTCCTCCAGTTGTAGGCACTTCCTCTACTCAATCACAATGCAAGCGCATAGCTCGTCTATCTTAGCGTGCTAGTGCTACTACTTCTACAGTTGCAGTTGGAGATCTTGATGATGAGGAGAAGCCATGGGTTTCCCCATCTCACTCTGATTCAGAGTTTGAGCCAAATGTTGGCTTCTATAGTAGTAGTGACTAGTGACTAGTGATGTTTTGTTGTAGAGGCCATTTAGAGCCTCATTGGTTATGTGTTTTTCTTCTGATCTCAATATATTACATGTATTGGACAGTGCAGTGGGTGCCATTTTGATATAATGGATATATTCATGAGCCTACTTTGATCATATGTTGTCTTCTCTCTATATTCTAATGCTTTGTCTCCAAAAACATGAATGAAAATCTTTAAAATTATGTTTTTTTTTTTTTTTTTTTTTTTTTTTTTTTACAAAGACCGAGTCATTGAAATCAAATCGATCGAGTTAATACCCAGTCTGTGTCGGAGTCGACCCTCGGCCGGTTCTGAACCCAAGTCGGAGTTTTAAAACATTGCATATAAGTGGAAACCCATAAAGGGAGAAAACCACGATTTTGTTATTGTTTTGATGCAAAGGCAAGCTCCTACTCCTTTATTACATCTGATTTTATGTAGGCTCCAACTGCAGGAGGCTGCTACCTCAATTTTCTGCAAGCTGCAACATGCAAGGAAGCTCCAACTCCCATATATTTTCTATATGCTACGACCCACAGGAGGCCCCTACCTCAACTAGCTTCAACTTGATATTTATCAAGCCACTACTTGAAAGGAGACTACAATCCCCTAATGCAAACAACAAACAACAATGTGTTGGTTTACCTGGTCATCAATTCTGCATATATCCATCTTCATCTCTGCTCTTCTTCCCTTCAAATTTGCTTCACATAAGCTTCATATGTGCCAGGTAACTAATGCATAACACCTCAATCAGCTCTCACACATTCTCTAATTCACTAACTTCTTTTTTCCTACCAAAATCAGATTTTTATTAAGATAGTTTGTTGGTTGTTTGTATCCCACATAAGAATGCGAAGTGAACAGGCTTGACTCTTTGCCTTCCACTCTTTTGTTTCCAAACTCTTCATATTTTGAATATTAGAACACAAAAATAAATGCTCCACCAAATATTATTTTCGTCCACATGTAATGATTAAATTCATCAACATAATGCCAACATCATGTAACATTATAGGAATAACATATGACTATATAAATGAGCATTCATTCCATGATCAATAACAACATTTGCCATTAATGCGTCACAATAATCTTTGCAACATCTTTGCCTTTGCCTTGGACTTGCATCACAACATCTTCATGTCATTGTCTCAGCAGCCTTGCCTTTGTTGTCATGGAGTCTTGCTCTGCCTTTGTTGTCATGGAGTCTTGCCTTGCAACATAACAATTTTCTCCAACAAACCAGTATTCAAATCAGCCTTATACACAACACATGTAAGAATCAATGTTCTGCCAAGCCATCAAGGTATTTGTTGCTCCTTTGTTTTGTTGTCATCAAGCATACCAAGCATAACTTGTTTCTTTGCAACTATAACAACATATGCAACATCTAGCATAGTTATCTTCTCCTTTGCATACATTATTGCTATGAAAATTCAGAATCCCGAATCCCTACTGTAGCAATCTAATATTACTTCTTCTACTTGTTAATTCTATGTAAGTTATTTACTTTGTTAAACTGTAAATATCGAAGTAAATACAACTGCAGCCTTCACTAATTAAATTTTATGCAGAAACAAGAACTGAGCAAGAAGAAAATATCACACACTCAATTGACACTGTTGCTTTTGGACAAATGTCCCCGAAAAAAACCCAATGCGGGAACCGGTGCAGCAGCTCAAGGTTTGTATTATTAAACAGTGGTTTTGAATACAATCTAGGATGCCTTACTGGCCATCCAATACAGAGAATTTGACTGGCAGAAAAATTAGTGAGAAACACCTCACACTATCACTGGCGATCCGGCACTGATCCAACCCCGAAATGGCTAGCCCCAAGTTGCCTTTGTGTTGTCTTTGCACAGCTCTGCGTCACAACTCATAGGGACTGCGTCACTCCCTCTGGCTGATCAATCTGTTGGCTAGATGCTCGATCCTCTTGCCCTCTAGTCTCACACCCCGGCTCCTGGCATTGGAACTGATCTAACCCTCAACAAATTTGCGGATCTCCTCACAAGCTTAGTGTTGCCTCTGCGTGGCTCTGCGCTGCTCAGCGTGGCTCTTACGCTGCCTTTTCTAGATCTCTCTCTGCCTTCTCTGCGTTGTATCCTCGGCTCAGGAAATCTCCAACAAGAAAACTATCTCTGCCCTCAGTGCAAGAAATCTCCTCGATGATCTCTCCGGCAACTGTTGCACTGCTCACTTGAGAAATCGATCTCTTGATCTCACTTGATGTGTCTTTCCAAATTCCCATTGAAGTCCTTCTTATAATCTTCTCGTTGAGAATCAACGGCCCAGATTAGATTCTAATCAATGGCTCAGATCATATTGACTCGATCTTCGTCTTTTATTAGAAGGTTCACACCCAGTTCTATTAATACCCTTTAATTATTTTAATTCCCTAAGTTTAGACTTAGGCATCCATTAAAAATAATTAATTATTTTAATAAAAACTCCTCTCGATGGAATTTTCCAAAATGATTTATGAATATTATGGAATACATGTGTCCTAGCTTCCCTGCAAATTTTGAGGCTTAGAGCGCATCTGATGCTACCAGAAATCAACAGTTGCTCCTACAATACACAATCCCTTCAATACAATATAGACACAATGCCATATCTATGTTTTGTTACTGTTGCTCAATGACATATCTTTGTTTTGCTGTTGTTGCTCCTTTGTTTATCTTCTTGTTGCTCTTCTTTGTTGCTCTTCAAGTGTTCCTTGGTACTGCTCCTTTGCCTTGGCTACTCCCTGTTATTCCTTTCCTTCTCCTGTTGCTCCTTTGCCTTGTTGCTACTCCTTTTCCTTTGTTGTTCCTATCTTTGCCATCACCTTCATCTCTTGCTATCAAATATCTCTGCAACATACCTTGTTGCTCCTATGCCTTTGTTGCTCCCTTGTTGCTCCTTTGCCATCATTGACAACAATGCCATCAAACCCTCACCTACTACACTGATTTCCCACATTGGGTTTTTCTGAGGACATTTGTCCAAAAATAACGGTGTCAATCTTATTGTGTGTCTGCTCTAAATTTCTCAGTTCCAACATTTTATTTTCCACAACATTTTTTATTTGTGAAGAATTGCAGTGTGATTTATTTCGTTGTTTGTTGTAGAAAATAAACTGCATAATTAATCAATTAGAAGAATAAATTTCTCGTTGCTGCAATTTAAGGAAATTTCACAATAATCTGGATGCCTGACTGGAAATCCTCCAGCAAGAATCTCTAACTACAACTCTGAGGGAAAATTCACCTTCTCCACAGCAATTCAACATATTCTTAGCTACTCAAACTAGCAGTCGGATCACCCCTACGCAGGCTTGTACGCAGCCTGTAACTCGCACTACCTAGATCTGCTTTGATGTGCCTCAATCTGGTTGTCTCTGCCACTAGGAGGAATTCGCTTGACCTCATGGAAATTGTCCTGGCCTTCAGCAACTAAATCAACCTCCTGCTTGATTAAATCAAACTGCCTCAATGGAATCTCTACGCAATCCCTGTGCAACCTCTCTATGGAAATATGCAACCTCACTTCTGTTGGCTTTCCAGCACCGTAACTCCACCGGAAATCTCTATTGTTGCTCCCTTAATCACTGTGCTCTGGCTCGAACTTTCTCCTATTGAATCTCTGCAATTGGATAGCTCGATCTGCCCAAGGAACTCGCTCTCCGTCTTACTCGATGTGCTCAAGTGTATCTTCTCCATCCCCATTGCCATCTCTTATAATCTCTCATTGGAGCATCAATAGCCATGATTAGATCCCCATTAACAGCTAAGATCATCTCAAAGTCGATCTGTGTGAGTTTCTAGAGCTTTCTCGCCTTTCCTTAATTAATTCTTATTAATTAACCAGTTTTCCTAAGTTAGACTTAGGAAAAATTTAAATGATGGCTAATTAATTTAAATAAGGTGTCTCACAAGCTTATCTCGTGAAACCTTTTCAGGGTTTTGAAGATCTCATGCTCTTAGCCTCTGGCACAAATCGAGACTAGAACACTTGTCTGGTGCTACAAAAACTAACACAGGGCGTTGGAGCGTCCTTCCAGTTGAAACTAGTAAACAAGGTGTTGGAGCATCCTTTCAGTCGGAGTTGATAAAACCAGGGCATTGGAACATCCTTCCAATTGGAGCTGGTAAATCAAGGTGTTGGAGCATCCTTTTAGTTGGAGTTGATAAACTAGGGGGTTGGAGCCTCCTTCTAGTTATTGTTGGAGAATTTCGGAAGTTGGAGCTTTCAGTGGATGTAATCTTTAAATACCTATAATAAAAGCATTTGGTGATTTTTCTCCCAGAAGGGTTTCCACCTAAAAATCCCTTGTGTATTGTCTTTGATGTTGTGCATTGTTGAATGGCGTTGTTGATTTATGTTTTGATCTGACACTAATGTTATTTAATGTTCTGAAGATTAAAAATTAACTAATTGAAGTGAAATATTGATTCACCCCCCTCTCAGTGTTTCTAACAATTGGTATCAGAGAAGGTTCCTTCACAAGCAGTCTAGTCACTGGAAGGAAGATCATGGATTTCACCTAGATTGTAATTCCACTATTTGATGGACAAAACTATGCGCTTTGGAGTGGAAGGATGAAAACCTATGTGCAAGCACGGGGATATTGATGTTTAGCACTCTGTAATGAGTGGATACAAAGAACCCTCGACTCCTCCAACAGATGATGTCGGTAAGAAGCTTTATGACAGTAATGCTAAAGCCAGGAATGCTATTTTGAGTGGTCTAACAGGGTCAGTGTATGTTAAAGTAATGAATTGCACATCTACAAAAGAAGTTTGGGATAAGCTCCAAAACATATATGAAGGGCACAAAAAGGTCAATGAGGCCAAGCTTCAGACTTTCAAAGGACAATTTGAGCAGCTAAAAATGAATGAAGACGAAAATATTGCAGCTTATTTTCTCCAGGTTGATGTAGCAAAAGCCATACAAGGTTTGGGAGAACCAATTGAAAACAAGGTAATTGTTCAAAAAGTACTGAGATCTCTCCCAATGAGATTTGACTTTGAAGTCTCAGTGCTAGAAGAAAGATAAGACTTAGAAAATGTTAGCATGGATGAGCTACATGAAATACTTACAACCCACAAAATGATGACAGAACAGGAAACCCCATCCAAAAGAAAAGCAACCTTTACAACATCTAGGAAGACAAGAAAGAAGCAACACCAGTCCAATCCAAGCACCAGTTGCAGCTGTAGCAAAATTTTAGATGAAGAAAAAGCCAATTTTGTGAGGAAGTTGAAGAGAGGAACCGGCAAATACAAAGGTAACCTGCCCTTGAAGTATTTTAATTGTGGTGAAATTGGTCATTTCGCCTCAAATGTCTTTATGAAAAAAGTTTAGATAATGATGAAGAAGAAGAAGTTCCTAGGAAGGTAAAGAAGAATCGGAAACTATACAAGAACAAGGCAAAAAGAAGGTCTTCAAGAAAAATTTCTATTCAAAAGAAGATAGTTTTGCATCTGATGAAGAAAGTTACAGTGATAGCGAAAATGACTTAGGAAGAGTGTTATTCATGGCAAGGGACAATCAAAAGCAATCTCCTAAAGAGGACGAAGAAGAAGGCGAAGTAGACCTTGAAAGAGAACTTGTCATTGCTTTAAAGGATCCAAAGGTAGAAAGGAAGAACATCAAGGCATTGGAAGTCGAGTTGAGTGAACTAAGGGAACACGCTAAAAAATTCAACAAGAAGAATGACGAATCAAAGAAGAGTATCATCAATTTAAAAGTGTAGTTAGAGGAGGCCAGAAAAATTTTCCACGCATGTGCAATTTGTCAAGGTCGGCCAGAATTGTAATGTAGGCTCACAAGCCCCAAAAGTTGTGTCACACACCCACAGTCATTGATATAAAAAGGAGAGACATGATGCTCATTTCATCATTCATTCATCTCACACATCTCTCTCTCATTTGATTGGTTCATACAACATTAGAGGCTTCTCTCTCCTCCACACCTGTGAAAGAGGAACCTACAATTTTCGGACGAATTTAGGGATTTTCTGGACAGCATTAACTTTGGGTACACTCTTGTGATTTGACTGCGTTTTCTGGGTCAAATTTCCAATTTGGAGAGGCCGCAGTTGGAGGCGCAAAAATCGAGGTCAAACATTGACTTTGACTGCAGTTGACCGCAGCTTTGACTGTTGTTTTGACCTCTGCGTTGACCAGATCTGTGGATTGTTTTAGGTTGTGTTTGACTTTAATGGAAAGTTGAGTTTGACCGAGCTTGTTTGGAGGCTGAATTGTTGGTTTTACCAGCGAAGACTTTGCTAGCTACAGCATCTTGTTGACTGTTGTAAAAGATATTTTCTCTCTTTTTGTTAAATAAGAAGAATTACAAGAATATTTGGGTCTCTTGTCTTGGCTTATCTTCTGTCGATTTATTTATGTTCTATCAGCATTTATTGTCAATGGTTAGGTGATTGCAAATTGAATTGGGCTAATAAGAAAGATTGAAGTAAATTGCTCTAAGCATAGAACATACCATGGTTAACTAAAATTAACATATATGCTAATAAATACTTGTTCCTTCCTGTGAAAAGGTGGCGCAAATAGAAGAGTCGACTTGATGGGTAGGAGGGCCAACTTGGCATATTGGTGAGACAAACGAAACTTGACAAAAATTCAAATTTTGCTTCTTTTACAAGGGTCGTGAAGAACATGCCCTTTTATATTTTCTTTTAACTAAAACAAGCATGAAGAACATGCTAGAGAATAATAATATTTTTTCTTCTTTTGTTTTTACGTAGAATACACATTCATACAATGACAATTATGAACACCGACACTAGTTACAATTGCAACAAGTGGTGGCTTGTTGAGTAGGGTGGCAAGGTGGTGCAAGGTAAAGAGTGGAGTCTCCTTCAGGTTGGAGCCTAAGAACACTTCAGGGTGGCAGGAAGGTGTTAGGGCAAGTTGGAGCTTGTACGGCATTGGAGCATCCTTCTAGTTGGAGCTGGTAAACAAGGTGTTGGAGCATCCTTTCAGTTGGAGTTGATAAAACAAGGGCGTTGAGTTGGTAAATCAGGGTGTTAAAGAATCCTTTCAGTTGGAGCTAATAAACCAGGGGTTGGAGCCTCCTTCTAGTTGTTGTTGGAGAATTTCGAAAGTACGAGCTTCTTGTTGATGTAATCTTTAAAGACCTATATTAAAAGTGTTCGGAGGATTTTTTCCTGAAGGGTTTCCACCTAAAAATCCCTTGTGTAATGTCTTTGATGTTGTGCATTGTTGAATATTGTTGTTGATTTATATTTTGATCTGATGCTAATGTTATTTAATGTTCTAAAGATTAAAAAATAACTAATTCTAGTGAAATATTGATTCACCCCCCTCTAAGTATTTCCAACACAAGGATGGTGAGTTTGCAAATGGATTTCAATGATTTTGAAAAAAGGCCAAGATCAAGAGGGAGTTGATAATTCCCTGCAATCCTCCAAAGATAAGTATTTCATAACTTTTCTTCCTTGATTATTGTTACTTTATTTTTGGTCAACCTCTTGTAATTGTTTCTTTCGCTTGGTTAATCGTTTCTTCCTTGCCCTCCTAATGAGGGTTGCAGATACATCGCGAAGGAAGCCAAGGTTCTGGCAGCAAATGGAAGCATCGGGAAGAACGAAGAAAAGTTTGGGGCAAGAGGATTCTCTCAGGATCGAGCATAAACTCAGCTAGAGTGATTTGCGTTCAAGAGGGAGAAATTGTACAGACATCTAGAACCATGCCTCGTAGGAAGAGCTCCTAGTTCAAAGGGAGCAGGTAGGCCAACAAGCTTGAAGGATGCCATGATGGAGAAAATTGTGTTGAAGAGAAATCAATGGTGACTTCCAAGTGGATCTACGAGATCAAGTATATGGTAGATGGCAACATAAGAAGTACAAAGAGAGATTCGTGAGGATTCTCCCAGAAAGAGGGAGAGGACTATGAGGAGACACTTGCTCCAGTTGCTAGGTACACTTTTATTTTTATTGCTTCTATTGAATGTTACATCAGATGGATGTAAAGACCGCTTTCCTCGATGGAGTAATTGAGGAAGAAGTGTACATAGAGCTACCTCAAGGCTTTGAGGTACATGAAAGGGAATCTCATGCGTGCAGACTGAAGAAAGCTTTGAACAGACCTCGAGCATGGAATTCCTGAACTGATGGATATCTGATGAGTCTTGGTTGATCTTGTTATTATATGACTTGTTTTCGATGAGAACAGAAGGACTCATGTGACAAAGGGAGCAACAGTCATGGGAGGATTAACTTCCATGATAGAGGGAGCAATTAAGCCTTGCTTCAGTGATAGAGGGAGTTGACCTCTGAGTTCAAGATGAAGAATCTAGATTTGATACATTACTTCTTGAAACTAGAAGTATGGCAGAAGCTGAGTGAGATCTTCCTTGGTCAAAGAAAGTATATTGTTACAATTCATGAGAGATTTGGGAAGATGGACAGCAAGTCCATGGCCATTCCTATGGTTACGAATCTAAAGAAGCTAAGTGGCAGAGGCAGCAACCAGGTTTGCCTCAGCAGGATCTGTTAGGGTGACCGAAAAGCAACTATGGTGATGGACCTAGTTAAGGAAGTTAGTAAATTTATGGCTGAGAGGACACATTCGATACAACATGTGTTGAGGTGCCTACATGGTACAGTCAGTTATGGATTGAGATATGTCTCAAATGATGAAATACAATTGCTAGGATATAGAGATTCAGATTGGGAAAAGAGTGTTACAGACAAGAAGAGCACATCAAGATGATGATTCAGTTTGGATTATGCTATGATATCCTGGATGGGCGGGAAGCAGACATTTGACGCACTCAGGACGACAAAGGATGAGTATATTGCAACCAGTTTGGTGAGTTGTGAAGTAGTGTGGCTTCGGAAGCTACTCGCGGGATTGTTTGATCAAGTGCAAGAGACGACCGTGATGATAGGTCGAAGCACATTGAGATCATGTTACCACCACATCCAAAACATGGTACAGAAGGGAGCAGTGAAGCTCCAATGCATTTCTATGGACGAGCAGGTTGTTGACATTCTCACAAAGCCTTTATCCTAGGATGAAGTTTGTATACTTCAGGGACAAGCTTGGAGTGGTTCAAAATGCTTCCCATGGTTAGAGTGTTGATGTTATAGCATCAAGGGGCAAAGATTCTCCCTAGGTCAAGGGTATTGACCAGGTCATGGGTAGTGACTGGGAGCCATGTAATGTGGCTAGTGAGATTGGCCCAGTGAGCATCAAGGCCTAGAGTGCTCCCTCGGTCAAGGGTTACCTAACCATATTGCCAAGGGTTACTTGCCTAGTGAGTTGAGTGAGTGCCTCATAGCATCGGGAAATTATTTTTAATTTTTTACCATTCAATAGCATGTGACAACATGTGGGAATAGTAAATGGGCCCAGGGTTTCACCAAGTGTCAGGGGGTACCTAACATGGTTCCAAGTGATGACTTGGTGGGTTGGTGAAACAAGGACTAGTGTTGTGTCAGAGGGTACCTGACCAACTAATGGCCAATTGGATTGTGGGTGACTAGATCCTTTGCAAAGGAGATATGAGTAGTGGGTAACTCGATGATCCAGATTTATGCAGGAACAAAATGAAGTACAGACTTAAACAAAAACACAGAGCTATAGTGAAAATTGAACTTCAATTTATTAATAACAAAATACTCAAACTGTTTACATGCAGAATCGAAATAAACTAGCTCGGGCGATGGTAGCTTATCTCCAAGAAGAGATGTGACAGCTACATGCCTTCTGAATTGTGTTACAATGAGGCTCTAAGGCCTTTCTATTATTTGGAAACAATGGGAAAACTCTAAACATCCAAAAACCTAAACCTGGGAGATGAAGCGCCAAAAGTTTGTAGGCCCCATTGGGATTAATTGGAATGCCAACTTCCTAGGGTCATAATTCGGCCATATGATCTTTGTTTAGCGTGCACGATACCTCGTTAGAAAGATCTACCAGAGAACAACAAATTTTGTCCATGGGCTATGGGCTTGGCATGTTTTTCAAAAAAACACCATTTATGGCCTCAAAACGGCTCTGAAAGTTTAGGACCCAAAAAACTGCCAAAAATAGTAAATTGTGCTACAATAAAGGAAATTGAAGAAACAATGTTGGGGGTCCATGAGGAATAGGCGAGTGGCCACCAATATCCACCTAGAACAGTCCTTCCCCCTTAGGAAGCAATGGTCCCCATTACGTTGAGTGCCAACATGAGATGGGGAAACTTCTGTTGAACTTGGTCCCTAGTGAGCCACTTGCCTTGGTGCAGGAGTTGGCCAGCTTTGACAACTCGATACAGTTGGATCCTCTATTGGCGAGGGTTCTTAATGTGTGTCCATGATCCTATCAATCGTGGCTTGTTCCATGCAATTTGGGTTGAGCTCTGTTGCTGTCAGTTGCTCAGCAATATTTAATGTGTCCAGCAATGATGGAAAGTATGGCCGAAGGCAATCCACATTGAACACTGAGTGCAGCCCAAGGAATGGGGGAATGTTGAGCTCGAAAGCGTTGTCTCCCACAACATTGGTGATGGTGTAAGGTCTGTATCGGAGAAGCCGAAGATTCCGATGGGCTCCGGCAAGGCATTCTATCTGCAAATGCAACCAAACTTTGTCGCCCACCCGAAACTTATATGGCACCCGATGTTGATCATGACGTTGTTTTTACTTGGCATTGGCTTTATCCAAAGATGTCGTGAACCTATTGGCGGATGTACTAGATGAGTTCAATAAACTTGGTCGCTTTATCAACCTTGGACTGTACATGTGTAGACTCTGCCTGTGTAGTCACATGAGGCATGGCTACATCAATCGGACACAATGGTTGAAATCTCAAACCCACTTGAAAGGAACTGAGCCTAGTCGAGCTATGGAGAGCTCCGTTATAGTTGCGTTGTACATAGGGAAGGCTCTCATCCTAGGTTCGTGGATGCTTGGAGTTGTACATGCGTAGTATGTGCAATATCATCATGTTGACGACATATGTTTGGCCATCAGTCTGGGGATGGAATGCAGTCGACTTGGTGAGCTTGGTGTCCAATACTAACCATAGGCTTGACTAGTATGTGCTTAGGAACTTGCTATCCTAATCTGATATAATGGTCTACATGATCCCAAAATGTACCCAAACCTGTTTGAAGAAGAGTTTGCATGTGTCCTCTACTGTGATACTCTTCTTGCAGGCCGCCAATATAGCCATCTTAGAAAATCTATCCACAACCACAAATACACAGTCATTACCGTACTTCGTGGAAGGGAGGCCAGACAGATAGTCCATGGAGATGGATTCCCATTTGGGAGTAGGCAGAGCAGTGTACAGGCCTTGCCTCTTGATGGTTGGCTTGGCGATGCCACAAGAAGTGCAGGATTTGATATATTTTCCAACATCCTATCGAAGTTTTGGCCAATAAAAATACTTCTACAGTACTGCCACAGTTTTCTCCACACCAAAGTGTCCTGCGACCCGACAGTAGTGCACCTCCCAGATCAACTTGACACGCTCACTTGAAGGAACACAAAAGTGCCCCACATAACATAATAATGTGTTCTGGAGATGGAAGTCAGGTACTTGCTTTCCATCCACTCTAGATCACCTTTGTATAGTTGCGGCCATCCAAAGGTCTCATGGCCATAAGAGTTGAGAACAGTGGTCAGTGTTTCAACCGGGAGCTGACTGAGCCAATCTGCAACATAATTGGTGTTTCCCTTCTTGTATTCACTGTTCAAATGGAATTATTGCAGATATGTGGACCACTTATGATGGTGATCGTCCTGCGCATTCCCTTGCGTCTGTATGAACTAAAGAGGTCAGTGATCAGTGTGGATGACCGCCTCCTTCCCTAGAATGTAATGTTTCCATTGTCGGTAAGCCTACACGATGGAATACATATCTTTATCGTAGGTGGGGTATTTTTGAATTGTATCAGAAAGTGTCTCACTATGACAGGCCACTAGATGCCCTTGATGGGTGAGAACAGCACCAATAGCATAGTCAGAGGCGTCTGTATCAATTTCAAATGGTTGTTGCAGCTCTGGCAGTGTGAGTATCGGTGTAGAGAAAAGGCGGTGCTTCAGCTCAACGAATGCCTTTTGTTGGGACTTGGACCATAAAAACTTTGCTTTCGCTCCGCCCTTGGTTACTTGACTCAAAGGCCAAGTGATATGAGTGAATCCCAATACGAACCTCCGATAAAAACTGGCAAGGCCCAAAAAGTTGCGAAGCTCTATTAGAGTGGTCGGGGCATGCCAATCCCGAATGACTTGGATCTTAGCTGGTTCCACATGCACGCCTTGCTCATCAATGATGTAACCGAGATATTGGACCTGGCTCATGCCAAAAAGGTGCATTTCTCCAAGTTGGCACATAGTTTGTGTTGTTGCAGGGTTTGAATGACCTGCCGAATGTGTTGTAAGTGCCCTTCCCAACTCTTGCTGAAGATGAGGATGTCGTCCAGATATACAACCACGAACGAGTTGGCGAAGGGCCGCAAGATGTTATCTATCAACCTCATAAAAGTTGCAGGGGCATTTGTTATTCATCAATTTGTGGGATTGGATACCTATTCCTGACAATGATTTTATTTAGTGCCTGATAATCAATGCAGAGTCTCTAGGTGCCATTCTTCTTCTGTACAAGTACAATCGGGCTCCCACAAGGTGAGGAACTTGGTCGGATGTGCCCTTTTTGCAGCAGCTCCTAGATTTGTCGCTTGATTTCTTCATTTTCCAGAGTAAAGTGATGGTATATTGGCCCATTGGGTAAAGGTGCTCCGGGAGTCAAATCGATCGAATGCTTGACCTGACATTGTAAAGGTACCCCTGTGGATGAGGAGATAATGTCCCTGTACTCTTCCACAACCTTATCCACTTGCTTCTGCTATGTGGAGGAACCCTTCCTGAGGGGAATGGATGTGGCCACGACCTTCCCCCTACTTTGAGAACGAATAAAAAAGAAAACAAATTTCCCACTCTGGGAGATGATCTTACTGCATTGCTTAGCAAAGATCAAAGAGATGGCAGTATGCGGAGCTACCTCCAACATCTTTTATAGCTTACTACCCAAAGTAATAATAACAGTGTAAGGCTTGGACCATACACAACATAATACTTCCACAAGTATGGTTGGCCTAATAACACATCACAAACTTTGAGAGGAGCAACATCACACAGTACCTCATCCGTGAAGGACTTGATGTTGTAGGGAAGGCGACACTGCTCGCTGACGCGGAGATCTCGTCCTTGGTGGAGCCACCCGATGGTGTACAACTGCGAGTGTGGTGTGGTCGATAAGCCCAACCGCTTAACAACCTCTGTTGAGATGACATTCTTTTGACTCTCGTTGTCAACAATGAACTGTAGTGGAGATCCCTTCAACCACATCTACGAGTGGAAGAGACACTCCCCTTACTTTGGATCTTTGGGCTCAATCTTCTGGAGCTTGGTGGTTTAAACAGTGGCGCTGGGCTCCACATCTATAATTTGCTTCCCTTTGTCATTCCCCTTATCGGGTTTTGACTCAGAGTCGGTACATACATCTGACTCTGAAGCCTTCAACTTGGCCACCAATCACTGCTTGGCGCAACACTCAATTGTGTTGTGAGTGGGGCTCTTATGGAACTCACACCACTTTCCTATGTCCTTCTTTGTCTTCGTGGTGTTCTTCTTTGATGGGTTGTCGTGGGTCACCCCGCCTTGACTTTGTCCTTCGTTCTGTGGTTTGGGGTGCATTTTCCATGCTTCGGATTCACAGATCCAAAGTCTTGCTTCTTCTATTTAAATTTTTGCTCGATCTTGACAACATATCAATATGCAGTGCCAAGCGAGAAGTTCAAGAACTCCATCTCATCCTGAATGTATCTGTGTAGACAGTCTTTTGTACTTGAGTACCAGATGCCGGTTAGAATCCTTGATACCCAACTTCGTGTGAAGGGTACGAAAAATATTTGTGAACTCTGGCAATTCTTGGTCCTTTTCCCTGCCACAGTGTGGTCCATTTAATGTAGTTATCTTCATAGCTCCCGACAAGGTAATATTGCTCCTTGATGACATCTCGGAAAGAATTCCAAGTGGGTGCGGCTAAAAACAATGAGTTCCTTCTCGTCGCTCTACTCATAGTAGGTTTCCCACCAATCCTTGTCGTGGGGTGCGGCTTTGAGGAGTTCAAAAGTAAATTTTTCCCTATTGGAAAAATCAATAACCGAAAAATATCCTTCCAGCAGATTTAAACATTTATCTATGGCATTTGTGTGAAAATTTCTGAATACAACATTACAGAAATCCTACTGCAGTACCTTGATTTACTTCTCCTACTTGTGATTTAATTATACAAGTTATTTTCAGAAAATACCGAAGTAAACACAACTAGCAGCCTACACACATACAGATCATTTACTGAATAGTACGCTCATTCGACAAAGTGACACACAGATTTTTCAGACAAATGTCGGTGGAAAAACCCAATATGGGAAAACCGGTGCAACAGATATGAGGGTTTATTATTATTAAGTAGAATCTGAGTACAGCAAATTTGGGCACCTTACTAGTTAACCCGACAGAGAAAAAAAAGATCTACAACAATACCTGTTGTTCTGGAGACTGAAGACTGGACTGATTCACACCCTCAAACGGGATTTACAGAACTCAGCCCTGTTATGCCTCTAGAAACCCCAGTGCTGCCTGAAGTTGCCTGTGTCAGCCCTGCTAGCCTCTGCATGCCCCTGCACTGCTCAAAAGGGGACTGCGTAATCCCAAACTGGGTGACACAGTCCTTACTCTGCCCTGAATGGCCTCTGTGTAACCCTAATGGCCTCATGAAGCCCTAGCACTGCCCTTTCTAGGCCTACGTAGCACTTGCGTAGCAACTGAAACCCTCTGGGCTGCGCTGCTGCTGCGTTGCTCCTGATTGCTACTCCTTTGCCTCTTGCTAACTCTTGGCTCTGGGATCAGATCATCCCCTTAGCCAATACTACCCCTCGCTGCAGCTGAAACTCTTCTGGAAATTCTTGGCAAACCCGCACTAGAATTCTAGCTTAATCTCAGTTCTCTGCTTCTATGTGTGTGTCTCCAACTGACCCTCAAGATTTTCTCTTATACTTTTTCGTTGAGATATCAACGGTCGTGATTTAATCTCTTATCGACGACTAAGATTAAAAGACTGCTTGATCCGCATCACTTAGAACCTTTCATCACGTGTTTAATTAATGCACTTTAATTTCTCTAATTCCCTAAGTTAGACTTAAGGTCCTCATTAAAAAAATTAATTATTTTAATATCTCACACATTAGATGAAATTTCTCCAAACGCTTTCTGGGTTTTGGAGGTCTTATGTGTCTTAGCCCCTCCACAAAGTTTCAGGGCTAGAGCACACCCGATGCCACCCCAACACTCAAAATATCAACACTCCCTCTTAGCACAAAGTGTGCTCTAGCAATACATCCACACCATGTATCACAAGATCTTGGCATTGGTCTCTGCGCTGCTGATGCTTTGCCTGCTGCCCTCCATCCACTGTGTTGCTGCTTTTTATACTGTTGCCCATGTCACTGCTACATCTGTACTGCAACTCTCTCTAAAATTGTTGCATTATGCTACCCATAGCAATGCCACTGCTAACTACTGCAATGCAACTCGGTTGTTGAGAAGTAAGCAACTGAACAACTCCTGCCCAATAGTTGACAGACAAGTCTGGCTACATCCCATCACTAAAACTCCCTTAGCTGCTGCTCTACGTTGTCCTCCTGAAGCTACTGCGCTGCTACAGTTCTTCATTGCATAAGCACTGCCTCTCTGCGCTGCTAAAGTCCCATCAGCCTCTGCACTGCATTGCTCCCTCTACAACATCTCAGCACTGCCCTCTGCTTCACTGTGATTCTCTGCAACCATTTCTCTACTTGTCCCGCTACCATCTTAAGGCTCCCGTAGCTCGTATGTGATCCAAGAGTTGGGCTTACTCAAGCATCCTGCCAGCTTGATCTGTAGTTGCTCTACAGATCCATATCGCCCCACTTACGTGGCTCATGAGCACTCATGGCTACATCATCATCACTCCCATCGTCCTTTGTTGTTGTTGCCTTGGATTCAAAAGATCCTTTGTCGTTCTTATTAAGACAAGTGCCGGCGAAGTATCCAAGTTCGCCACAGTTAAAGCACCGGAACTTGGATAGGTCCCTCTTCTTCTTCCCTTGCTGCCTTCGTTCCATTGATGCAAGGGTTGCATCATCTTCCTCTTCTTTCTTCAACCTAACAGTTCCGCTGTTGTTGTTTTGCCTCTTGGTGAATCTCCTGATCTCCTCCTGACGAAGGATTGCCCACATGTCTGCCCAGAATGGTAACGCTGCCCTGCCCAATATGCTTTGAACAAACGTTTCCCACTCCTTGGTGACTACATTCAGGGCAGTCCTTACCAAGAGTCCTTCATCCAGAGTCGCACCCATGGCAATCAATTAATCCTGGATAGCCTGAAGTCGGAAAAGGAAGGGATCTATCTCCTCACCCTTCTGCATCTGGAACAGCCTCATCTGATTCTCTAGAAGCATTTTCCTTTGAACGGAGCTTCCCTGATACATCGTCTCCAAAGCAGTCCACATCTCATTTGTCGTGTTCTTTCTGGCAATACGTGGCACGACGTGGTCTTTAACTCCGTCCATTATCAAACGCTTAGCCCGCGCTTGATTTTCATTGAATTTATTCAGAGGATCTAGATCAGTAGGCACAACTAGGACATTTGTTGCATGGTTCTTGATGTCGTACTCATCCACGACTATCAGTATCATGGCTTTCCAGATGACAAAATTGGACACACCATCCAACTTGTCCTGATCTCTCAGTCCATGAGAGGCCATCTAGCTCAAATCTGACGAAACAGTACTCTTCTCTCTCTTTCTGATGCAAAACTTCAACATAAATGCTAGATCTGGGTTTCTTGGCGATCAGAAACCCTCTATAGTAGTTGCTCCCTCTGTCAACTGATTTCCCTCCTGGAAATCTTCAGCCAAAAAAAAAACGAACAGTTCCCTACAATCACCCTTCTAATCGAATCTCAGATCTGTTTGGCGCAGATCTGCTGAGTGATTGTCCTCCTCCCGCTCTTTGTCAACTTCGCTAGGCACAATTCTGCACCGGCAGAATCTCCACCACACTAGCAACTGTTGAAGATCTGAAACATTGCTTCCGGATCTCCGCAATACTTCACAGCAATAGAAAAGTAAACTGGACAGTGTCCCTCTAGCTGGCCTCTGCGTGAGCAGACTGGCCCAATGCAGCCTCTGCCCAACGAATGCGCAACGAAAGCTGCTCCTGCGTCCCTCTAGAAGGCACTACATTGTCTCTTCGTCACCCAAATGGGACTGCGTCAGCCCCTGCGTAGCCTTTGCTGGGACTGCGTCCTCCTGCTGTTGAGTTTCCCTCTCCGGATCTGCTGCTTCAGCTGCTACCCTACAGAAAATATGTCTTCAACTGATTTGCTGGAGATTCAACTTGATCTGCAATCGCTCTAATACCATGTGAAAATTTCTAAATACAACATTACAAAAATCCTACTGCAGTATCTTAATTTACTTCTCCTACTTGTGATTTAATTATACAAGTTATTTTCAGAAAATACAGATCATTTACTGAATAGTACGCTCATTCGACAAAGTCACACAGATTTTTTGGAACAAACGTCCCCGGAAAAACCCAATGCGGCAAAACCGGAGCAGCAGATATGAGGGTTTATTATTATTAAGTAGAATCTGAGTACAGCAAAACTGGGCACCTTACTGGTTAACCCGACAGAGAAAAAAATATCTGCAGCAATACCTAATGTTCTGGAGATTGAAGACTGGACTGATTCACCCCCTCAAACGGGATTTACAGAACTCAGCCCTGTTCTGCCTCTAGAAACCCCAGCACTGTCTTGAAGCTGCCTGCGCCAACCCTGCTAGCCTCTGCGTGCTCTTGCGCTGCTCAGAAGGGGACTGCATAACCCCAGACTGGGTGACGCAGTCCTTATGCTGCCTTAGATGGCCTCTGCGTAACCCTGATGGCCTTCTGAAGCCCCAGCGCTGCCCTTTCTGGGCCTGCGTAGCGGCTGAAACCCTTTGCGTTGCACAGCTGCTGCATAGCCTCAGCTTCCTATGCGCTGCTCCTGATTGCTGCTCCTCTGCCTCTTGTTGACTCTTGGCTCCGGGATCAGATCATCCCCTTAGCCAATACTACCCCTCGCTGCAGCTGAACTCTTCTGGAAATTCTTAGCAAACCTGCCCTAGAATTCCAGCTTAATCTCAGTGCTCTGCCTCTGTGTGTGTGTCTCCAACTGACCCTCAAGCCTTTCTCTTATACTTTTTCATTGAGACATCAACGGTCGTGATTTAACCTCTTATCCTCAGTTAAGATTAAAAGACTGCTTGATCCACATCACTTAGAACATTTCATCACATGTGTTTAATTAATTCACTTTAATTTTTCTAATTCCCTAAGTTAGACTTAGGGTCCTCATTAAAAAAATTAATTATTTTAATATCTCACACATTAGATGAAATTTCTCCAAACGCTTTCTGGGTTTTGGAGGTCTTGTCTGTCTTAGCCCCTCCACAAAGTTTCAGGGCTAGAACACACCCGATGCTACCCCAACACTCAAAATCTCAACAATTTGCATCTATCCAGCCTTCAAATATAGGAATATCAAAGTTAACTTGTACCTTAAAGGGGGTGGCGCCTCCGAGGTGGCTATCGAATGAAGATGCTTCGCCCACTGATACTCGCGGAAGGATTTGGGAAAAGTTATCCATCATATCGTTCCTTTGTCTCTCGAGGGCTTCTTCAAGCAATATTTTGAAAGGATCTCCTGCTCCCTCATCTTTCTTTTCCTCTGCCATGGGAGGTCATCGAGTTCGATAAGGCCGAACTTGCAAGGGTTCAACCAATTCAAGTCCTAACTACTTATACCCTAACCTCGTTGGGGGCATACACCGAAAAACAAAGAAAGACATGACAACTCTAATACCACCGATCTAGATTTATGCAGGAATGAAATGAAGCACAGACTTAAACAGAAACACAGAGCTACAACGAAAACTGAACTTCAATTCATTAATAACAAAATACTCAAACTATTTACATGCAAAATGAAAATAAACTAACTCGGATGATGGTAGCTTGTCTCCGAGAAGAAAAGTGACAGCTACATGCCTTCTTAGCTATGTTAAAATGAGGCTCGGAGGACATTTTATTATTGAGAAACAATGGGAAAACCCTAAACATCCAAAAACCTAACCCTAAGAGATGAATTGTGAAAAGTTTGTAGGCCCCGTTGGATTAGTTGGAACACCAACTTCCCGAGGTCGTAATTCAGCCATATGTTCTTTGTTTGGCGTGCACGATACCTCGTTAGAAAGATTTATCCGAGGACAACAAAATTTTTCCATGGGCTAAGGGCTTGGCGCTTTTTTCAAAAAAACATCGTTTAGGGCCTCAAAATAGCTCCGGAAGTTTAGGACTTGAAAAACTACCAAAAATAGTAAATTGTGCTACAATTAAGGAAATTGAAAGAAACAATGTTGGGGATCTAGATGGAATAGGCGGGTGGTCACCAATATCCACCTAGATCACTCAATCCTTTTGCATGATGTTGATGTGGGATGCGTTCCACATGTAGTGGATGGATACATCAACATAGCTAGTTCTTTCAATCATTTCTTGGGATGGAGAAATAATTTCAACAAAATGTACATTTGAGGAAGTCAAGGTGAATACCTCCCTAGCTAAGAGGGAGTGTTGAATTTTAAGTAGCTGAGGGAGGTATCCCCCAACTAAATTAGCCCACTAAATATCAAAGAGGGAAAAATCCAAAATTGTACTCAAATCAGCCTACAAAAAGGGGGGAAATTAAATTTGAATTTAAATTTCTAAAGTCAACTCCAAAATAAGGTCATGTCTCTTCAAAATGTTATGTCAGCCCCATTATAGGCCTCCTCAAATCAATATAAATACACCCATCGTGTGCATTCTAGGCAAGAAGATACGGCGGTCTATCTCAGACAGTTTTGGAGCAGTTCGACAAAAAATTAAAGGAAGAATTCATCTCTGATATGAAGTGAAGTCCAAGATTTGTTTTTGAGGACGAAATTGTAGAAGGTCTAAAATGTTGATCTTGAGGCAGATCCGAAATACCATTTTGAGGGAGGTTGACAAGGCTTGGCCTGTGATGAATTATATGCTCAATGTAATATTCCAAGTAGAAATAAACAGCAATATAAAGCACAGAAACATAGACAAACAACAACTAGAGAAATATCACCATGAACAATAACCAATATGGAGAACGCTGAGCCATTTTATTAATACTGAAAGATAGAAAATAAGTACAAAGGTGATCAGAATGATGGCACCTTGGCTTGCACTAGGCAAGCGTAGAAATACTCTCAGAATGGGACTCAGAATGGCTACTAACTCAAGACTGCGTTATCTCCAAGCTGCTGGCACTGCTACTGTGCTGCTGGCACTGCTACTGTGCTGCTGCTACTGCTGAAATGAACTGAATCTTTGGGGCTGCTCCCCACCTCAGAAAATTCTGAAACTTCGGGAATGGCCTTTACTCCCAATACCCAGAAAAGCCCAGAAAGCTTTTCAGACATGGCCGACCCCCGAAAATGGCTCCCTTGAGGCACTACGCTATTCCTCAAGGAGGACGCTGGCTCTGAATGATCTGCTCCAAAAGATGGCCCCTAACTCCTCCAAAACGCTGGAATAGGGAAGGGCTGGCCCCTTACCCATTATCCCGGGCTGAAACCACCAACTAACCCCCAATCCGGAACTACCTCCTCACAAGACTGCGTCCTCCCTCTCACTGACTGCGCTGTCTCTCCGAGTGGATGCTCCTCCTGTGGTAGCTGCAACTCCCTCCGGCAAAACAAGGATGAAATTCCTCACCCGAGCAGACACTCGAAGTCCCCCGGGGCTGAGGTTGGGATCTCCGAACGGAGACACCCGATGTACTGAACAGTACATGCAAACTTTGCTAAACAGCAAGCGTGCTCAATGTCGGAAGACAAATCTCAAAGATGCATAATCAGAATGAATGAGAATGAGGAGACTCCTCCTTTTATGCTTGGTGAGCCTTTCCCTCACCTAGGCCCCACCAATCTCTGCACTGTCTCCCTTGGCCCAAACTGTCCAACTCACTCTGCATTGGCTGGGCCCCACACTGCCTACGTTGCTGCATTTCCTACGATGCCACTTGACCACTAGGCCCCACGTTGCCAAATAGACATGTCTCTTAAGTGACTTTAGGAAATATTTTTATCCTAAGTGTGAGCTAAGTGTTCCTTCACCCACTTTATTTATATTTTAACTCTATGAAGGCAAAATAGTCAAAATTAATATTACCAATTAGTTATTTGCTAATTGGGAATATTACAGTCTCCCCCAGCAAAACGTTGCTTGTCCTCAAGCAACTATAATGATGGATGCTGCAGAATCTTCTCACTCTCCCAGGTGGCATCCTCATCCGGTAAATTCCTCCACCTCACTAGGTACTCCCTAACTGTCCTGCTCCGTAGCTGCCTCTCCTTAGTGTCAATAATGGCCTCCGGCTATAGCACCAAGTGCCCCTCATCATCTGTGGGTGGAAGCTCCTCTATCGCAATCACCTGCTGCCCCAGTGCCTTCTTCAGGCATGATACGTGAAAGACGTTGTGAATCTTGCTACCCTTGGGTAGCTCCAACCAATATGCAACCTGTCCTATTCACCTACCTCAAACTGCCTCTCAACTCGTCCCCTATCGGCGTACAACTTCTGTTGGTTCTGCGTTGTAGCCAGGTTATCCTTGGGAGCTCGGAGTATATCTTGACTCTCTTGGATCCAATCCTTGGCTCTAGGAGCCTTGCTAGCACCAAACATCATGTCAGCAAAAGATAAAGCATGATATCCATACAATGCATAAAACATAGACATACCAATGGACATATGATGAGTGTTGTTGTAGCAGTACTCCCCCAAGTGCAACCATCTTAACCATGCCTTCTGCTGCCCGCTGACATAGTTACGCAAGTAGCCCTCCAGCCACTTGTTCACTATCTCGGTCTGTCCATCCGTCTGGGGGTGGTAACTAGTACTCGGTGTCAACTCAGTGCCCACCAAACGGAAAAGCTCCTGCCAAAATCCGCCCATGAAGCGGCTGTCCCTGCCACTGACAATGGTCTTCGGGAGACCATGCAATCTGAAAACGTCCCTGAAGAACAACTCTACTACCTGTGCTGCAGTGTAATGTGCCGATATGGCGAAAAAATGAGCATATTTAGTCAATGGATCAACGACGACAAATATGCAATCCTTGCCCTGTACCGTGGGCAACCCTGTAATGAAGTCCATCGAGATACTCTCCCATTTCCCCTCAGGTATGGGAAGAGGCTGCAATAATCCTGCCGGATGGTTCATCTCTCCTTTGTTACGCTGGCAAACCTCGCACTCCCTGACAGATTGGAGCACGTCCTCCTTGAGGCCCTTCCAAGAGAACCTCTCCCTGATGGCCCTATAGGTTTTGGTAAACCCCCGGTGGCCCGATAATGGAGAATCATGTGAGGCGTGGAATATCTTCTTCTTGAGCTGGGAGCCCTCAGTCAAGAAGATCCTGTCCCTGTAATAGATCACCTCATCCATCACTCTGTACCTGTCATTTGTCACTTGTCCATCCAAAATCTCACAAGCAAAACGGTCCTTGGAGTACTCTACCAACAGTCAAGCCCTCCAGTCCGTGTCCAAACTCATCAATGACAACGTTGCCGGTCTGCAGGAAAGTGCATCTCCCACAACGTTGTTCTTCCCCTTGACATACTCGATGTCAAAGTCATAATCCTGGATCTTGCTGACCCACTTCTGCTGCCTCTCCTGCAACTGTTTCTGCTCTAAAAAGAATCGGAGGCTGTTGTGATCCGTCCTCACTCTGAATCTGTTCCCTACCAGGTACTGACGAAACTTGGCCAATGCATGCATGATGGCCAACATCTCCTTGTCGTATATCGCATACAACCTCTCATGTGGCAATAGCTTCTGGCTCTCGAAAGCTATGGGGTGGCCTCCCTGCATCAACACTGTGCCTATCCCCTCCCCTGATGCATCACACTCCAAGACGAAGGGCTGTGTAAAATCTGGCAATGCTAACACTGGACAGTTGCTCATCACCTCCTTGAGCCTGTCAAAAGCCCTCTGCGCCATATCCGTCCAAATGAATGCCCTTTTCTTGGTGAGATCTATAAGGGCAGCAGCAAGTTGGGAAAATCCCTTGACGAACTTTCGGTAGTAGGTGCAGATCCCCACAAATCCCCGAAGTTCCGTCACATTCTTCGGCTCCGGCCATTCCCTAATGGCCCTGATCTTTTCCTTGTGGACCTTTACTCCATCCACCCCGATGATGTGCCCCAAGTAGAGCATCTCGGTCAACCCAAACTCACACTTGGAGAGCTTAGCATAAAACTAATGCTCTTTCAAAATGCGCAATACAGCCTCTATATGCTCTTCCCATGTCCTGTTGTAGATCAATATGTCGTCAAAAAACACTAGCACACACTTCCTCAAGTGACTGCGGAAGATGTGATTCATGCACGACTAGAAAGTCGTCGGGGCATTGGTTAGCCCAAAAGGCATCACCAAAAACTCAAAATGGTCGTAATGACATCGGAAAGTGGCCTTGGGAATGTCCTGCTCCCTCACGCGAATCTGATGGTACCCGAATCTCAAATCAATCTTTGAGAAGAACTTGGCCCCCCTCAGCTCATCCATCAACTCATCAATCCGGGGGATGGGACACTGGTTCTTCATGGTCTTCTTGTTCAGGGCCCTGTAATCAATGGACATCCTCAACGTGTCGTCCTTCTTCTTCACCATCATTACTGAAGAAGCAAAGGGGCTGGTGATAGGACGGATGTGTCCAAGAGCTAAGAGCTCATGGATAGCCCTCCCAATCTCATCCCGATAGGCCTTGGGGTGCCTATAGGGTATAGTGATAATAGCCTGGATACCCTGCTCCAGCTCAATAGTGTGCTCAAACCCCCGATCTGGTGGCTATCCTGGTGGTATCTCCCCAAATACCGTAGCATACATGTCAAGAATGGATTGTACATCTGGGTGTACGGCCTTCCCAGTAGATCCTGCCTCTGACACACGCAGCTCCACTGCCCACTCTATGTCCCCCTTCCGGAAATCTGCCTCCATCCGGTGTGCTAAAACTGTCTATGGTGGGTAGGTGTGCATCCCCCGAATCTTCTCATGCCTCCCAGTTTTCTTGTACGTCCACTCCATCTCCAAGGTCTCCCAGTCAATGCTGACCTTCCCCAATGTGATAAGCCATTGTACCCCCAGTATCACGTTGGTGTCCGGAATGTCCACCACGAAGAAATGATCTGTCAAGGTGTATGTCTCCATCGTCACTACCAAGGCTGGCACATACCTAGCACACTGCATGGTCCGGTCCCCTGGAACCAGCACCGAAAATCCATCAAAAGTCTCCGTCTGTATGCCCCTCCGCTCTACCAGCTGAGCATCAATGAAATTGTGGGTAGCCCCACTGTCTACCAACACCGACACACGTTGCCCTCGTACTGTACCTCGGACACGCAGTGTCAAGTACTTGGGAACTCCCTGCAAGGCTGCAAGGGCTCCCCCGGTAGGTGCAAAAGCTGCACCTCCTGCTCCAGGTGGTGGAGGTGGCAGATGATCCCCTCTCTGCGCTATACTGTTGTCTCTAGCATCCACATCCTCATAGTCATCTTCTTCCCCGCTACTATCGAAGAAGACCTAGATGTAATGTGCCTTCCCCGCGGCACAACGGTGTCCTGGTGCCCATGGCTCTTGGCACGTGAAGCACAATCTATTCCGCTTCAGGTCTCTCCTGACCTCATCATCTCCAAACCCTCTACCCTGGTTCCCCTTGGCAGGTGGAACCCTCTCGTCCTTTCCCTTCAGCTGGAATGTAAATCTCTAGGGAAAAGGAGCTCTAGTCCTAGGAAGCGCATCCTGCAAATCCCGAGTCCTCTCAACTGCATCATGGAGTGTCGCGGGCCTCGTTGATCTGACTAATCCCCGTAGAGGCTCTGCCAATCCATCTATGAACATATAAATCATACGGGTGGTGGATAGATCTGGTACCATCACGGAGAGTCTCAAAAACTATGATATGTATGTGTCCGGCCTCTCGGTCTGCTTGAGCTTTGTTAGCTCAACAAAATGCTCCTCTGGATCCCTCCGGTCAAAACGCTCCACCAACCTTCGCGTAAACTCGGCATATGCTGTCACTCTCGAGTGCCCCAGCGTAACCATCCTGTGAAACCACCAATCCTGGGCCTCCCCCTCTAGGTGCAGTGCTGCCACTTTGATGGTCTCTAGCTATGCCATCTGATTAAGCTAGAAATATATATCCAGCTTCTCCACCCAAGCTTTTGCCGAGCACTTGGATGATCCATCAAATGTCGGTAAATGGAATCTCCCCACCGTGCGCTGCAAGTCCCCGTCATGTGAATGCTTGTTCCCCCTGTGATGGTTGTGGGGTTTGCTGTCCCGCTTGAGTTGAACAAAATCGTGGAAAGTGAGGGCATCTCTGAACTCCTGACCGTATGACTGGTACTCAGCAAAATAATCCCCCATGTGTGTCGGCTCCTACTCCTGCTGTGCTTCTGCCCCAATGTCTACGGCAAGAAATGTAGGCATTGTGGAACGGGGAGGTGTGTGTGATGCCATCTGCTATGTTGTGGGGTGCTCCTGTAAATGATGAGATGTGCCTGAGCCCTCTCCAACATGGAAAGCCCTTGGGGTCTCGCGATGTTTAGACTCTGTTGTGAATCTCTGCCCCATCTCCTCTATCCGTCTCGACAGATCCTATACTGATTTGAGGAGAAGTTCCCCGAACTCCTTATCGGCATTTATGTCCTCTGCCATTGGTTCCTCTTCCTCTGCGTCCACCACTAGAACGTTGTCACCTTTCCCGAAGGCGAGCTCTAACCTCCGCTCTTGGTCTTTATATTTTCTCCCCCGGTAAGTGATATATGGTTTTCCTGTTGTTGTCATAGACAATCTGCTCCACAAGCTGAGCCAAGTCTATGAGCTCTGATACTACTGTAATATTCCAAGTAGAAATAAACAGCAATATAAAGCACATAAACATAGACAAACAGCAACTAGAGAGATATCACATGAACAATAACCAATATGGAGAACGCTGAGCCATTTTATTAATACTGAAAGATAGAAAATGAGTACAAAGGTGATCAGAATGATGGCACCTTGGCTTGCACTAGGCAAGCGTAGAAATACTCTCAGAATGGGACCGGAATGGCTGCTAACTCAAGACTGCGTTATCTCCAAGCTGCTGGCACTGCTACTATGCTGCTGCTACTGCTGAAATGAACTGAATCTTTGGGGCTGCTCCCCACCTCGGAAAATTCTGAAACTTCGGGAATGGCCTCTACTCCCAATACCCAGAAAAGCCCAGAAAGCTTTTCAAAAATGGCTGACCCCCGAAAATGGCTCCCTTGAGGCACTACGTTATTCCTCAAGGAGGGACGCTGGCTCTGAATGATCTGCTCCAAAAGATGGCCCCTAACTCCTCCAAAACACTGGAATAGGGAAGGGTTGGCCCCTTACCCACTATCCCAGGCTGAAACCACCAACTAACCCCCAATCCGGAACTACCTCCTCACAAGACTGCGTCCTCCCTCTCACTGACTGCGTTGTCTCTCTGAGTGGATGCTCCTCCTGTGGTAGCTGCAACTCCCTCCGACAAAACAAGGATGAAATTCCTCACCCGAGCAGGTACTCGAAGTCCCCCAGGGCTAAGGTTGGGATCTCCGAACAGAGACACCCGATGTACTGCACAGTAAATGCAGACTTTGCTAAACAACAAGCATGCTCAATGTTAGAAGACAAATCTCAAAAATGCATAATCAGAATGAATGAGAATGAGGAGCCTTTGGTGAGCCTTTCCCTCACCTAGGCCCCACCAATCTCTGCACTGTCTCCCTTGGCCCATGCTGTCCAACTCACTCTACGCTGGCTGGGCCCCACACTGCCTACACTACCACTTGACCACTAGGCCCCACGTTGCCAAATAGACATGTCTCTTAAGTGACTTTAGGAAATATTTTTATCCTAAGTGTGAGCTAAGTGTTCCTTCACCCATTTTATTTATATTTTAACTCTATGAAGGCAAAATAGTCAAAATTAATATTTCCAATTAGCTATTTTCTAATTGGGAATATTACACTCAATTTGAATTAGTTTGACTAGAAAACTCAAATTGTACTTTTTTTAAATTGAAGAATTCCTCCTAAGAAAAGATTGTTAGGTTTTTCCCTAATTAGGGTTTTCCCAAGGTAACAATTTGTGTCTCTTGTGTTTATTTGTCTCTTCATGATCCTATTGTCAGTATTGTTATACTGTTGATTTTTTCTATGTGTAATTGCTTAATGCCAAATGAATTAGTTAAGAATATCATTGGAAAGTAGTTATCAAATTGGAAAATCTTGAAAACTCAACAATTTGGAGATGGCATCATCCTTGGAGGCACTTTCACTCATACATGTAGATTAATTTGACAATATTTCTATGATTTAGCATTGATGAGGCTATTTTGGGGGTCGACTTGATGACCTATCCACCTTGTATCATGGTCCATTGATATGATGTTTTTAGGTGCTTTTAGCCTAATTGAATTAAAGCACTTAGATTCCCTCATATAAATAGGGGAGTGCATGGTTCATTTGACACATGTCACACTCGAAGATACATCACTTATCTATTTGTCTCATCTCTCTCATTTGCTATGGAGTTTTAGTTGAGTGACTTGCTTGGGGATCTCCTTTGGATGTCAATTGATGGCTTCTAATGGATGATTATGGTGAAGCTTGGATGAATGCATGGTAAAACAAGTAGGTTAACTTTTTTATCTTGGCTTCATGTTTTATTGGATGGATTAAACATGTTAGCATGGTATTTGTTTCATGATCTTTGTTAAACACCTTTGTTCCAAGTCTTTGAGGAAGTAGCATGTTAGCCCCTTCCCTTAATCTACCCTAGAAAATTGAGAACCTTGACTCAAACTCTAGGGTAAGTAGGTTAACTTGCCCTAGTTCATTTCAATCTTATTTGTACCACAAAATTCTCCCTCAATAAGTTTGTTCCTAGACTCCATTAGCTCTACATTGAAAAAGGCACTAGTCTTATTTCTTGTGTCAATGTTTAAAACCATAAAAATAATCTTCTACTTGTTTCAAGATAAATCAAAGTTTAGTTACAGCAAAATCATCTATTTTCAGCATCTATTGTCCTATATGCTATTGTCCTATGGTTGGAAATTGCTTGGAATACATTGGATGGACAACAGCGTATTTTGTGTATTTTTCAGCAATTAATTAGGGCTAACATCAACGATTTGAATGTTGTTATATGCATTTTTAATCATAGAAAACTGTTGTAATTTACTCTCTAATTTGTAGAAATTTTGACCCAACCCCGGTTTTCATTTTCTCCTTATTACTCCCATGTAGTTAAATGCCCATTCCATAACCATACATTCAACAAGCTGGAAATAACAAATATTTTCTGAAAACAAATTCTGGAAAATTCAAAGTGCTGGAAAATGCAGAAATAAAAACTCAGAAAATATCTCAGCGACACACACAAAAAATGACAAGTTGATTTTTGGTCAATATAACTCTAGAAAAACCCCCTACAACTCTTGGGGAAAACCAGTTCGAAAGCTCTTCTTATTTCTAAATATTGTTTTTACAGAGAAATGAAATGCACAATAAAAATTCCAGCAACCACATAAATGTACTTATCTCGCAAACCGTGTTTGTACTCCACCTCGATTTTCGTGCCAAAGCCAAACAGAAAATTACAGAGAAATGTGTAGCCTTAAATGTTGTACGGACAGCATAGAAAACTGTCGGATGGCTATATGGCCTCCTCGAAAATTGCTCTGTACGACTGCCTTGAAATCTGTGTTGTACGATTGCCTTGATTTCCGTGTTGTATGGCTATTGTACAGACTTTGGTTTATGTGCTGCTGCTGCTGTACAGACCTTGAAAACAATGCCTTCTTGTTGTTGTATGGACCTCAAAATGCGTGCCAATATAGTAGCAATAAATGTTGTTCTCCCTTCCTTGATTTTCGTGCCTCTTACCTTGAAAACTGTGCCCTTGCTTTGTTGTACGGATTTGTTGAAATGGTGTTGTCTCTCCTTCTCTTCTCTGCTCAGAAATGTCTCCTTTGCTTTCTCTCCTCCTCTTTCAATCTGCTCATGAAAGAATGAATGATCTTTTCCCTCTTTTCCTCCTTTAATCTAACCCTAAGTGACTTTTGGGGAATCCCTAAATCCAATGGCTGAGATAGCTTTAGATCTAGGGTTGAGATTAAATGTGCATTTAAATCTCACTTTCTATTTTTTAATTCACCCCACATTAATAAAGACCCTCTTAGTCATTTATTTCCAAAGTCACTTTTCACTTTCTAATTTCACATTGACTTTATTTAAGTCACTTTAAAATTAGACTTAGTAACTTTATCACTTATAAAGTCACTTTTAAATTAGATTTGACTTTACCACTTATAAAGTCACTTTAGGAGAAAAAGTTAAATACTTTTGGACACTTTTCCCTAGGCCAAAGATCAAAGCCTTAGGGAACCACTTGTCCTCTGGTACCCAAATTTTAACACTCCCTCTTACCGAGGAAAGTGTTCCTCACCACACCCATCTTGTCTCTGAAGTAGACATGCTTACCTCGTGGTAAGGCTTTGGTGAATATATCTGCTACCTGCTCGTCTGTGGGAATATACTCAAGTTTCACAGCTCCCTTCTGAACATAGTCTCTGATGAAATGATATTTGATCCCAATATGCTTTGACCTGTCATGAAATACTGGATTCTCCGTGAGTTTAATGCAACTTTGATTATCACAGTAAATCACTAAAGGTCTCAACGGCTGACCAAATAAACCAAACAACATCTTGCGAAGCCATATGGCCTCACAACTAGCTAGACTAGCTGCCATGTACTTTGCTTCCGCTAAACTCAATGCTACTGACTGCTGCTTTCGGCAGAACCACGACACAACTACCGAACCCAACCCAAAACAACACCCTGAAGTGCTCTTCCTATCAGAAGCACAACTTGCCCAATCAGAATCAGTGTACCCTACCAATCTCACTCAATCTCCCTATATATAATCCAGACCATAATCCATTGTCCCCTGCAAGTACCGCAAAATGTGTTTTGCAGCAACCCAGTGCACCCTCCTGGGCTCACACATGAACTAGCTCATCGTGTTGACTGCAAAACATATATTTGGTCTTGTGTTGACCAAATACATCAAGGAACCAATCAGTTGTCTATACAATGTGGGATACACCAACTCGGAATCTGAAGCGTGAAGCTTCTTCCAGTTAGTGATCATAGGTGTCGACATGGGTCTACAATCCTCCATGTGGAATCTGCTAAGGATGTCCACAATATACTTCCCCTATCCCAGGAAGAAATTCCCATCCTCCTGCCACACCTCCAAACCCAAAAAGTAATGCATCAAGCCAATATCCTTCATCTCGAACTCCGAGGCAAGATCTCTCTTGCAGCCCTCTATGAGTCTCTCTAAACCCGTAATGACCAAGTCATCCACATATAGCACCAGAATGACAGGCTCCTCACCTATCACAATAAAGTATAGGTTCGGATCTGCATCACTCTTTGTGAAACCCATCTCCTACAAGTACGTATCAATGTTGGAGTACCAAGCTCTAGGAGCTTGCTTCAGGCCATAAAGGGCCTTCTTCAGTCTGCATACATGGGACTCCTTCCCATGCACCTCAAAGCCATGTGCCTGCTCAATGTACACCTCCTCCTGTATGAAGCCATTGACAAATGTGGACTTCACATCCATCTGGTGGATCTTCCAACCCATCTCTACTACTATCGATATAATGGAGCGAATGGAAGTATATCGAGCCACAGGAGCGAAGGTCTCCTCATAGTCTACTCCCTCTACCTGAAAAAACCCTCTAGCCACAAACCTTGCCTTGAACTTCTCGATGTTGCCATCTGCGGCGTGCTTTACCTTGTAAAGCCATCTGGAAGTAACCACGGATTTTCCCTCAAGCCTCAGCACCACCTCCCAAACATCATTCTTCATGATAGAAGAACACTCCTCCTGCATGGCCTCTCTCTAGACCTATTGGCTAGTTGCCTCCTCATAGCTAGAAGGCTCAGAGTCAACAAGGTTGGCAACCATTGCCATATAGCAAAAGAACCGCTCAGGTGGTCTGCTCTCTCTAACCGGTCTCTTCAGCCCAGCAACAGATGTGGCCTCTCTCAAGGTATCCGGAAGCCACTTGGGCTTCCTCTTCCCTGAGCACACTTCTCCCACCGGAGAATGAAACTCCTCATCCTCATCAGAAGCCTGAACTCCTGAATGTCTGTCTGTTGTCCTCTTGCCTGAACCTGTATCTGTAGATGCTGAAGTACCATGCAAACTGTCCATCAGTGGACTACCTAGTGAACTGCTCTGCATGTTTCCCGAAGCACCACCCCTCTGACTCTGCGAGCCACTGCCCACTGATGGACCTGACACCGTAATTGATATACCTCCTAATCCCTGCCCACTGGATCCCTGTGACTGACTCAGCTGCTCCTGAGGGTCTGGTGAATCCAGATACTCTAACTCCCGTGACCTCCTGAAAGCCCTGTCCTCCTCGAACTTCACATCCCGCCTGACAACAACTCTCCTCTGTGCAGGAATATAAATCTGAAAAGCTTTCAAGGTCTCATTGTAGCCCACAAAGATACCCTTCTCTGCGGTGGGCTCTAGCTTGGTCCTCTTCTCCTTGGGTACATAGGAGTATGCAATACACCCAAAGATACGAAAATGACCAACATTAGGCTTCTTCCCAGAAAAAGCCTCCTCCGGAGTCACATGCCCCAAGGCACAATGTGGACTCTTGTTCTGCAAATACGCAGCAATGTTGCAGGCCTTTGCCCATAAAAACAAAGGTAACCCCTGATCATGTAGCATGGCTTTGGCAGCCCCAACGATGGATCTGTTCTTCCTCTCCGCAACCCCGTTCTGCTGGGGGTTGTAAGGAACTGTGAACTCCCTCCTGATGCCTGCCTTCGCACAATAATCAACAAACTCACCAAGGGTGTACTCCCCTCCATTCTCTGACCTGAGGGACTTGATCTTCCGACCTGTCTGAGTCTCCACAAGAGCTCTGAACTCTTGAAACCACTTGAAGACCTCACTCTTGGTCTTCAAGAAAAAAATCTAGGTCTTCCCGGAGTGATCATCAATGAATAGCACATAGTACTCATATCCACTCAAGGAAACATGAGACATCTGACCGCTCACATCAGTATGAATCAAATCAAGTATCCCAGTCGATCTGTTGTCACTGCTGGGAAAAGGGGATTTGGAAAAATTCCCCATAGCACATCCTCTGCATGTATCTAGGTGATCAGAACTGAAATCTGGCACACCTGTAGTGATATCCCGCAATGTCCTCAAGGCCCCATGATACATGTGCCCCATCCTACGGTGCCAAATCTAGCACAGCTCTAAATTGCTAGCTCTGCTGCCGGTACTAATGCTCAATCCCAAAAGGGGCTGAAACGCAAACTTGTACACCTTTGCATGGCGTACACCAATCACTCTAACTGAATCAGCTGGAGCGCCCCTGGGATATATAAGCACCTATCCTCTCCTGAACAATACCTCATACCCTCTTTCCTCCAATGCTGAGACAGATATAAGGTTCTTCCTCATCCCTGGCACATATAGAACATCCGACACTTTCAAGGGAGGTTTAGGTTCCCTATCAAATGTCAATGTCCCCACACCAACTGCTCTAACAATGATGTCGTCTCCAAGTACGTACTACCTATATATCAGTGCCACTCTCTAAAAGCTCTGAGAAGTACTCACGGACTCCTGTCATATGACGTGAAGCCCCACTGTCAACATACCAGATACCTGAAGATGCTCCGCTAGTGGAGGGAAATGCACACTCCCTCTCAACCTCCATGCCAGGTGATCCTGCACTAGTGGACTCACAAGCAATGAACCCAAACTCCCAGTCAAAGCTCTCCGAAAAGTCCTCTATCTCTGCTGATGTTGCCATGGTCTTGTTCTTTCCCTTCTTCTTCTTCTCCGGACACACAACTGCATAGTGTCCCATCTTCTGACAATTCCAACACTTCACCTTGGAATAGTCCTTCTGTGTGTTCACCTGTTTACCTTTACCTTTGCCCCCACCACCACTTGTGGAAGCTTGCTCCTTTCCCTTGCCTTTCTTGCCTCCTGCTAACAATGCTACATTGTCATCCTCTTCAACTGGTTTGGCTGCCCCAAGCTAGTTCTTTCTGATTTCATTCTGTATGCAATCATCCCACAACCTCTCCCAAGTGGGAAGGGTCTCCCATGCAACAATCCCATCAGCAAAGTTCAGCCATGTACTGGGAAGGCCATTCGCTGTAATCCGCACCAGCTCAGTGGGTGGAATGACCTCTCCAACTGCTGCCAACTCATCTCTCACATTAGTGATATTTGTGAAGTATGCAGTTACACTATCAGTCTTTGCCATCTTAATGGCCTTCAGCTTCTCCCTTAAGACCCTTTTTCTGTTCTCATTGGTACTCTGGTAGAGATTGGTCAAGGCTGTCCACATCTCATGAGCAAGTCTCTTTCCTCTCACATGAGGAATGTAATGGTCTTTAATACCATCCAGAATCAGTCTCTTACCGTTGTTATTCTTCTTATTAAAATCAGCCAACTGAACAGCATCAGTAGGCACATTTACAGGGTGGTGTGGTAAAGGTTCAGTTTTCTATGTATAAAATCAGCTTGATGTAATTTTTTTATTTGCTGTCCCAAACTACACTTTTTAGCAAACTGGCTCTGATACCATGTAGAAATTTTGACCCAACCCCGGTTTTCAGTTTCTCCTTATTACTCCCATGTAGTTAAATGCCCATTCCCATAACGATACATTCAACAAGCTGGAAATAACAAATATTTTCTGAAAACACAAATTCTGGAAATTTCAAAGTGATAGAAAATGCAGAAATAAAAACCCAAAAAATATATCAGCCACACACACAGAAAATGACACGCTAATTTTTTGTCAATATGACCCTGGAAAAACCCCCTACAACTCTTGGGGAAAACCAGTTCGAAAGCTCTTCTTATTTCTGAATATTGCTTTTACAGAGAAATGAAATACACAGTAAAAATTCCAGCAACCACATAAATGTACTTATCTCGAAAACCGTGTTTGTACTCCACCTCGATTTTCGTGCCAAAGCAAAACAGAAAATTACAGAGAAATGTACAGCCTTAAATGTTGTACGGACAACATAGAAAACTGCATTGGACGGTTGTACGGCCTCCTCGAAAACTGTGTTGTACCACTGCCTTGAAATCTGTGCTGTACGACTGCCTCGCTTTCCGTGTTGTACGGCTGTTGTACGAACTTTGGTTTCTGTGTTGTTGCTACTGTACAGACCTTGAAAACAGTGCCTCCTTGCTACTGTACGGACATCAAAATGCATGCCAATATAGCAGCAATAAATGATGTTCTCCCTCCTCGATTTTCGTGCCTCTTGCCTTGAAAACCGTGCTTTTTCTTTGTTGTACGAATTTGCTAAAATGGTGTTGTCTCTCCTTCTCTTCTCTACTTAGAAATGTCAAATGTCTCATTTGCTTTCTCTCCTCCTCTCTCAATCTACGCATGAAAGAATGAATGATCTTTTCCCTCTTTTCCTCCTTTAACCTAACCCTAAGTGACTTTTGGGGAATCCCTAAATCCAATAGCTGAGATAGCTTTAGATCTAGGGCTGAGATTAAATGTGCATTTAAATCTCACTTTCTATTTTTTAATAGTGTTACACGGGGTCTCGCCCCCTTCTCCCAAATCTTCAGGAGGAGATTGTGATTGATCTTGTGGACCATTTCAAGTACCATCTTCTCCAGGTAAGAGATCTTAACCCTGTTCTTGACATTCATAGTTTCTCTTTTGCATTTTGATTTTTTTAAGTTTTTTGAGTGACATTTAAAAGATAAAAAATGTGCCTACGGATTGTTGCACTTATTAGATATCGAGAGGTGCGTAAGCCCTAATCTCTCAACACGGGTGAGTACGACATACATAGTCTACTTTGCGAAAAAGTGTGAAAATGCGCTCTGTTTCTCAAAACAAAGTGCGTAAGGTGGAAAGGGCATTCAAAAAATAATTAAAATGCTAAAAACATTATCCCAATATTTTGATACTTGTTATCTAACATATTTTCCTCATTCATTGCAGACTTTTTTTCTTGTCAAAATGGAATGGAAAGAGAGATAACATGAAACCCAAGATATTTTTGCAACTAACGACCGAGAAACAATGTAAGCACTCAGGAATTGTGGTTTGGAGAAAAAATTCTTGATTCTAGGCATCAATGCCCAAATAGATCTGCTAAGATGGTTAGTGAGATCTTGGAATGTCGAGGAACAATGCTTTGAAATTGGCGATCACACATTGACCATCGATGTCAAGGATATTTATTTTATGATAGGGTTCTCACGCCGAGGATCCAATATTCCGTTGTTCAACTCTAGGTCAGGAAGTGAACCAAAAAATTATTACATAAGTGAGTATTGTATTCGTGGATCCAAATTAAACAGTGGAAGAATTGAAATTAAGGACATAAAAGAGCTTCCACTGAGGATCATCACATTCACCATTGCTAACTTATGCGGAGTGCAATGATTTACCTAACTACAAAATTAAAAATGTAGATTGCATTATAGTGCGTGCAACCTACGGTATTCAATTGATGTGAAAGGGTTCTAGCCAATTTAAAAAGGACAACTCACCATAGAAAATACAAGATGGTTGAATCACTTTGGATACGGTTTGATTGTAGTATCATTTTCCCTGGAGAGGATCCCCATACTATGACCACAAGTTTCCATGGAGATGACAAGTCCAAGAGATCCTCATATGCTACAATGGGTTTCGTTAATTGCTCACCACAGAGGTGGCTTAGTGATCAGATTCATTCCTACATTTTTCAGATGGTTGGGCCAAAAAATCCTCATGATTGAGGATTACCCATACGTAGGTGTAGATTTTAGAGGTGATCCATATATCCCTCTTCCTGAAGGAATGCAATGGGGTGACCTAGGTAGAAATTCTCACTATGGTTGTTTTTATATTTTTCAAGATTTTTTTTGTTGTGTTTTAAAATTTGAGCCAAAACTATCTAAATATTATGCAGATATGGGTCCAGTTAGACTGGAAATGATGTTACGAATAGCTGGGCATGGTCGAAAACCAATTCCTGTTGAGTAGGATCATGTTGCAGTGGAGACTTTAGTTGATATTGAGGAGAACCTAGAGAAGCTGACTCTGGATATCCCATACATCAGGAAGGATTAACTTCCTCATCATTATCAAAGGCATATAGCAGGTGTACTTGGGACGATTGGCCATATTTTACGACAAGTGGCTTGTGCTATCATTTTCTATCATGAGCGCCATGCTTAGTTTCTAGGCATAGAGCCAAATTTTGTCTTTTTGGTCTATCAACATATATTCACATAATAAACACAGTGGGACTCGTATGTTTTGGACTTCATTTTTGTAAAGACCAAAACTTTTTACAAACATTTTAATATATTGAGACTACTTCTATTTACTCAGCGTATTTTGTACAAATTTTGAATGATTATTGTTTCTTTTTACAAATGTTGCAAATGTTGATTTAACACATAATTTTCCAATGCATCAATTAATGTGTTTAAATGTATTGGAATATGTTGGTATTTAATGTAATCAAATTCTTTTTCCAAGAGATGAACCCGTAAAAACATCCTTAACATTGAAGAACTTCTAACTGAATAAACATCACTCAAGTGTAATACTATGAGTTGAGAATCTAATCTGACAATTAGATCACAAATACCAAATGAAATTGCATCAGATAATAGTTTGATAACCGCATTGTATTCTACAATATTGTTTGTTGTGTGAACAAGGAATATCCCATGTAGACTCACTAACTCATCAATGGGTGAATAGATGACCCAAGCGACGGAAGAGAGATTCTGAGTAGTACGACTAGCACCATTAGCATGGCCAATGTAAGTTTGAGGGAGCATCGACATTTGCAAATCAAGTGTAACATAAGATAAGCAGGAGAAATAGAATGAGTTTGTAAAAATAAAATAAAATTTCCACACATCTAAAATATGATACAGCAATATACAATGCACTCATGCAGTAAACTAAGCATAGTACTTTTTCAAGTAAAGCCCATTTATGAGCTTAGTATGATCCGAAATTATGCAGGAATAAAACATAATACAACTATAAACATAAACATAGAGATGCGGTAGAAATAAATCTTCTTTTTGTTAATATCAAAGAACTGAAAAATGATTACATATAGAAGGGAAATAGACTAACTCGGGTGATGGTAGCTTATCTCTGAGAAGATATGTTGCAGCTACATACCTATGAATTTTTTTATAATGAGGCTCGAAGGCCTATTTATTATTGAGAAATAATGGAAACCCCTAAACATCCAAAAACCTAACCCTAGGAGATGAAGCGCCAAAATTGTGGACCCCGTTGGGGTAAATTGGTACATCAACTTCTCGGGTTCTTAAATTTGGCGTACGATCTTTGTTTGATGCGTATGATACCTCGTTATAAACATCTATACTAGAAATAAATTTTTGACTGCAAATATGGGTCAACAAATTCCCATTTAAAAAAAAACGTCGTTTAGGGCCTCAAAACAGCTGCAGAAGTTCAGGACCCGAAAAAATGCCAAAAATAGTAAACTTTGCTATAATTAAGGAAACTAAAACTATCCTACAATTAAGGAAACTAAAAGAAACAATGGTGGGGGTCCAAGTGGAATAGGCAGGTGGCCACCAATATCCACCTAGATTAGTCCTCCCCCCTTAGGAAGCAATGGTCCCCATTGTGTTGAGTGCCTCCATGAGATGGGGAAACTTTTGCTGAACTTGGTTCCTAGTGAGCCACTTTCCGTGGTGCATGAGTTGGCCAACTTAGAAAACTGATACAGTTGGATCTTCAGCTAGCAAGTGTTCTTGATCTGCATGTCCATGACATGATCAGTTGTGGCCTATTCCATGCAGTCTTGGTTTAGCTTTGTTGGTGTGAGTTGTTCTACAATGTATGATGTGTCCATTAATGGTGGAAAGTATGGTAGAAGGTGATCCACATTGAACACTTGGTGCAGGCCAAGGAACGGTGGAATACCGAACTTGAAAGCATTGTCCCCTACAACCTTAGTGATGGTGTAAGGACCATATCAAAACAAGCAAAGATTGTGGTGGGACCCAACGAGGCGCTTCTTCTGCAAATGTAACCAAACTTTGTTGCCCACTTGGAACTTGTGTGGCACCCGATGTTTATCATGACGTTGTTTGTACTTAGCATTTGCTTTGTCCAATATGTCACGCCCCCCGCACACCCCCTTCACGCCCCTTTTAGTTTATGGTTTCGTGTTAAAATTTGGTGTGCCACTTAGCATGTTTGAGAATCCAAGTGATTCTGATTCAGATGGTGACATGGTTGATCCTGATATATTCGTGCAGCAGCTGGATGCAGAGACTAGTGGGGCATTACCTTGAGCATTTATGCTCATTTATCATTATGATGATATCGTTTGATATTCATATGTTATGTTTTATGTTTTATGTTTCAGACATAACTTATTTGCTTTTAAGTTTTATTTTCATACTTGAGTTGTAAACTTTAGTTAAAACTTTATTTTGAATCTTGATATAATTTGTCATATGATATCTTACACTTTATTTCATTGTACATTATTAGTAGTTACATTAATGATTATACAGTTACAAACTTACAAACTTACATGTATGATTGTATGATGTATCTTTTAAGTTTTAACTTTTTAAATTTGTGTCAGTTATATGATTCATCATTCATCGATTTATAATTTTATCATTTATGATTTATCTTTCATGATGTAAGTGTATGATGACTGTATATACGTTCCTTGCAAAAATACAGTTACAGTATAAATATTAAATTTTATAATTTTTATGACCCCAACGTCCCCCCACATTTCCTGAAAATTGGTAGGGAGCTTTTGCATAGGCCGCTCCCGCGCTCCCTCGCCCCCACCTCGAGGGGACTTGCTGGAACATTGTTTTTTAATTCACGCCGCTTTAATAAAGACCCTCTTAGTCATTTATTTCCAAAGTCACTTTTCACTTTCTAATTTCACATTGACTTTATTAAAGTCACTTTAAAATTAGACTTAGTAACTTTATCACTTATAAAGTCACTTTTAAATTAGATTTGACTTTACCACTTATAAAGTCACTTTAGGAGAAAAAGTTAAATGCTTTTGGACACTTTTCCCTAGGCCAAAGATCAAAGCCTTAGGGAACCACTTGTCCTCTGGTACCCAAATTTTAACATAATTTAATCATAAATTCAACCCTCATTTTACACCTTGTTGTGATCATTTCTAGGGCTATTTTTGCTCATGTCATAAATTGTTATTATTGTTGTAATTGTTGATTTTACAAACTAGCTTATGATAGCTAAGTGTAATTTCTTAATTGTTGTGTTTGGAAACCTATCTGAGCCTCTATTGATTACATTAACTAAGTCTTTAGATTGCGCCATAGTAACATTTGAACTCAAATCTGGAAATTACCACCCTCTCCACCTTAAATCCTAATTGCATATATTATCCTTGGTGGAAATACATTTTAGGACTCTCGAGGGGCACTTAGCTTAACTTGTTTGGTCTATTTGATCCCTAAGATATACTAGAAAAGCCTCCCTTGTGTTGGATTGTATCAATCACTAAAACGAAGGGGAATAGTTCCTAAGGTGACAGTGATAACCCTCTAATTGTTGCACCTAATCTAAGTTACCTATTGAGAATTTGCACGAGTGTGTTGGATTTTGTTGTAACACTACATATGGAAGAAACAGAAAATGAGTATGTCATAACTAGCATGCATTTGAAATGGGAATTTAAACAAAAAAAGACATAAAATCTATATCCTACAGTAGGATGGCCCTTCCAATATATGATACTGCAGATGATGGTAAGTATGGTACTTGTTACCCACCAAAAGTGGGTGACCCCTAGGAGAAATTTTCCTCCTATTCATCTCTTCCATTCAGCAACCAGCAACCCCTGAGAACCACCTTGTAGCCAATGTGATGTGCCATTCATATTCTCCGCCACCTGCATCAGTCACTTCCCTTTGGGAGTTGGGAACACCTGTCACTTCCCTTTGGGGGTTGGAAACACCTACTAGGATAGTCTATTAACCACTCCTACCTAGGGAAGTAACACCATTACATCACTGAGGCCCCAATTTTGGAAGAGAAGCCTTATATGAAGTGTTAATTTGACCATTTCTTTCAAGCTTGGTTCACTTAGATGCAATAATGATTGATGTACCTGATGGTGAAAGTTTCAGCACTAGATATTCTATGTCATTGGCAGGTGGCTCCATTTATAGGTTTGGGCAACTCTACTAGGGTCCAAGTCCTCCAGAGGGGCATATTGACACCCACAAGTGGTGTGTTGAGAGCCATGGGACTCTGAACAGTTGTAGAGCATCATTCATATCCATGGGCACCTTCAGCACACACAGTGTTCCTACATTTGCTCTATTATTCATGGGTTGATCCACTTGGACCAGTTCGCCCCTAGCCATCTTAGCAATTGATCCAGAGCCTAGATGAGGTTTGACTCATGCCTTGAGACATGGGAGGGCTAGCACCATCTTCAATGCCCTCAACGTTGGAGCAAAATCAGACTTCTTCACCACTTGGAGGCCCACGAGACCCAGTTTTGTGCCCCAAACCCACATTTGGGGGCTACAAGATGATTTTCAGAGAGACCTAGGGGCCAACCCCTATACCTTGATTTTAGGAGCCCTCTACACTTGTCATGGCACTAGAGAAGCTCAATGCAAGCCCTAGAAGGCCCTACAGCAGCATGACATCAATGTTTCAGCCCTCTTGTTGGGACATTTGTTGTGTTTCACATTAGCTACAAGGTCGACTTGTGACCTTGATTAGTTCTTTCCCATTATTTTAATGTTTGAGGGGCTTCTAGGCATAATTAGACATTCGTAGCACACATATATATTAGATTTCATTCATTTGTGATCTCTCATCATCATCACACTTGGAATTTCATATCTCTTGAGTAATTCGCACTTTTCTCTTGTGCAGACTTTGGAGTAATCTTAATGCACTTTGACATTTGGAGTTGATTTGTCTATCTTTGGAGCTATTCTTTGGATGAATGGAATGGATTTGCATATTATCTTGTAAGTGTAACTAGATGTTGAAAATTTATCTCTTACATGTCTAATGGATGGAATTTTGTTGACTCTAGTAATTGCAATTGTGCCCTAATTTGTTGAATATTTATTAATGCTAATCTAGATGATCTATTGCATGCATTACTCATAGATAATGTGTAAATGAATGTCCTTAGTGGTGAACCCTTTGGTAGCTCTCCCATGAAAAAAAACCATCTTCCATTGCATGAGTAATTGTTGGATTTTTGTTTGCCAGTGTTGATTTTTGGGTAGCATCGAATGTGCTCTAGCTCCGAAATTTTGTGGAGGGGCTAGAATACATGAGATCTCCAAGACCTAGAAATCATTTGGAAAAATTCCACCCGGAGTGCATTATATAAAAATAATTAATTATTTTTAATGAGTCCTACATTAAAACTTAGGAAATTAAAATAATTAAAGGGAATTAATATAAATATGGGTGAGAAGCTTCTAAGAGACGAGGATCAAGTCTGTTTTAATCTTAGTCATTGACTAGAGATTTGATCATGGCCATTGATATCTCAACAAGAAAAGTATAAATGAAGACTTGAGGGACAGTTGGAGATACATCGGGCAAATACTCAGTAACCCGAGGGAAGTCGATACTCCAGGAGCAAGAGTTCAATTTCAGAGGGAGAGTTGCAGGGTGAAGGAAGAGGAGGGTATCAGCAGCAGTCAGAGACCAAGGAGGAGGGATGCAGAGCAGCAGAGAGACAGCGCAGCAGAGGAGGCAGTCCTCACGCAAAAGAGGACGCAGAGGTGACGCCGTGGAGGCTGGAGGGTCTCTAGAGTGTATGAATTTATCCAGTGACTGGAGGATGTGAGAATTTCTGAATACATTAGTGCAAAAATCCTACTGTAGTATCTTGGTTTACTTCTCCTACTTGTGATTAAATTATATGAGTTATTTTCAGAAAATATTTAGAAAATACCGAAGTAAACACAACTAACAGCCTACACATATACAGATCATTCACTGAATAATACGTTCATTCAACAAAGTGACACACAAATTTTTTGGACAATAGTCCCCGGAAAAACCTAATGCGGGAAAACTAGTGCAGCAGATATAAGAGTTTATTATTATTATGTAGAACCTAAGTACAACAAATCTGGGCACCGAACTGGTTAACCCGACAAAGAAAATAGTAGATCTGCAGCAACACCTATTATTCTGAGACCAAAAGCTTAACTGATCCACACCCTCAAATGGGATTTAAGAGACTCGGCTAATTTCTGGCCCTAGAAACCCCGGTGTTGCCCCTGAAGCCCCAGCGTCAACCCTGCTAGCCTCTGAGTGCCCTTGCGCTGGTCAGAAGGGGACTGCGTAACCCCAAACTGGGTGACGCAGTCCTTACGCTGCCCTGGAAGGCTTTTGTGTAACCCTGGTGGCCTCTTGAAGCTGCAACGCTGCCCCTCCTGGGCCTGCGTAGCACCTGCATAGCGGTTAAAGCCCTCTGTGTTGCGCAGCTGCTACATAACTACTGCTGCTGCTCCTGCTCCTCTGCGCTGACCCTGATTGTTGCTCCTCTGCCTCTTGCTGACTCTTGGCTCCAGGATCAGATCATCCCCTCAGCCAATACTACTCCTCACTGCAGAAAACTCTTCTAGAAATTCTTAGCAAACCCTGCCCTAGAATTCCAACTCAGTCTATCAGCTCTGCCTCCGTGTGTGTGTCTCCAACTGACCCTCAAGCCTTTCTCTTATACTTTTTCGTTGAGACATCAATGGTCGTGATTTAATCTCTTATCAACAGCTAAGATTAAAATACTGCTTGATCCGCGTCACTTAGAACATTTCATCACATGTGTTTAATTAATTCACTTTAATTTTTCTAATTCCCTAAGTTAGACTTGGGTCCTCATTAAAAAAATTAATTATTTGAATAACTTCAACACCAGATGAAATTTCTCCAAACGCTTTCTGGGTTTTGGAGGTGATGTGTTTCTTAGCCGCTCCACAAATTTTCAGGGCTAGAGCACACCCGATGCTACCCCAATGCACAAAATCTCAATACTCCCTCTTAGCACGGTGTGTGTGCTCTAGAAATACATCCACACCATGTATCGCAAGATCTTGTCATTGGTCTTTGCGCTGTTGATGCTTGGCCTGCTACCCTCCATCCACTGCGTTGCTGCTCTCTGCACTGCTGCCCATGTCACTGTCACATCTGTACTGCAGCTCCCTCGCAAATTGTTGCATCATGTTGCCCATAGCACTGCCACTGCTAACTGCTGCACTGCAACTCAGTTGTCGAGAAGTAAGCAATTGAAAGACTCTTGCCCAATCATTGACAGACAAGTCAGGTTGCATCCCATCATTGAAACTCCCTTGGTTGTTGCTTTACGCTGTCCTCCTGAAGCCACTGCGTTGCTACAGCTCTACGCTGCGTGAGCACTGCCTCTTTGCGTTGTTGAAGTCCCATCAGCCTCTGCGTTGTTGCCTCTACATTGCGCTGCTCCTTCTATAGCATCTCAGCATTGCCCTCTGCTTCATTGTGATCCCCTGCATCCATCTCTCTACTTGTCCCGCTATCGTCTTAAGGCTCTTGTAGCTTGTATGTGATCCAAGAGTTGGGCTTACTCAAGGATCTTGCCATCTTGATCTGTAGTTGCTCTACAGATCCATGTCACCCCACTTACATGGCTCATGAGCACTCATGGCTACGTCATCATCACTCCCATCGTCCTTTGCTGATGCAGCCTTGGAATCAAAAGCTCCTTTGTCCTTTTTCTTAGGACAAGTGTTGGCGAAGTGTCCATGTTCGCCACAGTTAAAGCACCAGACCTTGGATAGGTCCCTCTTCTTCTTCCCTTGCTGCCTTCGTTCCTTCGATGCAAGGGTTGCATCATCTTCCTCTTCTTTCTTCTCTCTGACAATTTCGCTGTTGCTGTTCTGCCTCTTGGTGATCCTCCTGATCTCTTCTTGGCGGAGGATTTCCCACATGTCCGCCCAGGATGGTAACGTTGCCCTGCATAATATGCTTTGGACAAACGTTTTCCATTCCTCGGTGACTGCATTCAAGGCAGTCCTTACCAAGAGCCCTTCGTCTGGAGGTGCACCCATGGCAATCAGTGGATCCCGGATAGTCTGAAGACGGAAAAGGAAGGGATCTACCTCCTCACCCTTCTGCATTTGGAATAGCCTCCTCTGATTCTCTCGAAGCATCTTTCGTTGAACGAAACTTCCTTGATACATAGCCTCCAAAGCAGTCCACATCTCATTTGTCGTCTTCTTTCCGGCAATGTGTGGCACGACATGATCCTTTACTCCGTCCACAATCAAACGCTTATCTCGCGCTTGATTTTCATTAAATTTCTTCAGAGGATCAGGATCTGCAGGCTTAGCTAGGACATTCTCTGCATGGTTCTTGATGTCGTACTCATCCAGGACTAATAGGATCCTAGCCCTCCAGATGACGAAGTTGGACACACCGTCCAACCTGTCCTAATCTCTCAGCCCATGAGAAGCCATCTAGCTCAAATCTGATGGAAACAGTACTCTTCTCCCTCTTTCTGCAGCAACACAGAAACGTTGGATATGGGTCTCTTGGTGACTAGAAACCCTCTAGTAACTGCACCTTCTTAAAATTGATTTCCCTCCTGGAAATCTTCAGCCAAAACAATCGGACAGTTTTCTCCGATCCTCCTGATCGAATCTCAGATCTGCTAAGTGACTGTCTTCCTCCCGCTCTTTGTTGACTTAGCTAGGCACAATTCTGCATCGGCAGAATCTCCACCACACCGGCACTGTTGAAGAACTAAAGCACTGCTTCCGGATCTCGGCTAACAGACAAGAAGATTGGGTTGCATCCCTCTGGCTGGCCTCTGTGTGAGCAGACTGGCCCAGCGCAACCTCTGCGTTGCTCAGAAGTGGCCTGCGTAACCCCAGATTGGGTGACGCAGTCCTTACGCTAGCCTGGATAGCCTCTGCGTAAGCCTAATGGCCTTCTGAAGCTGCAGCGCTGCCCCTCTCCGGGTCTGCGTCCTCCTACTGCTAAGCCTCCCTCTCCGAATCTCTGTTGCTACCCTGCAAAAAAAATATTCTTCAGTTGATTTGATGGAGATTCAGCTTGATCTGTGATCACTCTGATACCATGTGAATTTTTGAATACATTAGTGCAGAAATCCTACTGTAGTATCTTGGTTTACTTCTACTACTTGTGATTAAATTATACAAGTTATTTTCAGAAAATACCGAAGTAAACACAACTAACAGCCTACACATATACAGATCATTTACTGAATAATACACTCATTCAACAAAGTGACACAGATTTTTCGGATAATAGTCCCTGAAAAAACCCAATGTGGGAATACCGGTACAGCAGATATGAGGGTTTATTATTATTATGTAGAATCTGAGTACAACAAATCTGGGCACCCAACTGGTTAACCCGACAGAGAAAATAATAGATCTGCAGCAATACCTATTGTTCTGAGACCAAAAGTTTAACTGATCCACACCCTCGAACGGGATTTACGAGACTCAGCTAATTTTTGGCCCTAAAAACCCCAGCGCTGCCCCTGAAGCCCCAGCGTCAGCCCTGCTAGGCTCTGCATGCCCCAGCGCTGCTCAGAAGGGGACTGCATATCCCTAGACTAGGTGAAGCAGTCCTTACGCTCCCCTGGAAGGCCTCTGCGTAACCCCGGTGGCCTCCTAAAGCTGCAGCGCTGCCCCTCCTTGGCCTGCGTAGCAGCTGAAGCCCTCTGTGTTGCGCAGCTGCTGTTGTTACTCCTGCTCCTTTGTGCTGACCCTGATTGCTGCTCCTCTACCTCTTGCTAACTCTTGGCTCCAAGATCAAATCATCCCCTTAGCCAATACTACCCCTCACTGCAGAAAACTCTTCTGGAAATTCTTAGCAAACCCTGCCCTAGAATTCCAGCTCAGTCTCCCAACTCTGCCTCCGTGTGTGTGTCTCCAACTGACCCTCAAGCCTTTCTCTTATACTTTTTTGTTGAGACATCAATGGTCATGATTTAATCTCTTATCAACGGCTAAGATTAAAAAACTGCTTGATCCGCGTCACTTGGAACATTTCATCACATGTGTTTAATTAATTCACTTCAATTTTTCTAATTCCCTAAGTTAGACTTAAGGTCCTCATTAAAAAAAAAAATTATTTGAATAACTTCAACACCAGATCAAATTTCTCCAAATGCTTTCTGGGTTTTAGAGGTGTTGTGTTTCTTAGCTGCTCCACAAAGTTTCAGGGCTAGAGCACACTCGATGCTACCCCAATACACAAGATCTCAACAGAGGAAAACTATCCCAGGTGTTTTCACAAAAGTTTCTCCATGATTCTGCAAATCATTCCTTGTAAAGAGATTGTTGCTGAAGAATAATAAATAAACCCTCATCTGCTGCACCAGTTTTCCGGCATGGAGTTTTTCCGAGGACTATTGTCCAAAAATAACTGTGTTGATGTGATTGATTCTTGTGCTTGCATTTCACTATTCTTTTCTCTATGCAATTATGTGATAACTGCAGTAAAATTTATTTTGCTGTTTACTGTAAGGGTTTTGTAAATAACTTATTGTGGAAAATAAGTAGGAGAAATAAATCAGTTACTGCAATAGAATTTCAAGTTAGAAATTTTCATAGCCAGAGCATTAAAATTTCAGCCTCCTTAGAAGCTCTTTGGCTTATCTAATGCATTGAGGACTCCATACTCCCAAGGAACAAGTGACTGGTCCATTTAGTTGGTGATTATATCTCAATTTTATCCATTTTTCTTCTTCTCTTAATTTCGTTCCTTTTAAGGCTAGGGTAGAGAATTACGACTTAGTGTGAAATTCCAGGGAAGAGGTATTTTGGTGGTTGGAGAGCCTAAGGATCAAGAGGGTAGGGTTTACCACAAAACCTATCAATTTGGTGGGCTAGGCCTAGATCTGCCACAAAACTCCAGCAAAATTCTCTTAATCAACTTGAAGTTCACCTGCACAAATGAATCAAAGAAGGTCAAACCGCAGATATATATACAAAATATAAAAACCCCAAGTGCTGCAAAACAAATGGGTTAGAAGTAATTTACAATTATTTGCAAATATACAATATTTACAAAATTTAAACCCCAGATATATATACAAAATATAAAAACCCAAAAATTATAAAAACCCCAAGTGCTGCAAAACAAATGGGTTAGAAGTAATTTACAATTATTTGCAAATATACAAAATTTACAAAATTTAAGAATAAAAATAAATAAAATAATTTTGGATAAATAACAATGGATGAATATATTTCAAAAAATAAATATTGACCAAAACCCTCCTGCAAAATCAAATATCATAAAGAAATCTCAAAGCCCAAACATAGTCAGCTCTTCCCCACAGTCTGTGAACTCAAAGCCCAAGGGCTATCGTACCTGTAAATCTCTATAATATTCTCAAGAAAATTGTTAGATTATATAGTGAATCAAATCACCTAAGATAGCATGTACCAATAGAATGTTCTTATCACCGACAAATGAAATAGCAATTATTATAAATATTCAGCACAATATAGGACCACACATAGCTAACACGTACCACAGATCAACTAAAGAAAAACACCATGAATTGAACCCCAAAGTCTTTATATTATGATACAGCATATTCCCAGCAGAACAGTAGCTGAATACCATTGTTTTAGAATTACATCATCCAAAGATATCAAATAGAAGCAAAATGGCTTCTTTATATAAAGAAACCCCTCCAAGTTGAAAATAACAGCTAGTTGGCTTGATTCTCGTCAAAATAATCTCGACCATCAAAAATAACTTGATCATCTTTTAATCTCCACCGTCGAATTTTTAATTGAGGAAAAATTCGAATTTTTCTTAAAACCCACCTTTAATTAATCCAAAAATTAATATTTTTGGTTAATTTCCTCAAAATTTTGACTTTGACATAACCACCAAGGTTCAAGGGCTCAAATTTTCTTAAAATATCCATTTTTATCTCGGTGGGGGGACTTCAAAAATTGACTTTCCTTTAACCCACGAATTTTTTATTATTTTCCATTTGGAGAGAAATCAATTTCTCTATAATTATTTTTGACCCAAAATTAATTAATTTGTTGGCTTAAGATTTCAATTTAATTTAGCCAGAAAAAATAATTAATTGACACTAGAAGGGATTAATAATTTTTTCCACCCTCATATATTTTAGCCATGGTGTCTAAATATGAGGGACTATGCACTAAAATATTTTTTACATCAAAATATTACAATATCAACCCTTGAAAGGGGAAAACACATTTAGATTCAGACCCATAATAATATACCCAATTATGCGACAAAATATGATCTAGTATAGACCAAGTATGTTTGTATTAAAATAATTTAGCCAACTGTACTTAAATTATTCCCAAACACACTTTTACAAAGACTCGATATAGCACTAGGACTGACCTAAGACCTTGTCAAGCGATTCCACCCTGGCTTTGGGGTTTATGCTAGAAGAAAAACTCTGTCGATTATTCATGTTTAGAAACACACATAATTCGATGAGGTTAATAAACTTCCTAGGATGAAATTCGTTGCCAACATCAGCGGCTTACCTAGGTGTTGTTATGTAATTAAACGGTCATACTAACATCATTTACAATACAACTTGCAGAAATAGGGTTTACAATGATACAATGGTGTTGGCTGATGACTTTGAATTTTGAAAAAAAATTCTTCATGTCTTTGTATTCTGCTTCCTTGGACTATTGACAAAGTTTGGTCAACAGGAACCAGCCCCTGGCTCAAGCAAAGTTGTATCTGAATGTCTCTAAACCTCTAGCCTAATGAACAGTTGTATTTGAAGGTTTTTGAACCTCCAACCTGATGAAATTTGTTGGTCATTAACCCTCCAAATTTGTTAGGGACAAATCAATGGGTTAACACAACCACATCCTCATGCTTATCATCAACTTCCATAGCCAGAAAATTCTAGTGTTTTTGAGTGCTTTGCCTTTATCTAAGCCATAATTGTTCGACGTTTATTACGGATACATTTTTTATCAGACTTGGTCAATAATGATACCCACAAGCTGAAGAAACAAAGTGGCCTCAAAATATCAACATCACCTTCAACTAGAACAACCCAAGATGACAAGCTCTTCAAAGGAATGAAGAGACAAATATGCATCTCTCACTCAAACAAGGCATACTCTCCAAGGGCTCATAGCCAATGAAAGTAAGAAACATTTGAAGGCACTCTATGGCTGAGGATGGGCCCCAAACTCAACTTGGAAAAAAATTTGGGATGTTAATCTTTTGCAACGAATCATAGGTTGAAGCTTCATAGTCTGTACTCTCTCCATATGTAATTAATCCACATGCCCTAAATTGGGGCCCCAAATGTCCAATCCATACTACATTGTAGGTTTTATGATCACATTCCCCTCAATTGGGTCTTCTAGGACCCTCATTGAAGGTTACCCTACATCTCCACTCAACAACAAAGATATGCATGTTTGTCGAATTGTCCCAAATCTCACAACCATGAGCCCTAATAATCCACTTATCTCATGTTTGTCAAATTGTGTCCCAAATCTCACAACCATGAGCCCTAATAATCTATTTACCTCCTTTGATTACAATGAACAAGTTTGCATATTTTGCTTCAATCCAATCACAAAAAATATCAGTCATACAGCAATTCCAAAAGACATGCTTCACAATCACTCCCTTCTGGCAGATAATGCATCGTCCATCTGAGCAACCTGTTGCATGAAGTCTTCCCTTAACTGCCATGCTCTGATGCACAGATAACCAACCTCAAACTTGGAATTTGAAAGTGGCTATGATTTCCAAATCAAATGGCATGTTTTAATTCAATCCCCATCCCTATTTAGTCTTCCTACAATTGAAATATTTTGGTGAAAACTCTAAAAGCTTCTTGGTGTCATAGTTCAACAGTCCTGAGTGATATGGCGTATTTCAATCACCAATGTTTTCAGATAGGACCTACACAATTAGGTTGCATCTTGAAAAGATTTCCTGGAAAGCCTGCAAGTTTCTAGAAAAAGCATTTTTATCAGGAACTGGAAGGAATTGAAACTTGAGAGCTATTCACTTTTTTTCAATCAAGCCATGTTTTGGACAAATAATCCAATGTGTGAAAACCTCTCCAGGAAATCCTTTTACCTGCAAAACTCAAAGAAGACCTACTTGACCTTTCTTAATGGAATGTCCAGATCGAACAGGCTGCAGCATACCTTCTTCTTAGGTTATCAAATCCTTACTTCAGCTCCTATGACCATGTCTACCATGCAACCCAGATTCTCTGTAAAACAGAAGAACCAGCTATTTTGAAATTAAAAACAATGGGAAACTGAGGCCAGAAAGCAATAAAGTATTGCCTAAATTGTATAGAAACTCATTCAATTTTTGATACATAAGTAAATAAATGGAAAAATTTCCACAACTAGGACAATTCTGAAGCTCTGTCATGTTTTGCATGAAACGTATCATCTAAGGAAATTGAATACTTCAAGGCACCATGCTGCCCTTTTATACAACTCATGATAACCTGCACCATATAAAATATCATGATATGCTTGAAAATAGACCAGTGGAGAAAAACAAGCATTACATTTTATCATTTAAAATAACATATATGCAAAACTCTGGAACTTGGATTCAAGGATAACACTTATACCACAAAAATTACTTACTGCCAACAGACAATGTAACGAAAATTTGTCCAACAAAAAAGCATTTCCCAAAGAGAAAGTGGTTAGGAAAAAGAGAGTTCACAATTAACCAACAAAACAAACCTGTAAGCGAGTCTTTATTGTATCAATGGGGTAAAGAACAGCTTCAACAACAACACCAGCCGTGGCACCAGCTACAGCTCCCTCTAGAAAGTTGAGAAATCGGGAAAGCAACAAAAATGATAAATCTGAGTCAATGACATAATTCTTACAAACAAAATGGTATATTGAAAGTAGCATTGGATATGTTTATTCAATAATCATATAAACACCATGAGATCATTTGTCAAAGCATATTCTTAGAAGTTGACCCACCACACAAAGTTCGTAAGAAGTCAAAGTGATTCTGTGTTTCCACAGTTTCTGAAGAAACTCTTATGTGTAGCTCATTGTGAATACTTCCATTCAGCTTCCTTAAACTATCTGCAAAAAAAGGACAATCTTCTCAATGTTGCCAATTCAAAATTTAATCATTAAGCAAGCTATTTCTATTACCTTTCATTGTGCACAATGAAAAATTGTCAATATTTAGGTATATCACTATCAAAGTGACAGTAAAATAAGGTATCTCTAAACTCTGTATATATAGTTCGCATAAATGAACTTCTTTAAGCCAAAACTAAACAATCTTAAAAGGCATGTTTAAGTAATATTTATCAGTTCACCAGCAGTAGACTTTTGGCAGTTGCAGATATATAGAAAAAATTACGATCAAAGTAGAAAAGATAAGATAGGACATTTTTTTTGGTGTCCATGGATGACCAAGAAGGTAGGTCAGTGGTGTTGGGATTTTGTGTATTGGGGTAGCATCAGGTGTGCTCTAGCCCTGAAATTTTGGGGAGGGGCTAAGACACACTTGACCTCCAAAACCCAGAAAGCGTTTGGAGAAATTTCATCTAATGCGTGAGATATTAAAATAATTAATTTTTTTAATGAGGACCATAAGTCTAACTTAGGGAATTAGAAAAATTAAAGTGAATTAATTAAACACATGTGATGAAATGTTCTAAGTGATGCGGATTAAGCAATCTTTTAATCTTAGCTGTCGATAAGAGATTAAATCACAGTCGCTGATGTCTCAACGAAAAAGTATAAGAGAAAGGCTTGACGGTCAGTTGGAGACACACACATGAAGGCAGAGCTGAGAGACTAAGCTGGAATTCTAGGGCGGGTTTGCTAAGAATATCCAGAAGAGTTTTCTGCAGCAAGGGGTAGTATTGGCTAAGGGGATTATCTGATCCCGGAGCCAAGAGTCAGCGAGAGGCAACGGAGCAGCAATCAAGATCAGCGCAGAGGAGCAGGGGCAGCAGCAGCTGCTGCGCAGCGTAGAGGGCTTCAGCCGCTACGCAGGTGCTACGCAGGCCCAGAAAGGGCAGCGCTGAGCCAGCAGGAGACCTTCAAGGTTACACAGAGGCCATCCATGGCAGTGTAGGGACAGCATCACCCAGTCTGGGGTTACACAGCCCTCTCCAGGCCAGCGCAGAGGCACGCAAAGGCTAGTAGGGCTGACGCAGGGGCTTCAGGGGCAGCGCTGGGGTTTCTAGAGGCAAAAAGTGGCCGAGTCCTGTAAATCTCGTTTAAGGGTGTGGATCAGTCAAGTTTTCAGTCTCCAGAACAGCAGGTATTGTTGCAGGTCTCTGTTGGGTTAACCAGTGAGGTGCCCAGATTTGCTATACTCAGATTCTACTTAATAATAATAAACCCTCATATCTGTTGCACCAGTTTTCTCGCATTGGGTTACATTTGTCCGAAAAATCTATGTGTCACTTTGTTGAATGAGCGTAATATTCAGTAAATGATTTGTATGTGTGTAGGCTGTTAGTTGTGTTTACTTCGGTATTATATGAATTTTTTTCTAAAAATAACTTGTATAATTTAATCACAAGTAGGAGAAGTAAATCAAGATACTGCAGTAGGATTTTTGTATTGTTGTATTCAGAAAATTTCACATGGTATCAGAGCGATTGCAGATCAAGCTGAATCTCCAGCAAAATCAGCTGAAAACATATTTTCTGCAGGGTAGCAGCTGAAGCAGCAGATCCGGAAAGGGCAGCTCAGCAGCAGGAGGACACAGTCCCAGAAAGGGCTACGCAGGGGCTGTGAAAATTCTACTATAGTATCATGGTTTATTTCTCCTACTTTATTTAAATTATTACAAGTTATTTCCAAAAAATAGATTCAGAAAATACCGAAATAAACACAACTACAATCTACACATGTAGACCATTTACTGAATAATACGCTCATCCAACAAAGTGACACATGGATTTTTGGACATAAGTCCTTGGAAAAACCCAAAGCGGGAAAACCAGTGCAGCAGCTATGAGGGTTTATTTTCTTAAGTAGATTCTGAGTACAATAAATCTGGGTTCCAGATCTGGAAAACCCGACAGAGAATAAAAGAGATGTTCTAGAACCAAATATCACACTGATCCACACCCTCAAACGGGATTTACAAGACTCAGCCTAGATCTAGCCCTAGAAACCCCAACGCTGCCCCTGAAGCCTCAACGTCAGCCCTGCTAGCCTCAGAGTGCCACTACGCTGCCCAGAGAGGGACTGCGTAACCCCTAAGAGGGTGACACAGGCCTTACAATGGCCCTGGAGACCCTCTGCGTAATTTCTGAAGCCCTCTGAAGGCTCTGCGTTGTCCTGCGTAGCACCTGCGTAGTTGTTGTTGCTGCCCTCTGCGTCTTTGCGTTGTCCTTGTTTGTTGTTCCTTTGCCTCTTACTGACTCTTGGCTTCGGGATCAGATCATCCCTCAGCCAATACTACCCCTCGCTGTAGAAAATTCCTCCGGAAATTCTTAGCAAACCCTGCCCTAGAATTCCAGATCTATTTCTCGGCTCTGCAACTGTGTGTGTCCCCAACTGACCCTCAAGCCTTTCTCTTATACTTTTTCGTTGAACACATTAACGGCCGAGATTAAAACATTCATCAACGGTTGAGATTAAAAGACTATTTGATCTGTGCCTTTTAGAACATTTCAGCACATGTGTTAATTAATTCACTTTAATTATTTAATTTTCCTAAGTTTCGACTTAGGAAATCAATTAAAATAATTAATTATTTGAATAACTTGAACACCAGCTAAAATTTCACAAAACACTTTCTGGGTTTTGGAGTTCAAATGTGTCTTAGCCCCTCCACAAAATTTCAAGGCTAGAGCACACCCGATGCTACACCAACTATACAAAATCTCAACACTACGCAGTCCCATCTGGGTGACGCAGAGACAGCGCAGCACCCTCCAGAGGGACGCAGGAGCAGCCTACGCTGCGCAGCCCCTGCACAGAGGCTGCGTTGGGCCAATCTACACACGCAAAGGACAGCTAGAGGGACGCAGTCCAGTTATTTTTTCTGTTGCGGAGCAGTATTTCCGAGATCCGGAAGCAGTGCTTCAGATCTTCAGCAGTTGTTGGTGTGGTGGAGATTCTACTGGTGCAAAATTGTGCCTAGCTAAGTCGACAAAGAGCAGGAGGAGGAAGACAGTCACTCAGCAGATCTGAGCCAAACAGATCTGAGATTCAATCTGGAGGGTGATCGTAGAGAATTGTCTGATTGTTTTGGCTGAAGATTTCTAGGAGGGAAATTAGTTGGTAGAGGGAGCAGCTACTATAGAGGGTTTTTGATCGCTAAGAAACTCAGATCCAGCATTTCTAATGAGTTTTGCAACAGAAAGAGGGAGAAGAGTACGGTTTCGTTAGATTTGAGCTAGATGGCTTCTCATGGAAAGAGAGATCAGGACAGGTTGGACGGTGTGTCCAACTTCGTCATTTGGATAGTCAGGATACTGACAGTCCTGGATGAGTACGGCATTAGGAACCATGCGAAAAATGTCCTTGTTGAGCCTGCAAATCCTGATCCTCTGAAGAAATTTAAGGAAAATCAAGTGCGGGCTAAGCAATTGATTATGGACGGAGTAAAAGATCACGTCGTGCCACACATTGTCAGAAAGAAGACAGCAAATGAGATGTGGACCGCGTTAGAGACGATGTATCAGGGAAACTTCGTTCAAAGAAAGATGCTTCTAGAGAATTAGATGACGTTGTTCCAAATTCAGAAGGGTGAGGAGATAGATCCCTTCCTTTTCCGACTTCAGACTATCCGGGATCAACTGATTGCCATGGGTGCGACTCTGGATGAAGGACTCTTGGTAAGGACTGCCCTGAATGCAATCATCGAGGAGTGAGAAACTTTTGTCCAGAGCATATTGGGCAGGGCAGCGTTACCATCCTGGGCGCAGAGACCAATACCAAGATCTTGTGATACATGGTGTGGATGTATTGCTAGAGCACACTCCGTGCAAAGAGGGAGTGTTGAGATTTTTCTGTATTGGGCAATCCTCCGTCAGGAGGAGATCAAGAGAATCACCAAGTGGCAGAACAGTAGCAGCGGACTGTCAGGGTGAAGAAAGAAGACGAAGATGATACAGCCCTTGCATCGAAGGAACGAAAGCAGCAAGGGAAGAAGAAGAGGTACCTATCCAAGGTCCGGTGCTTTAACTGTGGCGAACTTGGACACTTCGCTAGCACTTCTCCTAAGAAGAAGGACAAAGGAACTTCTGATTCCAAGGCTGCAGCAACAAAGGACGATGAGAGTGATGATGACGTAGCCATGAGTGTTCATAAGCCACGTAAGTGGGGCGATATGGATCTGTAGAGCAGCTACAGATCAAGCTGGCAGGATCCTTGAGTAAGCCCAACTCTTGGATCACATACAAGCTACGAGAGCCTGAAGAAGGTAGCGGGACAAGTAGATGGATGCAGAAATTCACAGTGAAGCAGAGGGCAGTGCTGAGATGCTATAGAGGGAGCATCGCAGTGCAAAGGCAGCAACAGCGCATAGGCTGATGGGACTTCAGCAGTGCAGAGAGGCAGTGCCCACGCAGTGCAAAGTTGTAGCAGCGCAGTGGCTTCAGGAGGACAGCATAAAGCCGCAGCCAAGGGAGCTTCAGTGATGAGATGCAGCCTCACTTGTCTGTCAACGATTGGGCAGGAGTCTTTCAGTTGCTTACTTCTTGGCAACTGAGTTGTAGTGCAGCAGTTAGCAGTGCTATGGGCAGCATGATGCAGCAATTTGAGAGGGAGCTGCAGTACAGATGTAGCAGTGTCAGTGGCAGTGACATGGGCAGCAGTACAGAAAGCAGCAACACAGTGGATGGAGGGCAGCAGGCCAAGCATCAGCAGCGCAGAGACCAATGCCAAGATCTTGTGATACATAGTGTGGATGTATTGCTAGAGCACACTCATGCAAAGAGGGAGTGTTGAGATTTTGTGTATTGGGGTAGCATCGAGTGTGCTCTAGCCCTAACACACATGACCTCCAAAACCCAAAAAGTGTTTGGAGAAATTTCATTTAATGTGTGAGATATTAAAATAATTAATTTTTTTAATGAGGACCCTAAGTCTAACTTAAGGAATTAGAAAAATTAAAGTGAATTAATTAAATACATGTGATGAAATGTTCTAAGTGACGCGGATCAAGCAGTCTTTTAATCTTAGTTGTCGATAAGAGATTAAATCACAGTCGTTGATGTTTCAACGAAAAATATAAGAGAAAGGCTTGAGGGTCAGTTGGAGACACACACACGGAGGCAGAGCTGAGGGACTAAGCTGGAATTCTAGGGCGGGTTTGCTAAGAATATCCAAAGGATTTTCCTGCAGCGAGGGGTAGTATTGACTAAGGGGATGATCTGATCCCGGAGCCAAGAGTCAGTAAGAGGCAGAGGAGCAGCAATCGAGATCAGTGCAAAGGAGCAAGGGCAGCAGGGGCAACAGCAGCAGCTGCGCAGCGCAGAGGGCTTCAGCCGCTACGCAAGCCCAGAAAGGGCAGCGTTGAGCCAGCAGGAGACCTTCAAGGTTATGCAGAGGCCATCCAAGGCAGTGTAGGGACTGTGTCAACCAGTCTGGGGTTACGCAGCCCTCTCCAGGCCAACGCAGAGGCTAGCAAGGCTAACGCAGGGACTTCAGGGGTAGCGTTGGGGTTTCTAGAGGCAGAAAGTGGCTGAGTCCTATAAATCTCGTTTGAGGGTGTGGATCAGTCAAGTTTTTAGTCTCCGAGAACAACAGGTATTGCAGTGGATCTATTTTTCTCTGTCGGGTTAACCAGTAAGGTGCCCAAATTTGTTGTACTGAGATTCTACTTAATAATAATAAACCCTCATATCTGCTGCACTGATTTTCCCACATTGGGTTTTTCCGAGGACATTTGTCCGAAAAATCTGTGTGTCACTTTGTTGAATGAGCATAATATTCAGTAAATGATCTGTATGTGTGTAGGTTGTTAGCTGTGTTTACTTCGGTATTTTCAAAAAAAAATCTGAAAATAACTTGTATAATTTAATCACAAGTAGGAGAAGTAAATCAAGATACTGTAGTAGGATTTTTGTATTGTTGTATTCAGAAATTTTCACAAGTGGGACTCATAAGTGCAATCAGTACTAACAAACTGCAGGAGTGTGATAGCAAATCCCATAAACTAAACATTAAAAGGTAAGCATAAGCTAAAAGAAATCAAATCATTGTATGAAATAAGTAAACAAAAACATAATCCTATAAATAACAAGATAAAAGGCTATATATTATCAAAAGCGAATGAAGAATAAGAGGAGGAAGTCCCTAGTAGGGGTTGGCCATAGTGGCTCCTCCTCTCCTGCTTGTCTTTTGCACAAGGTAGCAATCCCGTTCAACACATTTGTTAAATGGTGGTTGATGTGATTTTCCCCAACCTTGCATTTGCTACCCCTCCTCTTGGTTGCCTTTTGTCGCTATTCAAACTTGCTTTGACATCAAAGTAAGTTGCTACGCTCTCGCTAGCATTCGCCATGTTCTCCCATTGACCCTTGATCTATCCTCAAGGAAATTTATTTCACCATCACTGGCCCATCCATCACTCTCGTTGTGTTCTCCTTCTCACCCTTGATCATCAAGGCAAGTTGACTCACCTTCATTGGCCCATCCAACATTGTCATTCTGTTATCTTAATCACCATTGATTCATCTTAGGGTAGGGTCACATCACCTTCGCTAGCCCCTCTAGCATTGTCATCATGTTTTGTTGCTCACCTGTGTTCCATTATCAAGGCAAGGTTGCTTTGCCTTGGTCTTTCTAAATTTGGCACCCTTGCTTCTTCCTACCTAGCAGGGGGTTGGTTGTCTTCCACATTGTTTCTCCCTTATTCCTTTGGTTACACAATGCCATTAAAAACCCTATGATGTGAAGGTTGTGTAGGTTATTGCTTAAGCTATGATCGAAATTGAGAGTGGTCCTTGTTACCCACCCAAGTGGGTAACCCCTAGAAGAAATTTTTTCTCCCATTTGTTCAACTTGCCAGCTAGCAGCCCTGTGATGATCCACAAATAGCTAGCCTCAAAGGCCTTCCATCCATGGTTTGATTAATGCTTTATTTCATCTAGCTTATTCATCAGGTGAAGGTGGGTCATCTATTATAAGGTACACTAACCATTTTTGTAATCAAGTGCTCTCATTTAATGTTTAAGGGTATTCTGCTATGAATAATAGGCTGAATTGGATGATACACTGCTTTTAGTTGTATTCTTGTTCCTATTCTTCACCTTGGTGATTATCCCTTGCCCCTAGTCTAGTGTGACCTTTCTTGAGACGTTTCTTTCCACTATCCACGAGGGGCACATATAGGAGGCACTCATTGATGATGTGTGTCTGTGGTAATCCATACTTAACACTTTCCATCTGTCCCCTGTATCCACATCCCATCTTTGGGTCAATTGTTATATGTCCTCAATATGGGTTCCCTATTTTCCTTATCCTTTTTTGCCCTAAGAGATTGGTGCAGCAAAAAGAAAAGAAAAATCATGAGCTATAAGATAAAATGCTAAAAATCACTAGGATATAATAAGTGCATGGGCAAAAGCATACTACATAGCCTGAGCTCTACCCCCCTTATTAGCCCTCACCTAGTTTAAGGCTAATGCACGAGCAACCAAAATGAAAGGAACTATGAAACCCAATGAACAATAAATCGTTGCATCTTTAAGAACTTAATGATGCACAAATGAAAGCTCGTAACCCAAGCTATGCAAGAAAAAGAAAATCAATGAAGAAACAGGTGCACAAGAGGGGTGGTAAAAATCTGAGGAAAGGGGTAACTCAAGCCCCAGAATTGCTCCCTTTTCATATTATAATGCTCAAGGAATATGGAATTTCATCGTTGGTATAAAGATTGTGGCATCCTCCATGAAGTAAACCCCTACCATATCACTAAGCACTTGCACCTATTGATTGATGGGTCATCCTAGTAAATGTTCCTCCCCTTAGGGTTGGAAGCACCTATTAAGGCCTTTTGATAACGCTCTCGTATCTAAGAATGGTAAATTGTTTACAAAGCATAAGCTAGGAAGACATTTCAAAATGATGCTTGTGTGAAGTACTTTTCTGCCTATTGCATTAAATATGGCCCATTGTGGTACTATATGGTTATTTTACCAAGGATGATGATCTCACTTGATTTTGAGGATATGTTTCATATGCTTACTCCCTAGTGTAGTTGCCATCCCTTAAGGGATTGTATGAGACTTCTCTGGCACTTCAGAAAGGATGTCCAACCCCACTTGACAATCATTCTGGGCACCAAATCTAGGATATTGACTATCTTTTGAGGAGCGTTAACCTTGGGATGTATTCAACATGAATGATGACCTTCTCCTCTCCCTCTAGAGCTTGAAATGTTATGCATTTTAAAATTAAACCTAGACGTTACCTAAGGAAATGGTATACCCCAAAGACAACAAGACGCCCCTAGGCTAGCATTGTACCTTCTTGATGGGTGTTGCTTTGTTACTAAGCTGATTTCAGACCCCTATGAAGGGGATAGTACACTTCCCTAGATGATGATGTCATGCCATATCCATCTAGCATCCCCTTCATGTGGCTTGGAATGATGATGTGAGCTTGGTTGATGATGACATGTTGATGAGGAGGGTTTTGCTTGATGATTGGACATCTTGATGATGAGGAGATGGCCTCTTTGAGTGAGAATCACTCTTTGACCCATCCATGGCACATTCTGATGGAGATATTCACTTTTAGAGGATAGCATCACCCTTGGAGACCTTCTTAGTCACAAATATCAAATAAATATAGGCTTATTGTTATGTTTTATCATTGAGATGGCTATCTTTTAGGTCAGTTTATGACCTACTTAATTTGTAATCACATATTTTATTAGTTTTAAAGCTTTTAGTCGATTTTACCCCTAAATCAACTAGGTTTCTATTCTATAAAAAGAGGGAACTTGATTTGGAGAGAATCATTGTAACACACTCACTCATCTCTTAGAGAGTACGCATTAGTAGCCTATTTTTCTCATGGATGCAATGGAGCATTGATGTGGCAAATTGTCTTGGGGAGGATATTGTGATTGGAGGGGATTTTTCCTTGGCTAACGAAATGATTCTATGATGATTTTGTACAATTTTATTGTAAATATCTTCTTCCATTTTGTAATTGTTGCGGAATAGGGTTTCACTTAAATTTTCATCATATGTATTGAATCTTTTATGGCTCTAACATCTCCTTTTGCAAAATTATCACCAAGCGTCCATCAAGGAACCTTATAATAGCTCGAATTTTTATCTCCAATTAATTGAAAGGCATTAGGGTTTCATGAAGAGAAACCTCTTTGTAGTACTTTCAAGTTTCACTCTCATAACTCATTCCAATCAATCTTTTTCCACAGACCTCGCATTTTGATTCCATTAACCCTAGATTGAGAAAAGGCACTAGTCCATGAGTGAGTCAATCCTATAAAATTTAAAACCATAAATCTTATTTTTTATGTTTTCTAGGGTAAACTAGGGTTAGGTTATGACAAAATTTGCATTTAATAGCATAAAATGCCTTGGATTGTTAGATTTTGGTAGAATCGGACAAGTGTTCTAGTCTCGCTTTGTGTCTAAGAGACTAAGGAACGCGAGATCTCCAAAACCCAGAAAAGGTTTCGCGAGATAAGTTTGTGAAACATCTTAATTACAGTAATTGATCAATAATTAAAAATTCCTAACTCTAACTTAGGAAAATTGATTAATTAATGGGAATTAGTTAAGGATAATCGAGAATGCTCTAGAGACTCACACGGATTAAGTCTAAGATGATCTTAGTCATTGATGAGAATCTAATCATGGTTGTTGAAGCTCCAGTGAGAGATTATAAGAGCAAGTCGATAGGATGGATATGGGCATAGTTTACAGTTGTGAAATCTAAGAGCAAGGCAGATCGAGCTACCCAGTGCGCAGAGATTTAGCGAGGGAAGAGTTCGAGTTGGAGGGAGAGCATCAGAGAGAGGGAGTAGCAAAGATAATTCCGAAGGAGTTTCCTAGCAGTTTTCCAATGCCGAAAAGGCGGGAAAAGGGAGGCCAAAATATTTTGCAAAGAAAGTCGTCCAAGCAGTGCAAGTTAGCCAATCCAATTGTGCGAGTTGCCAGGAAGGGTTTGTTTTAGCTATCAGAGGTCGGAAAGATCACCAGGAAGGCAGGGCGAATTTTTCCAGAGGTAGGAGTGTTGAGAAATCAATGCTAGTAGGATTTAGGGCTTGATTCCTCTTTCTTAAAAATTACTTGTGAATTATGTTGGCTTCTTTTACTTCTTATTTAGTTTATCTTTCATCAAGCAATTACCAAATTATATTTGTATGAAGATCATAAGTGTGAAAATTTATGACTACAAAATTACATAAACCCTACTGCAGTATCTTGATTTACTTCTACTTGTGATTTAATTATACAAGTTATTTTCAGAAAATATCGAAGTAAACACAACTAGCAGCCTACACATATATAGATCATTTACTAAAGCATAACGCACATATGACAAAGGACACACATGATTTTTCGGACAAAAGTCCCCGGAAAAACCCAATGCGGGAAAACCAGTGCAGTAGCTCTTTGAGGGTTTTATTTATTAAGCAGAATATATAAATACATCTAGGGCACCAGTAGTGGTTTGCCCCACAGAGAAATTCACGGCAGTAGTACCTTATCACTCGGAGACAGAAAATTTGGTTGATTCAAACCCTTTAGGAATTACTGAATACGAGCCCTTTTGGGCCCACTGGAACCCTCAGCGCAGCTCTTCCTGCAATTGGTCAGCCCCTCTAGCCCAGCGTAGCCTCTACGCAGCACAGGCTGCCCCTGCGTCACTTTGAAGGCCTTTGTGTTGCCTTTGCGTCACCCTCTGCGTGGTCTCTGCTTCAGCTTGGCTACGATGCATCCCTCCTGCTGGCCTCTACGTTGCCTTGAACGGCACTGCCTCTCTTATGTATGTCGATTTGCCCCTCACTAACACTGCAAGCTCACTCGAAAATTCTCAGCAAACCACGCCCCAGAATTTCGACTTAGCTCAAGTGTTGCTACTCTATGGTTTCTCCAACTGACCCCAAGCCTTCCTTTAATACTTTTCTCGCTGAGAAATCAACGGCCATGATATAATCACTAATCAACGGCTAAGATTAGAGAAAGCTTGATCCACGTCACTTAGAACATTGTCACCACATGTGTAAATTAATTCAAGTTAATCTTTCATTTCCCTAAATGTTAGACTTAGGGTCCCCATTAAAAATTTTAATTATTTGAATAACTTTTACACCAGGTGGAATTTCTCCAAACGATTTATGGGTCCTAGAGATCTCATGTGTTCTAGCCCCTCCACAAAGTTTCGGAGCTAGAGCACATCCGATGCTTACCCAAAATCTCAACACTCCCTCTTAGCAAGGAATGTGCTCTAACAATACTTCACCACTGAAGCATCACCCTAATCTTTGGCATCGGTCTCCGCGTTGCTAATGCTTGGCTTGCTGCTCTCCATCCACTGCATTGCTCCTTTCTGCACTGTTGCTATGAAAATTTCTGAATGTTACTTTACGCAGAAATTCTACTGTTAGATCCGGTTATACTTCTCCTACTTAAACAAGTTATTAATGCTGAAATATTCAAATTAACATCGAAGTAAACACATAACAAACTTTCACCGATTCAGATCTAAAACAGAAATACATGCACATAAACAAAGTGACACACAAGATTTCCTGGACAACTATCCCATAAAAAACCCAATGCGCAAAAACCGGTCTTCTGGCTGTTGGAGGGTTAATATTATTAAGTAGTTTCTAAATACAACAAATCTAGGCACCTTACTGGTTACCCGACAGAGAAAAAGATAGATCTTCAGCTAACCTGTTGTTCTGAGACCAAAAGACTAACTGGTCCACACCCTCAAAGGGATTTACAAGACTCGGCCAATTTCTGGCGCTAGAAACCCCTGCGTCAGCCCTGTCAGCCTCTGCGTGCCTCTACGCTGGCCTGGAGAGGGTTGCGTAACCCCAGAATGGGTGATGAAGACCCTATAATGCCCTAGAAGGGTCTCTACGTAACCCTGGAGGGTCCCCTACTGCCCAGCGCTGCCCTAGAAGGGCCTGTGTAGCTGAAGATGATCTCTGCATTGCGCAGCTGCTGCGTAACTGTTGTTGATGCCTCTGCTTCTATGTGCTGCCTCTGGTTGTTGTTCTCTGCCTCTTGCTAATTCTTGGCACTGGGATCAGACCATCCCCTTAGCCAATACTACCCCTCGCTGCAACTGAAGCACTTCTGAAAATTCCTCGCAAACCCTACCCTAGAATTTCAACTTAGTCTCAGTGCTCTGCCTCTTGTGTGTGTTCTCCAACTGACCCCAAGTCTTTCCTTTATACTTTTTCGTTGGGAAGCCAACAACCATGATCTAATCTTGAATCGATGGCTAAGATTAAAAGAAAGCTCGATCCGTGTGACTTGAGTCATTTCCATCACATGTTTTAATTAATTACCTTTAAAAATTAATTTGCCTAAGTTAGACTTAGGGTCCTTAATTAAAAATATTAATCAATTAATTATCTCCCAAACTGGATGGAATTTCCCAAATCCCTTTATGGGTCTTGGAGATCTCATGTACTCTAGTCCCTCCACAAATTTTGGGAGCTAGAGCACATCCGATGCTACCCCAACACTCAAGAAAACTCAACAGCTGCCCATGGCATTGCCACATTTGTACTGCAACTCCCTCTCAAATTGTTGCATCATGCTCCTATAGCATTGCCACTACTAACTACTGCACTGCAACTCAGTTGCTAAGAAGTAAGTAACTGAAGGACAATCGCCCAATCACTGACAGACAAGTCAGTCTGGTTGCATCTCATCACTGAAGCACCTTCTGTTGCTGCTCTGCGTTGTCTCTCTAGAGCCTCTGTGCTGCTGCTGCTCTGCACTGTGTAAGCACTGCCCCTCTGCGATGCTGAAGTCCCATCAGCCTCTGCACTGTTGCTGCCACTGCACTGCGCTGCTCTACTCTCCAACGTCCCAACTCTGCCTCTACTTCTCCATGATCTTCTGCACCCACTGTCTCCAGTCATCCTGCTACTGTCTTAAGGCTTCCGTTGCTCGTCTGTGATCCAAGGGTTTGGGCACCTCAAGGATCCTGCCTTCACCATCTGTAGTTGCTCTACAAATCTATATCGCCCCACCTCTTCTCTCAAGGCACATGAGCACTCATGGCCACATCATCTTCGCTACCACTGTCCCCTCTAACTGTTGTTGCCCTGGAATCTGAAGCTTCCTTGTCCTTCCTCTTAGGACAAGTGTTGGCGAAGTGTCCAAGTTCGCCACATCTGAAGCACCGGACCTTGGATAGGTCCTTCTTCTTCTTCCCTTGTTATCGTTGTCCCTTAGATGCTAGGGCTGCATCTTCCTCCTCCTCCTTCTTTATCTTGACTCCTCTGTTGTTGAATTCCCTCTTGGTCACCCTTCGGATCTCCTCCTGTCGAAGGATTGCCCACATGTCTCCCCAATTTGGGAGTTGTGCTCTGCCCAAAACACTTTGGACAAAGGTCTCCCACTCATCAGTGACTGCATTCAGGGCAGTCTTCACCATGAGCCCATCATCCGGAGTTGCCCCCATGGCAATCAGCGAGTCTCGGATAGTCTGCAATCTGAAGAGGAAGGGATCGATCTCCTCTCCCTTGTGCATCTGAAACATCCACATTTGGTACTCTAGAAGCATCTTCTGTTGGATGGAGCTACATTGATACAATGTGGTCAGAGTTGTCCACACCTCATTTTTCGTCTTCTTCTCAGCAATGTGCGGGACCACGTGATCCTTTACTCCATCCATGTTCAAGTGCTTTACCCGCCCCTGATTTTCACTGAACTTCTTCAGAGGATCTGCATCAGTCGGCACAGCTAGGGCATTTTATGTGTGGTCTCTGATAACGTATTCCTCCAGTACTGTCAGAATTCTGGCTTTTCAGATTGCAAAGTTAGACACACCGTTTAACCTATCCTGATCTCTCAGTCCGTACGGGGCCATCTCTGCTCAAACAATCGAAACATGTCCTCTTCTCCCATCTACTACTGTTGCACTAAACAGAAGATCGGATCTGGGTTTCTTGGCAATAGAAACCCTCTAGAGAAACTGCTCCATCTGACAACTGATTTTCCTCCCGGAAATCCTCCGCCAAGTCTACCGAATCAGCCCTCTACGATCACCCTCCTAATTGAATCGCAGATTTCTCGGCAAAAATTTGTTGAGGCACTGTTTCCCCTTACTTTGTCACCTTTGCTAGGCATTGTTTTGCACCGACAGAACTGATGCCCCACCAGCAACTTCGAAGATCAGAAGTTGCACTTCCAGCCCCGGCAACCGGCAAAGCGTTTCTCCAACTAAGACTGCGTCACGCTTTACAGCCTACGTCAACCATTGCGTCAGCCCAGCGTGAGCCTGACAGGCTCTGCGTCAGCAGACTGGCTCTGCGTCCCTTCTGTTGGGTATGTGTCCCTCCTGGTGCTGCGCTGCCTTCTCCCGGATCTGTGCTACTTCAACTGCCCTTCCTGCAACAAAAATCTTTCGCCTCTTGCTGATGGCTTCAACTTGATCCGCAATCACTCTGATACCATGTGAAAATTTCTGAATACAAAATTACAGAAACCCTATTGTAGTATCTTGATTTACTTCTCCTACGTGTGATTTAATTATACAAGTTATTTTCAAAAATATTCAGCAAATATCGAAGTAAATATCAAAGTAAACACAACTAGCAGCCTACACATATACAGATCATTTACTGAAACATAACGCACATATGACAAAGGACACACATGATTTTTCGGACAAATGTCCCCGGAAAAACCCAATGCGGGAAAACCGGTGCAGCAACTCTTTGAGGGTTTTATTTATTAGGCAGAATATCTAGATACATCTAGGGCACCAGCAGTGGTTTGCCCCACAGAGAAATTCACGGCAGTAGTACCTTATCACTCGGAGATAGAAAATATGGTTGATTCAAACCCTTTAGAAATTACTGAATACGAGCCCTTTCTGGCCCATTGGAACCCTCAGCGCAGCTCTTCCTACAACTGCATCAGCCCCTCTAGCCTAGCGCAACCTCTGCACAGCACAAGATGCCCATGCGTCACTCTAAAGGCCTCTGCGCTGCCTCTGTGTCACCCGGAAGGGTTTGTGTCACGCTCTACGTGGTCTCTGCTTCAACTTGGCTAGGTTGCATCCCTCCTGCTGGCCTCTACACTGCTTGGTACGGTACTGCCTCTCTGATGTATGTATTCTCGGCCTTGGATCAGAACATCCCTTACCGATATGCAACTCACTAGCACTGCAAGCTCACTCAAAAATTCTCAGCAAACCGTGCCCTAGAATTTCGACTTAGCTCAAGTGTTGCTACTCTGTGTGTGTTCTCCAACTAACCCCAAACCTTCCTTTAATACTTTTCTTGTTGAGAAATAAACAGTCGTGATCTAATCACTAATCAACAGCTAAGATTAGAGAAATCTTGATCCACGTCACTTAGAACATTCACACCACATGTGTATATTAATTCACTTTAATTTTTCAATTTCCCTAAGTTAGACTTAGGTTCTCCATTAAAAAAATTAATTATTTGAATAACTTTTACACCAGGTGGAATTTCTCCAAACGATTTCTGAGTCTGGGATATCTCATGTGTTCTAGCCCCTCCACAAAGTTTCGGAGCTAGAGCACATCCGATGCTACCCAAAATGTCAACAATAAGAACAAGAGACACAAGATGTAGGCACACAGTCAGGGCAAAACCCCTATGAGGGGAAAACCCAGTGTCTTCCTTCAGTAGATTCATAAGACAAGATGAGATAACCCGAGACTCTTTAACCTAGCCACAGACTTCCTCCAACTACCAAGTCAGCCCTTCCCTCTTCTCAAAATGATAACTTCCTAGCAGCAACTTCGACCTTGCAGCAGCAAAATTTCGGCCTCCCCTGCAACAGAACTTTGACCTGCAGTAAACTTCAGATTTTCGATCCTAGCAAATGCCTAGTAACTTCGCATGTGTGAGAGATAGATAGCCCAAAACTTCAATTTTGTCTTCCCCTGCAATCTTCTTCCTTCTACAACAACTTCGCACTTTTCTGCCTCTCTTTCTTGTGTATCGAACTTGTTGAGTGAGTGATACAAATGGATTGAACTGCTCTATATATAGCCTCTTCTATGGGTGGAATTGCCCTAATGTAGGCCGACTTCATCAGATAAGGGCCGACTTGGTGTGGAGGTGTCAAATGACCTACTTGACTCAAAAATAGTTATTTTCATATGATACAAAGCCCGAGAAGGGTCTAATAAAATTTACAATGACTCTATTGACTCAATATAAAACCTAGAAGCCTACAATGGAGGCTTTCACCTAAAAATGATGACCTAAGCATGAAACTCGTGCTTTAAAAAGTCATTTTATTAATAATAAAATTTCTTTTGATAAATATATTACATTATACAATTATGAAGACCGAACCTAGTTACATTCTTCAACACTCCCTCTTAACTAGGGAGGAATTCATAATTACATATATATATACAAGTACATTGACAATCTCAAAACACATAAACTACGAATAATTTAGGTACACTTAGTGCCACGATCTAGATACCTGACCATGGTTATCTATCCGGGTGGAACTAAGATGGACTAAAGCTTTCAGCCAGTCCAGGTACCATCAGGCTTACTAACTAACCATCAACCCAGAAATCTAGGACCATATCCAAGGTTAGAGCTCCAAGGCCAATGCCACCCTCCCTCTTTGGGATCTAGACATCAAACACATATAGGTCGGTCAGATGTCCTCCCAAGCATCCGCCATTAGATGCTTCAACTCTCCCTCATAAACTAGATATATCCATTTGTCTAAGCATGCTTCCAGAGTGTTCAATCTTCTTGTGGAGAGATTTTACCTGTACAAACACAAACCCCAATCAATAATAAACTTTCAAATATACAAGTAAACACAAACCTTCGAGGTCCTCAATTATTCGGATGTTGCTAATATCATCATCAAGTTATCCATATTCAATTTGTCGAAAGCTTTCTTCTTCTTTCAACAGCACCAATTCATTCTGCAATTTCTTCTTCAAGGTATCTATTGTGACTATCATAATATGCCCTCCCTCTCAACTAGGGAGATGTACTCTTTCTTCTATCCAATCTCTCTCTTAACTTAGGGAGATCAACCACTTTCTTGTTTTATAAAATCGGAGAATCTTTCATGGCTTCATTCCTTGATCATCATCATTCATATGCTTCCTTCATCATGCTTATACGAACATCTTTATTATCTTGAAGATTATGTACCTACAAAACTTTAATAGCAAGTACAACCAAAAACGAATATACAAAAGCATGACGTTAGCTATATCAAAATCATGTCAATACTATAATGGAAGCATTAGACTATAAACATCAAACAACTAAACATAGTTAGGTTCATGAGATACATCTTTTTACGTGCTAAACATCAACCTCTTGCTAAGGTTTTGTTATAAACCCTAGACTTCATCATCAAGACTTCGAGCAACTCGATCAAGATATTAGTCTCATTATATCTAGGGCCTCAATATTACTTTCAAAGATATATGACAGACTCTTCTATGATATATTGCAAATCCTAGAATCCATCTTCAAGACATAAAGCCTTAGATATCATTTATTCAATCAAATACAATTCTACAATGTATCTAAGGGTTCAACAATTTTCAGAATTTACATGTTAGACTCTACAAGGGTTTGTTGCAAACCCGAAATCATATTGGAAACAATCATTACATCCTAGCATATCAATCTTTTACTAGGGCTTTGTTACAAACCCTAGAATTTACAAACTATGAGCATCAACAATTAGGTTAGTATACTTATATATATATATATATATATATATATATATATATATATATATATATATATATATATATATATAGGATTTCATGCATTACCATTTCTCATCAATAAACCCAAGACACAAACATCAAAGTTAGAGATACAATGGATTTTCTCTAGGCTAGGGTTTCGATCAAACATACGAACATACACCTAGGGTTTCATTCCTAGGAGCTTACTATAGATATTATAAGGGTTTTTCTCATAAACCCTAATTCATCAAACCCTAAAGATCTAGGGTTTCAATACACAGCATAGACATTAACAGCAAACCCTAAACGGTTAGGGTTTCTATCATAACAATACCAAAACATCAAAGGAATAGGAATTCTAGATTTCATCAACAACCCTAAGTAGACTAAGGTTTCATAATCAGTATTGACATGCCGCTAGGTTAGGGTTTTATAGTGAACCTTTTTAGGGTTCCACAAGAATGATAATATAATGAGGGTAGATTCAATCTAATGATTAATCACCCTAACAAGAATCTTTGCGATTCAAAACCCTAGACATAACGATGTTAGTAATGTAAAGAAAAATTAAAAGAAGAATGATCATACCTTTTACATGAAGAGAACTTTATAACAAAGCTTGTAGTTTGAGACATACCTTGAGTTGTTCCTTAACAAACCTTGTAAGACATTAATTCTAAAGTGCTTCATAACTTCTTCCATACTTCAAGGCTTTCCTCCAAAGTCTTCTCCATAACATTTGTGTATTCTGCAATCTTTCCTACTAAGGAGAATATAAAGAGAAGGTTATTAGAATATAATACAAACCAATCTTGATATGAGAGGGAAACCAAACATAACAAAGGAAACAAGGAACAAGATACTTATCTTTTGGTAAAATGGTGGAGGCTCCCTCCTTATGCATTCTTCAATGGTTCTATTCTTCCTTTTTGCAATTCCATTATGCTCGAGGTTGTAGGGAACAATGAGCTCCTTCTTACTACCTACTTCTTTACAATATGCAATCAATTATTTTGAAGTGTATTCTCTTCCATTGTCAAATCTCAAAGTTTTTATCATTATTTTGGTTAAGGTCTCCACTTCGGATCTAAATTCCTTGAACTTTTCAAATACTTCGTCCTTTGTCTTGAGAAGGTAGAGCCATGTTTTTCTAGAGTGATCATCAATGAAGGTCACATAAAGATGGCCCCCAAGAGATTTGATAGACATTGACCCACACATCGAAATGAGTGAGGTCTAATATTTCATTAGACTTTGTGTCACTGCTTGTAAAAGGCTTCCTTGTATTCTTTCCCAGAGCACATCCCTTACATACTCCTTCACGATCTTCTTTGATATTGGGGATGCCATTTTCCATTTGACTAAGTGAGGGAATTATCTTGTAGTGTATACGCCCATATCTTCTATGCCATAATTCGATAGGACTGATATCCATGTGAACTAGGGCTTGAGGAAATGGTGTTATAACTCTTTATAGCCTTCCTTCACAAACTCCAATAACTTTTGCCTTATCAATGCTTGAATCTTTTCCCAAACGAGAAGTTTACCATCTACAAATGCAACCCTATTTTTTTATCTTGAAAGTAAAAAAAAATTCAAACCTAGAACATAGAGTATATTGTTGAGGTGTAGCGTTGCTCCATTTTCAGTTTCAATGATGTAGATCCAAGGCCTTTGACTACATAACTGATGTTGTCTCCTAACTCCACTGCATGAGATGATGGTTCCTTCGATAGATTATTAAGTTGTCCACTTTCTCCTGTCATATGTCTTGATGCTCCATTATCAATGATCCATGCATTGTCATCATCAAGAGTACCTGTCAGTGCAGCCATGAATTCTTCACTCTTGACTTTCCTAAATAGATTGTAGATGATCCTTCCAATCCAGCTTCCTGCAATTCTCACGATATTGATTCCCATCTTCAAGTAACTTGCCATAGAGGGAGCAACCTTTTCTTCCAAAATTGCTTTTCCTTTCTTCAAGTAATTGCCAACAAAGGGATCTTCAACCTTCTTTGACCTTAGCTCTAATACCATGTTGAGAAATCAATGCTAGCAGGATTTAGGGTTTGAGTCCTCTTTCTTGATATTTACTTGTGAATTATGTTGGCTTCATTTACTTCTTATTTAGTTTATCTTTCATCAAGCAATTACCAAATTATATATGTATGAAGATCATAAGAACAAGAGACACAAGATGTAGGCATACAGCCAGGGCAAAACCTCCATGAGGGGAATATCCAGTCAGAACTCTTCCTTCAGTAGATTCACAAGACAAGATGAGATTATCCAAGACTCTTTGACCTAGATACAGACTTCCTCCAACCACCAAGTCAGCCCTTCCTTCTTCTCCAAATGATAACTTCCCAGCAGCTACTTCGACCTAGAATTTTGACCTTGTAGCAATAGAAATTCAGGCCTCCCCTGCAGCAAAACTTCAACCTGCAGTAAACTTCAGATTTTCGACCCCAGCAAATGCTTAGTAACTTTGCACATGTGAGAGATAGATGGCCCAAAACTTTGATTTTGTCTTCCCCTGCAATCTTCTTCCTTCTCTAGCAACTTCGCACTTTTCTGCCTCTCTTTCTTATGTGTCGAACTTGTTGAGTGAGTGATACAAATGGATCGAACTGATTCTCTATATATAGCCTCTTCTGTGGGTCGAATTGCCCTAATGTAGGCCGACTTGGTGTGGAGGTGTCAAATGACCTGTTTGACTCAAAAATAATTCTTTTTACATGATATAAAAGCCCAAGAAGGGTCTAATAAAATTTACAGTGACTCTATTGACTCAATATAAAACCTAGAAGCCTACAATGGAGGATTTGACCTAAAAATGATGACCCAAGCATGAAACCCATGCTTTAATAAGTAATTTTATTAATAATAAAATTTCTTTTGACAAATATATTACATTATATAATTATGAAGACCGAACCTAGTTACATTCTTCAATAAAGAAGAGGCTAGACAGCCCAGTTTGAGGTTGATTCAGGTGGCGTACGACTGGCACAGGCCAGCATTGCGAGCATCCAGAGAGGCAGTGCGAGTTATTTTGCAAAGGGAGAATTTTTCTCCTAATTGTTTTGGCCAGATATTTGCCGGAGGATTGCCAGTTGAGAATCCAGATATTGTACTCTCCATTTTTGCTGCATAATAAAATAAACCCTCATCTGTTGCATCAGTTTTCCCTTTAGGGTTTTTCTGAGGACTATTACTCCAAAAATTATTGTGTCGATTTTTTATGTGTGTGCATCTATTTCTCAATTCTTGATTTTTATTTTCCGCAACATATTTTATGGTGAAGATTGCAATTGTGTGTTGATTTTTGTAGCATCGGATGTGCTCTAGCCTTGAGATTTTGCAAAGAGGCTAAGACACATGCATTCTACACAACCCAAAAATCGTTTGGGGAAATTCCACTTGGAAGTGACTTAATTAAAATAATTAATCAATTTTTAATATTTCCTAAGTCTAAACTTAGGAAATATGATTAATTAAAGGGTATTAATTAAGTCGGGTGCGAATCTTCTAAATAAAGGCGTGGATCGAGTCCAAGTTAATCTGAGCCATCGATTAAGATCTAATCCTAGTCGTTAATGTCTCAACGAGAGATTATAAGAAGGTACCCCATGGGCACTTGGAGAACACACCGAGAGAGAGATCGAATTTGCTCGCAGATCGATTTTCTAGAGTAGTAGCATTGAGTTGTTGGAGAGAGAACCAGTGAGCTCATTGCAGTGAGAGAGGGGCAGGGATAGTATTGTTGGAGGAAAGTTTTCCAGATCTGGTGAGTGCATAGCAAAGAGGCAGAAGTTCCACAGAGAGGCGGCGCAAAGGATGTGCAGTATTTCAGAGGAGATCCGCAATTTTGTTGGGAGACAGAGTTGATTCAGTGCCAGAAGCCGAAGAGAGTTACTGGAGGCTAGGAGGGTCTAGTTTCCAGATAGCAGAAGATCAAAGACGAGGAGAACGAGTGCTCCCAGCTATGTGACGCAGAACTCCATAGGATGACGCCGTCACAACGCATAGCAACTCTTCCAGAGCTAAGGTCAATGTCGGATCACCCATGGAAGTGCGAATTATCACTAGATTGTTTGTCAAAATTTTCTCTATATTGGATAGCTAGTCTGGGCATCCAAAGATTTGTACTCAGATTTGCTACTGCTTAATATTAAAACCCTCAGTTGTTACACCGATTTTCCCAAGTTGGGTTTTTTCGGGGACTTAGTCCAAAAATAATTGTTTACTTGTGTGTGTTTGCATCTAGTTTTTCCTGCGTTGTATTTATTTTTCACAGTATTTATTTGTGAGGGTTGCAGTGTATTGATTTCGATATTTACCGTAGTACACAATAAATAATTTGTTCATGTAAATAACAAATAGAAGAAATCTAATCAGTTGTTGCAGTGGGATTCTGAGTAACGGAATTTTCACATGGTATCAGAGTGCAGAAGAAGCAGGAAGAGCTCAGTTGCAAGAGAAAAGAGGGAGCTTCAAAGCACTGCGTAAGCAACTACTCGAAACCCCAGAGACGTTGCGCAATCCATTGGCCAAGAGGGTAGTTTTTGAGTGAGTCGACAGAGAACAAAATTTCCAGATTGAAGATTGTCAGAGGCAAAGGGAGCAGCAGCAGCAATTTTTATTGCAGAGCAGATCTTCAGCTGGGACGCAGTCATTTTGCAGCAGTAGCTGGCAGAATAGCATCAGAAGGGAAGAAGAGCACACACTAAGGAAATTTTGTTGTCAGAGAATTTCTAGCCAATAAATTCTAATTTTCCATGCAGAGCAGCAATAGCCGAGAGCAGATTTACCCACTCTAGCAGGGAGTGCATAAAGCCAGTCAACAGCTGCACAAAGAAGAAGAGGCAGAGTTCGACTTTTGTTTGGTGAGATGGCTTCAGCAGGGCTAAGAGATCAGGATCGATTGGACGGAACGTCCAACTATGTGATCTGAAAGGTAAGGATTTCCTTCCTTCTGGATGAATATGATCTCAAAGCTTACATCGATAATGTGGTGGTTGTCCCCATGGATCCTGATCAGCATAAGACATACAAGAAAGAGATGGCTAAGGTGAAGAGGATGATTCTTGATGGAGTTTGAGATTGTTGGATATGTGTTATATTCTTTCCACAACTAATCATGCGTGGGGGGGTCACAGGGGGGGTGGTAGCCCCCCCTCTCGGGGTCCGGGGCAGCGCCCCGGAAAAAAATTTTGGTCCTTATTTTCCGGTGGGCGGATCCACCCATGGTTTTGGGTACGATGGTTTTTGGCCCCTGGTATTTTGTAGATCCGGTCAAGGGAACTACAGTTATGTTCTAATCCAGGGTTAATGGATTGGAGTTTATGTATGCTTTGGCATGTATATATATGTGTTGTAACACTAAAAGGAATATAATGAAAAATCAAGCTGGTCGTCCCGATTTGGGATCCAGGGGAAAATCTCTGTGTTTATCTGTTTTATGTTTTATGCTTTATATTGTTTATTTTCTCGCTTTTAAGATTCGTTTTTCATAGACTATTTCAGACAGGTGGTTAAAACCTACATTTGGTATCGAGCGCTTTGGCTTCAAGGGGACGCCTTGCCGTTGAGGGGTTTTTTTGCTCTGGCTCGAGGTAAACACTTATTCAAGTGCTGGGACAGATCTAGCTGTGATCGATTCTTGCGGTGGAAGAAGATGGCGAGCAGCGGAAAGATAGAGATTGATAAATTTAATGGTCAGAGTTTTGGCTGTGGAAGCTCAAGATGGAGGATCTACTGGTGGATAAAGATCACTAGATCGCAGTAGATCCAGGTACTAAACCAATGGCAATGTCAGATGAAGACTGGAAGAAACTGGATCGGAAGGCTAAGAGCACAATACGGTTGTTTGTATTAGATTCAGTATTGTTGAATGTATCTGGGGAAGCTTTGGCGAAGACCTTGTGGGACAAGCTAGGGACTTTGTACCAATCTAAGTCTCTGGTGAATAAATTGTTCCCGCGGAAAAAGATGTATAACCTGAGGATGAAGGATGGAGACTCAGTGACAGAGCATCTGAATGCCTTCAATACTATGGTAAGTCAGTTGTCATCTTTTGATATTAAAATCTCAGATGAAGATAAGTGCATCAGTTTGTTGTGTTCTCTACCAGACTCGTGGGATAGTCTGGTTATTGCAATAGGTAGCAATACAACTACCTTGAATTTTGATGACATTGTCTCAGCCTTGCTGTCGGAGGAAATGAGACGGAGAAATATGGAGGGTCAAAATGGAGATGCCTTATCCGTACGAGGAAGGTCCCAGAATAGAAACAAGAATAAGGTTTCGAGTGGGAGATCTAAATCTAGAGGGAGATCTAAATCTCCTGGAAAGTTTGTAAAGGTGTGCTGGAAATGCGGAAAGGAAGGGCACTACAAAAAGGACTGCAGATCTAAAGCTCTTGAGAAAGGAAAGGGATCCGATGATGCTCCTTCTGCAGAGGCAAAAACCACCTCGGATGAAGGTGGGGATGTGTATTTGGCTTCTTCTTCAAATACACATGTAGATCATGAGTCATGGTTGATTGACTCAGGTGCATCCTTTCATTTCACTCCCCATAGGGAGTGGTTCTGCGAGTATGAAAAATATGATGGTGATGTCTTCCTAGGGGATGATAGGAAGGCCAGACCACCTGGACAGTGCTGCCGAAGCCGCAAGGTGGGAAGGATTGTGAACACTGCCCCGCACATTCTCGGCATTGGCCGTAAATCTCGATTTCGTAAGCAAGATGGATGATGCGATGTAAAACAAGGTTCGAGAAAGATACAAGTAACATGGTTCTAGGAGCACTAGTATATCAAAGTTCGATTGGAACTGCATAAATACTCGTGGCGTGACTGTTATTGCCGGGTGCAACAGTTTCCGTGGTTCCCGAAGGTGGAGCTTTAAAGCCTAGTGGTCTCTGGAGAAAACACCATGTTATGGCATCAAAGGCTTTGACATATTGGAGAGAAGGGCCTTTGGATACTGCATGGAAATGGTATGGTAGAAGGTATGTCTAATTTCTCTCTGGATTTCGATTTATTTGAACATTGTGCATATGGGAAGTAGAATTGGGTGAGTTTTCCTTCTGGTGCTAAGAGGGAAAACAAGATATTATAGCTTGTGCACAGTGATGTGTTTGGACCTGTGTCAGTTCCATCATTGGGTAAGTTTGTGTACTATGTTTCATTCATATATGACTTCTCAAGGAATACATGATGTTCTCAATCAAATATCAAGTCCTCGGGATGATTCCAAGAATTTAAGGCTTTGGTGGAAAACCAGACAGAGAAGAAGATAAAGGTGCTAAGGACAGATAATGGTGGGGAGTTCTGCAAGAAGGAATTTGAAGAGTTCTGTAAAAAGTGTGGTATAGCACGGCAGAAGACTACTCCATACACACCTCAACAAAACAAAGTTGCAGAAAGAATGAACAAAACGTTGATGGAAAAGGCAAGAAGCATGCTCAGTGGTATTGGGTTAGGACAAGAATTCTGGGCAGAGGCAGTGGAGACTGCATGTTACTTGGTTAACAGATCACCTTCATCAGCGTTGGAGGATAAGACTCCACATGAGGTATGGACTGGTAAGAAACCCTCTCTTTCACATCTGAGGGTATTTGGATGTGATGCATATGTACATTTTCCAAAGGAGAAAAGGACCAAGTTGGATAATAAATCTGAAAGGTGCATCTTTATTGGGTATAAGGATGGTTTAAAGGGTTACAAGCTTTGGAACCCAGAAACAAGGAAGGTTGTGTACAGCCGAGATGTGGTGTTTAGAGAGGTGAAAGATGTTGTTAAACATGAAATCATACCAAAGGAACCTGAGAAGATAAAGTTTGAGCTAAAGGAGTATGAATCAGACTCTACAGCAGAAGAAGATTCAGAAGAGGAAGAGCCACAAACTCCAGCTTTGAGAAGATCAGTTCGAGAAAGAAGGCAACCAGAAAGGTATAGTCCATCTACTTTCTGTTCAGGTTTTTCCTTAACTATAACTAATGATGATCCCAGAACTGTCAGGGAGGCAGTAGATTCAGAGGATGGAAAACTCTGGAAGGAGGCCATGGTTGATGAAATGGCATCCTTGCACAAAAATGAGGCATGGGATCTGGTGGAGTTGCCGGCTGGAAGGAATCCCATCGGGAGCAAATGGGTGTTTAAAAAGAAGATGAATGTAGAAGGCAAGGTGGAGAAATACAAAGCTCGGTTGGTAGCAAAAGGTTATTCCCAGGTGCCGGGAATTGATTTTGGTGATATTTTTTCTCCTCTTGCCAAAGTTACTTCTATTAGATTACTTTTATCTGTTGCTGCTGCATTTGATTTTGAGATAGAACAGATGGATGTGAAGACAACATTTCTTCACGGGGATCTAGAAGAGGAGATCTACATGAAGCAACCTGAAGGCTTTATGGTGAAAGGTAAGAAAGAACTAGTATGCAGGTTGAAGAAGTCTCTGTATGGGTTAAAACAGTCACCAAGGATGTGGTATCAGAAATTTGATACCTATATACGGGGACTTGGCTTCACCAGAAGCAAGGAGGATCACTGTGTTTATTTTAAATTAATTGGTGACCATGTTATTCATTTGGTCTTGTATGTGGATGATATGTTGTTGATTGGAAATGACAAAGAAATTATCCAAGATTTGAAGACCCAACTGTTCTCCAAATTCGACATGAAGGATCTTGGTGATGCAAACTATATTTTGGGCATGGAAATTAAGAGAGATCGGGCAAAGAGGAAGCTCTGGTTAAACTAGAGGAAGTATGTCGAGACTATATTGCAGAGGTTCAATATGCAGGATAGTAAACCGGTGAATGTTCCGATTCCTGTAGGTGTAAAGCTGTCTGTTGAACAGTGTCCCAAGACACAAGAAGAAGAGGAGGATATGTCCCGTGTTCCATATGCAAGTGTAGTGGGTAGCCTGATGTATGCAATGGTCTGTACTAGACCAGACATTGCACATGCAGTGGGAGTATTGAGCATGTTTATGTCAAACCCAGGGAAGGAGCATTGGACAGTAGTGAAGCGGGTTTTCAGATATTTACGTGGCACTAGTGATTATGGCTTGTGCTACCAGGGAAGACCAGGATTGGAAAGAATGTTGGACATTCGTGGTTTTGTTGATGCAGACTGGGCTGGAGATCTGGACCAAAGAAGATTTACAAGTGGGTATGTGTTTAACCTATTTGGAGGCACAGTCAGTTGGATGAGTAAAAGACAGTCTGTGGTGGCTCTTTCAACTACAGAGGCAGAATACATAGCAGCCACTCATGCAAGCAAGGAAGCAGTTTGGTTGCAAAGATTGTGTTCAAGTATGGGGTTGGTACAGCAAGCTATAAGGATAGACTGTGATAGCCAAAGTGCAATTTTCTTGGCTAAGAACCCCGCTTATCATTCAAAGACAAAGCACATTGATGTTCAATATCACTTTGTTAGAGATATGGTTGAGGCTAAAAGGGTGTTGCTGGTAAAGGTGGACACATTGAAGAATGTTGCAGATGCATTGACGAAGTCTGTGAGCACTCAGAAGTTCTCTTGGTGTAGAGAAACAATGGGTGTTGAAGAATTGGCCCAATGACTAAGCTCTCCTGTGGCCCCCTGTGGAAAGAAAACAACAAGTGGGAGAATGTTGGATATGTGTTATATTCTTTCCACGACTAATCACGCAATAAGCACACTGTGGGGCTGCATTCAGTTTTTGCTGTGGGGTCCGGCGCGCCTGGAAAAAAAAATTGGTCTATTTTTCCAAGGGCTGACTCGGCCATGTTTTGTGCATGAGTTTGCACATGGTTTTGGGGTACGATGGTTTTCAACCCCTGGTATTTTGTAGATCCGGTCAAGGGAACTACGGTTATGTTCTGATCCAGGGTTAATGGATTGGGGTTTATGTATGCTTCGGCATGTATATATATGTGTTGTAACACTAAAAGGAATATAATGAAAAATCAAGCTGGTCGTCCCGATTTGGGATCCAGGGGAAATCTCTGTGTTTATCTGTTTTATGTTTTATGCTCTTGCTATTGTTTATTTTCTGTTTTTAAAATTCGTTTGCAGATAATTTCTGTACAGGGTTAAAACCTACAGAGATCATGTAGTTTCTCACATAGCGGCCTTGGGTATGGCCAAAGAGATGTGGGACTCCCTTTGCACGTTGTACCAGAGATCTTCCGAGCAGCGAAAGATGTACCTGGAGGAAAAGCTGAGATGTACCCATATGCATAATGTTGACTTTTGTAGCATCGGAAAGTGATCTAAGTCTCAAATTTAGTGAGGAGGCTTAGATACGAGTATTCCAAAGAACCCAGAAACTGTTTGCGGAAATTCCACTCGGTTCATGTTTTATTAAAATAATCAATTATTTTAATGGAGACCCTAAGTCTACACTTAGGGAAATTAAATAATTAATGGGTATTAATAAAACAGAGTGTGAATCTTCTAGAGAACGAAGATCAAGTCAAGTTTTAATCTTAGCCATTGATTAGACTTCTAATCTGGGTCATTGATTCATCAATGACAAGATTATAAAAGAAGGCTTGAGGGTCATTTGGAAAGTAAGCCGGGAAAACAATCAGCAGCCTGAGGGAAGTCAATTTTGAAGGAAGAGAATTCGATTTTAGAGGGAGATTTGCAGGGCGGAGGAAGCAGAGGGCATCAGTAGTGTTAGGGCTCAAGGAAAGAAGGACGCAGAAGGGCAGAGAGGCAGCACTCAAGAGCAGCGCAAAGGCCTCACGCAATAGTGATGCAGTCTCACGTTGGCTCTGCGCAGAGAGGTATGCAGGAGTGACGCAGAGTGACGCAAGGAGGGCCAGTGAGTCCCTCAAGTGTCGGAAATTCTCCGGAGGTCCGGAGAAGAATTATCTCAGGTGTATCTCAAGAAGTTTCTCAGTTATTTCTGCCAGTCTTTTCTTGTAAAGAATTTCTGTTGAAGATTAATATATAAACCCTCATCTGCAGCACCGGTTTTCCCACATTGCGTTTTTCCGGGGACAATTGTCCAAAAATAACTATGTCGTTGTGATTGGTTCTTGTGCTTTCATTTTACTGTTCTTTTCTCTTTATGTACTTGAGTGATAACTGTGTTAGTGTTTATTTCGAAATTTATTGTAAGGGTTTTGTAAATAACTTATTGTCGAAATAAGTAGGAGAAATAAATATATAAATGCAGTAGAAATTCAATTCAGAATTGAAATTTTCACATGGTATCGAAGTTGAGTTGAGTAACAGGATTGGAGACTCTGCAACGGAACGAAGTCTAGAAGTCGCTGCAGCAGCAACTCAAAAGGGTTCACGCAACTCTCCAAAGAAAAGGGAAAGCATGGAAGAACAGAGGGATCACGACATCTCTGTATTAGCCTCCAAACTGGAAGAAGAATTTGCTTGCGTATCAAGCTCTGCTTCTCCAGAAGTTTGGTATATTGATAGTGGAGCTTCTGCACGGGAGTACGAGAATGCTTCTCAAGATACCAGGAAGAGCAGATGAATTTTTAGATCACCATGGGAAATAAGGCGAAGTGTACCCCTATTGGGAGAGGTACATAGTGTTTCAAACTGAAGCTGGAAATAAGCTTTGAGCCACCAATGTGCTGCATGTGCCTGGTTTGGGGATGAACTTACTCTCAGTGTCTCAACTACAAAAAAGTGTTATGACGTCTACTTCATTGGCAAAAGAGTATATGTCAAACACCCGAGTTGGAAGAAGAAGGCACAAAACAGAGTCAAGAGCAATAAATTGTATAAGTTGCAGCTTGAATCTCTAATGGCACTGATAGGCAGCAGTGATGAGAAGGATTTGAATGAACTATGGCACAGAAGAATGGGGCACTTACACCATGGGGCTTTGAGAATTCTTAAGAAGACCGTCACAGGAGTTCCAGATTTGAGCACCAAACGAGATGACGTTTGCAGAGGGTGCGTACTAGGGGAGTATGCCAGGGAAGCCTACCCCAGGAGCAGAAATAGGGCTAAGAATGTGTTTGGATTGATACACTCAGACATCTGCGGACCAATGCCCACTAGAGCTCTTAGTGGTGTCGAGTATTTCGTCACCTTCATTGATGACCATTCTAGGAAAACTTGGATCTACTTTCTGAAAACCAAGGATGAAGTCTTTGATCGATTCGAGGGATTTAAAGCTCTGGTTGAGAATCTGACAGGAAAGCGGATAAAGATACTACAATCAGATAATGGTGGAGAATACAATGATAAAGACTTCACAGAATTCTGCGCAAAGAAAGGCATCAGAAGAGAGTGGACTGCTCCATATAATCCGGAGCAGAATGGAGTTGCAGAAAGGAAAAATAGAACTATTGTGGAGGCTGCAAGGGCAATGTTGTATGATCAAGACATGCCCAAATTTTTGTGGGTTGAAGCTTGTAACACAGTTGTATATGTTCAAAATAGGATTCCTCACAATGCATTGGGTAAGATCACTCCAGAAAATGTCTTCACTGGCAAGTAGCCAGAAGTAAGCCACTTCAGGATCTTAGGTAGTGTGGCATACTGCCATGTACCCGAAGGGAAGAGGAAGAAATTGGATAGGACTGCGAAAAAGGGGTATCTGGTGGGATACAGTGAAAATGCTAAGGCTTACAGAATCTACATTCCTGGTAGAAAAAAAGTTGTAGTGCGGCGGGATGTAAAGTTCATGGAGGAAAGAGCTTTCAGAAAATCCTGAGAGATGCCTTCAGCAACGCAGTCTGAAGATGACCCACTGGTCTAGCCACTACAACCAGAAGAGGATAGCTCGAGTGCTTCTCCAAGGCAGAAGGATCCAAGGGATTCATCTCCAGAATGTAGAAATTTCTGAATCTTAATTCTGATGCAGAAATTATTTCTATTAATCCGATTAAGCTTCTCCTACTTATACAAGTTTTCAACTGAATAAATTCAAGTTAACATCAAAGTAAAACACATAACAGATCTCTACCAATTCAGATCTAGAATAAGCACATGCATACATAGACAAAGTGACATAGTTATTTATGGACAAACTGTCCCCAGAAAAACCCAAGGTGGGAAAACCGGTCTCTGGCTGTTGGAGGGCTCTATTATTAAGAATATTTCTGAATACACAACTCTGGGTTCCAGATCTGGAAAACCCTACAGAGAAAACTCTAGATCTATAGCTTCTAGATGATCTAAGACCAAAAATACTGACTGATCCACACCCTCAAACGGGATTTACAGAACTTAGCCAGATCTAGGCCTAGAAACCCCAGCGCTGCCCCTGAAAGACACTGTTGCTGCTGTTGCTGCCGTCTGTTGCTGCTGCCGTCTGCTGTTGCCGCCGCTGCCTTCCTCTGCACTGTCCTTGTTGATCTCTTCTCTGCTTCTTGTGTATTCTAGACCCCAGGATCGGATCACCCCTTGGTCTAAATTCCCCTCTCTGCAACTGAAACACTTGAGAATTCTTAGCAACCCTGCCCTAGAATCTCAGCTTAGCTTCAGTGCTCTGCCTCTGTGTGCGTTACAAATGACCCCAAGCCTTTCCTTTATACTTTTCTCGTTGACAAATCAACGGCCAAGATTAAATCTTTAATCAATGGCTAAGATTAAAAGAAAGCTTGATTCGTGTGACTTAAGACAATTTCATCACATGTTTAATTAAATTCACTTTAATTATTTTATTTTCCTAAGTTTTAACTTAGGAAATACATTAAAATAATTAATTAATTTAATATCTCCTAAACCGGATGAAATTTCCCAAATCCATTTCTGGGTCTTGTAGATCAGGTGAACTCTAGTCCTTCCTCAAAATTTGGGACCTAGAGCACAACTGATGCTACCCCAAATACACAAAATCTCAACACTCCCTCTTAGCATCAAGGGTGTGCTCTAGCAATACATCACACTTATGCATTACATGATTTTGGGCACTAGTTCTGTGCTACTAATGCTTGGCCTGCTTCCACTCAACTCTGCATTGTTGCTGCCATTCTGTACTGCTGCTCATGACTCTGCCACTGCCACTGCAACCACTGTACTGCAGCGCCCTCTCAATATGTTGCATCTGTGCTGCTCATAGCACTGCCACTGTTGATCTGTTGCACTGCAACTTCAGTTGTTGAGAGTAACAACTGAATCTCCTGCCCAATCTTTGACAGACAAGTCAGATGGGCTGCATCCTCATCATTGAAGCTCCATAGGCTACAGATCAGTGTTGGCATCTAAAGAACGATGCACAGCTACAGCTCTGCTAGTGTAATCAGACTCCCTCTGCACTACTGAAGTCACATCAACTCCTTGTGCTGAAATCTATCACATTGCTACTGCACTAAGCTGTCCCTTTGAAGCTCTCTACGATGTTGCAGCTTTGCAATGCGTAAACAGTACTGCATTGCGCTGCTGAAGTCACATCAGCCTCTGCGCTGCTACTGCTTCTACGCTGCTGCTACTATGCTCTGCGCTACTCCTCCCAACCTCCAGATCTGCCTCTGCATATGCCTCATCTGTGATCCATGCACCCACTGCTCCACTTGTTCCGCTACTGTATTAAGGTTGTCGTAGCTCACTTGTGATCCAAGAGATGAGCTGCTCAAGGATCCCGCCTTACACTCTGTAGCTCCTCTACAGATCCATGTCACCCCACTTTCGTGGTTCATGAGCACTCATGGCCACATCATCTCCTGACCCATCATCTGCCACTGCTGCTTTGGAAGAAGATGCTTCCTTGTCCTTCTTCTTTTCTGGACAATGGCTGGCAAAATGTCTCATTTCGCCACACTGGAAGCACTTGATCTTAGAAAGATCCTTCTTCTTCGGCTGCTTCTTCGATGCCAAGGCTGCATCTTCCTCCTCTTCCTTCTTTACTTTTCTCAACGCAGGGTTGTGCTGCTTCTTGGTGAATCTGCATAGTTTTTCTTGCCGCAGGATTGACCACAAGCTGTCACAATCTGGGAGGTCCGCTCCGCCCAAGATACTTTGGACAAAGGTTTCCCACTCATCCGTGACTGCATTGAGGGTAGTCCTGACTATCACTGCATCATCTACGGTTGCACCCGTTGCAGTCAGTTGATCCCTGATTGACTGCAATCTGAAGAGGAAATGCTCGATGTCTTCTCCCTTGGTCATCATGAATGACCTCATTTGGGCCTCCAACAGCATCTTTCTTTGGACTGATTTTCCCTCATACACGGAAATCAAGGCCTTCCACATCTCATTAGTTGTCTTCTTCTCAGCTATGTGTGGTACAATATGGTCCTTGATACTGTCCATTATCAGCTGCTTGGCATGCCCAACAGCTTCTCTATGCTTTAGTAGGAGATCCGCATCTGTCGGTGTGGCCAGGGTTTGCTCTGCATGGTCTCTTAGACCATATGCCTCTAGGACAATCAGGATCCTAGCTTTCCATACCGAAAAGTTTGAGAGGCCCTCTAGCCTATCCTGATCACGCAATCCATGAGGAGCCATCTGCTCAGAATGTGTCGGAGCTCCTCTTCTCTATGCTAGAGATCTTGGATCTAGGGTCCTTTTTGAACTAGGAACCCTCTACTCCCTCTGACACTTGATTTCCCTCATTGGAAATCTACCAAATCAACTATGATTCAGCTTCTTCTTTGATCCTCTGACCAAACTGCAAGTTTCCTTTGGCAAGAAACTCTCTGAGAAGCTGATCTCTTCCCAAAATTTGTCACTTGTGCTAAGGCTAAAAATCTGAAATCTTCAGAAGTTTAACCCCACCAGCTCTTTTGAATTTCTGCAACTTTTTTGCAAACTTTTCTGGATCTGACAGATTCATATCTGAATCACACTGGTTGGCTTCATACCCAACCAGCGTTGTTTCTGAGTTGCGTCTGCGCAGTAATTGTGTGGACTTGCTAGGACACAGCATTGGACAACGTCACCCTTCCCTCTGCATGATTCTGATCCTGAAAATTGCGCTGTCCCTTCAGATCTGCTTTTCCGCTGCCTTTCCAACTGCTTTCTGCAACAAGATCCTTCAGATTCTTCAGCTGGTGACCCTTCTAGATCTGCAATTGCTCTGAAACCATGTAGAAATTTCTAAATCTTAATTCTTATGTAGAAATTATTTCTGTTAATCCGGTTAAGCTTCTCCTACTTATACAAGTTATCAACTGAATAAATTCAAGTTAACATCAAAGCAAAACACATAACAGATCTCTACCAATTCAGATCTAGAGTAAGCACATGTACACATAGACAAAGTGACAATTATTTTTGGACAAACTGTCCCCGGAAAAACCCAAGGTGGGAAAACCGGTCTCTGGCTGCTAGAGGGCTCTATTATTAAGAATATTTTTTAATACACAACTCTAGGTTCCAGATCTGAAAAACCCTACAGAGAAAACTCTAGATCTATAGCTTATGGCTGATCTAAGACCAAAAATACTGACTGATCCACACCCTCAAACGGGATTTACAGAACTCAGCCAGATCTAGGCCTAGAAACCCTAGCGCTGCCCCTGAAAGACATTGTTGCTGCTGCTGCTGCCGTCTGTTGCTGCTGCTGCTGTCGTCTGCTACTGCTGCTGCCGTCTGTTGCTGCTGCTGTTGTCGTCTGCTGCTGCCTTCCTCTGCGTTGTCCTTGCTAATCTCTTCTCTGCTTCTTGTGTATTCTAGACCTCAGGATCAGATCATCCCCTTGGTCTAAATTCCCCTCTCTACAACTGAAACACTTGAGAATTCTTAGCAACCCCGCCCTAGAATCTCAGCTTAGCTTCAATGCTCTACCTCTATGTGTGTTACAAATGACCCCAAGCCTTTCCTTTATACTTTTCTCGTTGACAAATCAACGGCCAAGATTAAATCTTTAATCAATGGCTAAGATTAAAAGAAAGCTTGATCCGTGTGACTTAAGAAAATTTCATCACATGTTTAATTAAATTCACTTTAATTATTTTATTTTCCTAAGTTAAAGAAATACATTAAAATAATTAATTAATTTAATATCTCCTAAACTAGATGAAATTTCCCAAATCCATTTCTGGGTCTTGTAGATCAGGTGAACTCTAGTCCTTCCTCAAAATTTGGGACCTAGAGCACAACTGATGCTACCCCAAATACACAAAATCTCAACACAGAAGATTTGCAGGAGGGGGAGTAGGTAGAGCCACCCACTACCAGTGGTAAGACGAGAAAGGAATTACGACAAATTCTGAGGGATGCAGAGGAGTTTGTTGTAGCCCCCAGAAATGAGAAGAGGCAGTGCAGGCAACCAGACAGATACCAAGCCTTGGTAGCCCAAGTTGGGGAACCCTCTAGTTTTCAGGAAGCAGCTCAACATCATATGTGGGTAGATGCAATGGTGGAAGAGTACAGTTCCATCATACAAATGATGTCTGGGAAGTGGTTCCTAGGCCTCGGGACAGATCAGTTGTGGGTTTGAGATGGATCTACAAGATCAAATATGTTGCAGATGGCAGCGTAGAAAAATTTAAAGCTAGGTTTGTGGCAAAGGGGTATGCTCAGAAGGAAGGGATAAACTATGAAGAGACCTTCGCCCCAGTATCCAGATATACTTCTATTAGTTCCGTGATATCCCTTGCTGCGCAGATGGCATGGGAGATTCACTAAATGAGCGTCAAGACTGCATTCTTGAATGGGGTGATAGAAGTATATATCAAACAACCAGAGGGCTTTGAGACGCATGAGAAGAAGACTCATGTGTGTAGGCTTAAGAAACCCTTGTATGGACTTAAGCAAGCCCCTAGAGCTTGGTATGGTTGAATTGATGTCTACTTGCAAAATATGGGATTAGTCAAGGGTGACGCAGATCCCAATCTCTACTATCTGAGAGTAGGGGATGACCCTTTGATATTGGTGTTGTACGTAGATGATCTATTCTTAACAGGATCATCTCAGCTCATCAAGGACTGCAAAGAGAATTTAGCTGCAGAATTCGACATGAAGGATCTGGGGCTGATGCATTGTTTTTTGGGGTTGGAAGTTTGGCAGCAGAAGGGTGAGATCTTCCTTGGTCAAGGGAAATATGCTACAGAAATCTTGAAGAGGTTCAATATGGAAGACTGTAGACCCATGGCTACACCAATGATCACCAACTGGAAGAAGATTGATACTTCCGAAGACGATGAGGTTGATCCTACCTTGTATAGGAAGCTCATAAGGACCCTGATGTATCTAGTGAACACTAGGACAAACATATGTTATGTTGTCAACACCCTCAGTGAGTTCATGGTGGAACCAAGGAGGGCACATTGAGCAGCAGCCAAGCATGTTCTCAGATATTTGCAGGGAACAGTCAAGCTTGGATTGAGATACACCCAAGGCAATGACATAAGAATTGAGTGGGTTCACTGACGCAGATTGGGCTGGAAGCCCACTAGATCGGAAAAGTACCAGTGGGTATTGCTTCAACGTTGGATCAAGAATGACTTCCTGGTGCAGCAGGAAACAGAAATCCGTGGATCTGAGCTCAGCTAAGGCACAATATATGGCAACAAGCACTGTTTCGTGTGAGGCCATATGTCTTAGGAAACTGCTTGTGAATCTACCCAAGGAAAAGACGTAAGTGACCAACATTCTTAATGATAATTAGAGTTGCATTAAGCTCTCTGAAAATCTTGTGTTTCATGATCGGTCGAAGCACATTGACATCAGGTGTCATTTCATCAAAGACTGTGTCCAGCAGGGAGCTGTACAGTTGCAGTACACTCCGACAGGAGAACAGGTGGCGGACATCCTCACTAAAGCTTTGGGAAAGACAAAGTTTGTCTACTTCAGAGAGAAGATGGGGATGATCAAGAATCCATTTCAGTAGCAAAAATGGACAGATGCAGAATTGAGAGGGAGATGCAATACAGATGAGGCAGTGACAGTGGCAGCGTCATGGGCAGCAGTACAGAAGGCAGCAGGGCAGCAAATGAAGGGCAGCAGCTGCCAAGCATCAGCAGTGCAGGGGATGCTTCAGAGTCAGAGCAGTATGCAGCAGAAAAATTGCTAGAACACTTTCCTCGCTAAGAGGGAGTGTTGATTTTTGTAGCATCAGAAAGTGATCTAAGTCTCAAATTTGGTGAGGAGGCTTAGACACTAGTATTCCAAAGAACCCAGAAACCGTTTGTGGAAATTCCACTCGATTCATGTTTTATTAAAATAATTAATTATTTTAATGGAGACCCTAAGTCTAAACTTAGGGAAATTAAATAATTAATGGGTATTAATAAAACAGAGTGTGAATCTTCTAGAGAACGAAGATCAAGTCAAGTTTCAATCTTAGCCATTGATTAGACTTCTAATATGGGTCATTGATTCATCAATGACAAGATTATAAAATAAGGCTTGAGGGTCGTTTGGAAAGTAAGTCAGGCAAACATTTAGCAACCCGAGGGAAGTTGATTCTAAAGGAAGAGAATTTGATTTTAGAGGGAGATTTTCAGGGCGGAGGAAACAAAGAGCGTTAGTAGTGTTAGGGCTCAAGGAAAGAAAGATGCAGAAGGGCAGAGAGGTAGCACTCAGGAGCAACACAGAGGCCTCACACAGTAGTGACGCAGTCTCAGGCTGTCTCTGCGTAGAGAGCTACGCAGGAGTGATGCAGAGTGACGCAGGGAGGGCCAGTGAGTCCCTCAAGTGTCGGAAATTCTCCGGAGGTACAGAGAATAATTATCTCAAGTGTATCTCAAAAATTTTCTCAATTATTTATGCCAGTCTTTTCTTGTAAAGAATTCCTGTTGAAGATTAATATATAAACCCTCATCTGCAGCACCGGTTTTCCCACATTGGGTTTTTGCGGGAACAATTGTCCAAAAATAACTGTGTCGTTGTGATTGGTTCTTGTGCTTCCATTTTACTGTTCTTTTCTCTATATGTACTTGAGTGATAACTGCAGTAGTGTTTATTTCAAAATTTGCTGTAAGGGTTTTGTAAATAACTTATTGTGGAAATAAGTAGGAGAAATAAATCTATAACTGCAGTAGAAATTCAATTCATAACTGAAATTTTCACACAGAAGGTGGAGCGCATAGACCACTTTCTCACCAGGCTTTAGGATGTCCGAGATCAGTTGGAAACTATAGGGTCAGCGCCTCAGGCTTCAGAGATGGTGCAGATAGCTCTAAATTCAGTCTCAGAGGAATGGCAAGTGTTCGTCCAAAGTATTTTGGGCAGAGAAACATTGCCAAGGTGGGATAAGATGTGGGCAAATCTGCAGCAGGCGCTGAGATGAGATCTGGTGAACAACACCATCAGTGGCAGCAATAGCAGAGGGACGAAGGCAGAGGTGAAGGAAGAGGAGAATGCAACCCTCGCATCAAAAGGGCAGCAGGAGCAGCGCAGAAGAAAGAAGGACGTTTCGAAGATCAAGTGCTTCAGATGTGTTGAACTTGGTCACTACAGCACCCAGTGTCCGCTCAGAAAGAGGGACAAAGAGGAGAGGCAGGATCAGCAGGCTGCATCCGCAGAAATTGACAGGTTGTCTCCAGATTGGAGGAAGAATTTGCCATGATCACGGACATACCTCCAGGGGTGAGGTGGGGTGATTTGGTTTTGTAGCCCCAGAGAGCTACAAATGGGCAGGATCCTTGAGGAGTCCACCTCTTCAATCAATTCCTTGCTACGGGAGCCCATAGCAGTAGTAGCAGGATGGACCAGTGACAGTTGGTGCAGTCAGGGGCCAAAGTGACAGATGGAGTAGCTAGTAGCAGTCAGAGACTGAGCAACGTAGAGCAGAGTTGGCAGCAGTGCAGAGTCAGCAACAGCACAGAGGCTTCAGTGACAGTGCACAGACTAGCAACAGTCAAGACTCAGGTGACAGATGCATCAGACAACATAGTTTATTCAGTATGATGGACATTTCTCAATTGTAGTAGCAGTAGATGAGAGACAGTTGTAGATGTTGCGGTAGCAGCAGCAATAGAGTTGCAGTGCAGATGCAGTAGTAGGCAGCAGTATGCAAGGTCAGCGGCAGCACAGATGCAGCGCAGTAGTTTGTGGGCAAGAGGCCAGACATCAACAGCGTAGTAGGAGGTGGTACAGAGTCAGAGTATTGCTATCAGGAGGGCAGTAGTACTAGATCACATTCCTCGCTAAGAGGGAGCGCTGATTTTTGTAGCATTGAATGTGCTCTAGCCTTGAGATTTTGCAGAGAGGCTAAGACACATGCATTCTCCAAGACCTAGAAATTGTTTGGGGAAATTCCACCCGAAAGTGACTTAATTAAACTAATTAGTGAGTTTTTAATATTTCCTAAGTCTAAACTTAGGAAATATGATTAACGAAAGGGTATTAATTAAGTCTAGTGTGAATTGTTGATTTTTGTAGCATCATAAAGTGCTCTAAGTCTCAAATTTGGTGTAGAGGCTTAGACACTTGTATTCCAAAGAACCCAGAAAGCGTTTGTGGAAATTCCTTATTAATTTAAAAATTCCTTATTTATTTAAAAAAATTATTATTTTAATGGGGACCCTAAGTCTAAACTCAGGGAAATTAAATAATTAAAGGGTATTAAATAAAACAGAGTGTAAATCTTCTAGAGGACATGGAGCAAGTCATGTTATGATCTTAGTCGTTGATTAGACATCTAATCTGGGCCGTTGATATGTCAACGAGAACACTATAAAGGAAGGCTTGAGGGTCATTTGGAAAATACACCGAGACACTGAATTGATCTAAGTTCGAAATTTCTGGGGTAGGCTTGCTGAGAAATTCGAGCTAGAGATTGAGCAGTGAGAGGCATAGATAGAATCCGGAGAGGAAGAGATTTTCTCAGCCGGTTGAGCATCAGTCAGAGAGAGGCAGAAGAGATCTAACCAAAGCCAGCGCTGAAGGAAGAGGGCTAACGCAGTGACTACGTAGGCTCACGCAGAAGCAGCAAAGAGGCAGAGGAAGGGTTTTCAGAATTTTGCTGGTGGATCAGTTTCGGAGGCCGAGATCCGAAAAGTGGCACCGGGACACTGTTCCTCGGCGTCCATAGAGGCAAAAAGACTTGGAGGAGGGCTAACACTAAGCCTGGAAGGGGGTGACAAAGTGGAAGGAAGTTCCAGCGTTGGATCTGCACAGGCCTGTCCAGGGCAGTTTTTCCTTCATCTGGATTAGCCAGAGACTCAGTGATTGAGTGAGGTATTTCTCACATATTCTTTTGCCAGTATTTCTCTCTGTAACTGAACAACCCTTGAGGGTATTCGGAGATGTATTCAGACATTGCTACTGCATAATAATAAAACCCTCAGATATGTTGCACGGTTTTCCCGCATTGGGTTTTTCCAAGGACTTAGTCCAAAATAAAGGTGTCATGTGTGTGAATGATTTCCTTTTCTAGTTTCCTTGTTTCTGAATCAATTTTAGTGTAGGTTGCGTTAGTAGTTGCTTCAATAATTCAAATCTGAATTAATTATGTAATGTAATTTACTTAATAAGAGAAGTACACTCAGTTGTTGCAGTAGGATTCGTTGGATCTGTTTGGATCTAGGAATTTTCACAGAATCTTCTATATAAAGGCGTGGATCGAGTCCAAGTTAATCTGAGCCATCGATTAAGATCTAATCTTGGTCGTTCATGTCTCAACGAGAGACTATAAGAAGGAACTCGATGGGAACTTGGAGAACACACAGAAAGAGAGATCGAACTTGTTGGAAGATCGATTTTCCAGAGTGCATAGCAGAGAGGCAGCAGTTCCATAGAGAGGCAGCGCAGAGGCCATGCAGAGGTTGCGCAGTACTTCAAAGGAGATCCACAATTTTGTTGGGAGACAGAGCTAATTCAGTGCCAGAAGCCAGAGAGAGTTTCCGGAGGCCAAGAGGGTCGAGTTACCAAACAGAAGAAGATCAGAGGCGAGAAGAACGAGTGCTCCCATCTGTGTGACACAGAACTGCGTAGGGTGAGGCAGTCATAGCACAGAGCAGCTTTTCCAAAGCTAAGGTCACTGTCGGATCACCTGTGGAAGTGAGAATTTTCTCACTAGATTGTTTGTCAAATTTTTCTCTGTATTGGATAGCCAATTTGGGCATCCAAAGATTTGTACTCAAATTTGCTACTGCTTAATATTAAAGCCCTCAGTTGTTGCACCGGGTTTCCCAAGTTGGGTTTTTCTGGAGACCTAGTCCAAAAATAATTGTGTACTTATGTCTGTGTGCATCTCGTTTTTCCTGCGTTGCATTTATTTTCCGCAGTATTTTTTTGTGAGGGTTGCAGTGTATTGATTACGATATTTACCGTAGTACACGATAAATAATTTGTTCAGTTAAATAACAAATAGAAGAAATCTAATTAGTTGCTGCAGTAGGATTCTGAGTAACAGAATTTTCACACTGTGAATTATTCGTTAATTGTTGTACAATTAAACTGTTAACAGTTAGGAGAATAATATCTAGTAATTGCAATCAAGGAATTTTCACATGGTATTAAAGCATCAAAGATCAGATCAAAGCTCAGAAGTGAGAGAAGCAGAATTGTGCATTTTCAGAGGGAGATCTGAGCACAATTTGTTTAGATTTGCGCAGGCCAAGCCAATGTTGATTTTGGGGTAGCATCGGATGTGCTCTGAGTATCAAAATTTGCAGAGAGTCTTAGACACATATATTCCAGATAACCCAGAAATCGTTTGGTGAAATTCCACCTAGATTGTATTCTATGAAAATAATTAATTATTTTTAAAGGGACCCTAAGTCTAAACTTAGGAAAATAAAATAATTAAAGTGAATTAATATAATATGGGTATGAATGTTCTAGAAAAGGCGGATCAAGTCAAAAGTTAATCTCAGCCATTGATTAGAGATCTAATCTGGGTCGTTGAAGTTTCAATGAGAAGACTATAAGAATGGCTTGAAGGGTCATTTGGAAAATACACAGAAACATTTGGCGGAGTAAAGATCAAGAGATCGATTTCTTTAGTGAGCAATGCTCAAAGAGAAAAATTGATCGAGAGATCTTTTGCAGAGACGGGCAGTAATTCCGGTTGGAAGGATTCCTGAGTCGGAGAGTGCATAGCAACATAGACAAAGAGAGCCACAGAGCCAGCAACGCAGGGCTTATGCAATCACTGTGCAGAGCCTAAAGGAAGTCGTAATTTTGCTGAGGAAACCAGAGGGTCAGTGCCAGATCCCAAAGAGATTTTCCAGAGGCCAGGAGGCCTCAATTTCCAGCCAGCAAAGAGACCAGCGCAAAGACAAAAGGGCAGCCATAGTTGTGACGTAGAGACTGCATGGGTGACGCAGTCACTGAGCAGAGGCAGCCAGCATAGTCCAGTTTGGGTGTTGATCAATGTCGAGTTCCCGTGGAGGAGTGAGGTTTGTGTCCCAAGACCTCTTATGTCAGTTTCTCTGCATTATTTGAGGGATGTGTCAATCATAGACTTGTACTCAGAAATATTTACTGCATAATATATAAACCCTCAGTTGCTGCACCAGTTTTCCCGCATTGGGTTTTTACGGGGACATTGGTACAAAAATAATTGTGTCAAATGTGTGTGTGATCTATTCTTGTTTAGTTTTGTTTCCGCACTTGTATTTCTTCCGCAGTTTATGTGTAGGTTGCAGTGTGATGTACTCAGTGTTTGTCTTAGTAAACTGCAAATAGATTGTTAAGTTAAAATTAACAATTAGGTGAATATCTTCCAGTTGCTTCAATAGGATTCCAGAGTTTCACAAAATTTTCACATGGTATCAGAGCTTGTTTAAGCTATAAGTGCAGGAGGAGCAAATAACAGATCCAGCAAATTCAGCGTTGGTAAAACTGGGATCAAAGAGCTGCGTAAGCAGCAAATCAATCTCCCAGTTGATTGCGCAGTCCAAGCCAAGAGGGCTAGACCAGCAAGGAAAATATCTCTCTAAATGAGCCGATAGAGAGGTAGGATTGTTCCAGATTATTGTTTGTCCAAGGCAAAGGGAGCAGCGCAACAGATCTACGCAGGTTAGTAGCTGGAGGGACGCAGTTTGCTGCGCAATAGTGATTGCTGGTGCAGAAGTGTCAAGAAGAGTAGCTGAGACACTTTTTGGGGATTTCTGACCTCAGAGAGTTTCTTGCCCAAGAAACTCAGATTTCCCGTACAGAACCAGCAGAGTTTGTGGCTTGCTCCAGCAGGGAGTGCGTAAAGCCAGTTGCATAGAGGGTTAGAGGCAGCAGATCAACAGTAGTTGGGTAAGATGGCCACCAGTGGATTGCGGGACCAGGACCGGTTGGAGGGTGCCTACAACTATGTAATCTGGAAGGCAAGGATTTCCTCCTTCTAGATGAGCATGACCTCAAGCATTTTATCAACAGTGCTCAGGCTGAACCGATGGATGCAGCACCATTACGGGCCTTCAAGAAGAATATAGCTAAGGCCAAGCGGTTGATCCTCGACAGAGTGAAGGATCAGACTGTTTCACACATCTCTGGCAAAGGGATAGCCAAGGAGATGTGGGATGCGTTGGCGACGTTATATCAGGGGTCTTTCGAGCAAAGGAAGATGTTTCTGGAGGAGAAAATGTGGACCACCAATATGCAGAAGGGAGAGCGCATTGATTCATTCCTGTCTAGACTTCAGGAAAACCCGAGATCAGCTGGCAGCTATGGGATCAGCTCCTCAGGCCACAGAGATTGTCAGACTAGCCTTAAATTCTGTGTCCGAAGACTATCAAGTCTTTGTCTAGAGCATTCTGAGCAGAGAGAATTTTTCGGGCTGGGAAGTGATGTGGGCAGCTCTTCAGCAAGAAGAGATTAGGAGAGACTTACTCAAGTGTCAACTTGAGAGCAGCAGCAGCAGCGGTTCGAAGATTAAGAAGGAGGAGGAGGAGAATGCAGCCCTTGCATAAAAAGGGCAGCAAGAGCAGTGCAAGAGGAAGAAGGATCTTTCCAAGATCAAATGCTTCCAGTGTGGCAAGATGGGACATTACGCCACATAGTGTCCTCTCAGGAAGAGGGGCAAGGATGAGAAGCATGATCCTTAGGCCTGAGCAGTGAAGATAGAGGAGGAGGAATTCGCGATGATTGCCCATATACCTCCAGTAGGGAGGTGGGGTGATTTGGAGTTGTAGACCCAGAGATCTACAAGTTGGGCAGGATCCTTGAGGAGTCCACCTCTCGGATCATCACCTTGCTATGGAAGCCCCAAATCAAAAGTAGCAGGATGGACAGGTGCCAGTTGGTGTAGAGGAGTGCAGAAGTGACAGTGCAGTTGTTAGCATCTCCAGAGTCTGAGTTGCACAGAGCAGAGTTGGCAGCAGTGCAGAAAGGCAAAATGCAGAAGGCAGTAGTAGCTTCAGAGGGACGACGCAGAAGCTAGCAGCATTCAGATCTTCATCACTGAGATAAATCATACTTGTCCAATTTGGATGTTTTTCAGTTGCATTAAGCAACTGTGATGTGGTGCAGTCGCAGTTGACAGTGGCAGAGTCAGTAGCAGCACGGATGCAGTATTGAGAGGGAGCTGCAGTACAAACGTAGTGCTAACAGTGGCAATGTCAGCAGCAGTACAATTGCAGCGTTTGCGCAGAGTTGATGGGCAGCAGTGTCAAACATCAATAGCGCAGAGGGAGATGTTACAGAGTCAGAGCAGTACTCAGTGGGTGTATTGCTAGAGCACATTCCTCGCTAAGAGGGAGTGTTGATTTTGGGGTAGCATCGGATGTGCTCGTAGTCTCAAAATTTGCAGAGAGGCTTAGACACATGTATTCTAGATAACCCAAAAATCATTTGGTGAAATTCCACACGGATTGTATTCTATGAAAATAATTAATTATTTTTAAAGGGACCCTAAGTCTAAACTTAGGAAAATAAAATAATTAAAGTGAATTAATAGAATATGGGTGTGAATGTTCTAGAAAAGGCAGATCAAGTCAAAAGTTAATCGTAACCATTGATTAGAGATCTAATCTGGGTCGTTGAAGTTTCAATGAGAAGACTATAAGAATGGATTGAAGGGTCATTTGGAAAATACACTTTAACATTTGGCGGAGTAAAGATCAAGAGATCGATTTCTTTAGTGAGCAGTGCTCACAGAGAAAAATTGATCGAGAGATCCTTTGCAGAGAGGGGCAGTAATTCTGGTTGGAAGGATTCCTCAGCCGAAGAGTGCATAGCAGCAGAGACAGAGAGAGCCACAGAGGCAGTGCAGAGCCAGTGACACAGTGCTTACACAGTCACTGTGCAGAGCCTAAAGGGAAGTCATAATTTTGCTAAGGAGACAGTAGAGGGTCAGTTCCAGATCTCGGAGAGATTTTTCGGAGGCTAGGAGGCCTCAGTTTCCAGCCAGCTGACAGACCAGTGCAGAGATAGAAGGGTAGTCGTAGTTGTGACGCAGAGACTGCATGGATGACGCAGTAACTGCACAGAGGCAGCGCAGTGCAGTCGAGTTTGGGTGCTGATCAGTGTCGCGTTCCCGTGGAGGAGTGAGGTTTGTCTAACAAGATCTCTTCTGCCAGTTTCTCAGCATGATTTGACGGATGTGTCAATCATAGACTTGTACTCAGAAATATCTACTGCATAATATATAAACCCTCAATTGTTGCATCGGTTTTCCCGCATTGGGTTTTTCCGGGGACATTGGTCCAAAAATAACTGTGTCAAATGTGTGTGTGATCTATTATTTTTCAGTTTTGTTTCTGCAGTTTATTTCTGTAGGTTGCAGTGTGATGAATTCAGTGTTTGTCGTAGTAAACTACAAATAGATTGTTAAGTTAAAATTAACAATTAGGTGAATATCTTCCAGTTGTTGCAATAGAATTCCAGAGTTTCACGGAATTTTCACAAGCAAGAGTGCGAATTGTTGGGTAAAAATCGATATCCAGAGGCAGAGTGTAGGAAAAGTTCGATTTGCCCAGAGCATAATTCTAGCAGGCAGTGGATTTGCTAGGTAGAGGGTTCCAATGAGCAGATCAGTTGATTCGTCGAGCAGATCTGGGCATAGAAGTTTTGCAGTAAGGGTTCCAGCTGCAGACTTATGCAGGAAAATGAATGTACAGGACTTTGGTATGATCTATCAAAAAGATGGTCTTTTCAAGCTTGGTTCTCTCTTTAATTACTTTAGACTTCAAGGAGATTGCAAGCCTTTGAACCACAGTGATCTCTTTAGCTGCCAATGTCTTGACCTTAGCTTTGATACCATGTTAGAAAATGAAAGAAGGCAGAATCTTTAACTTAACATTTTCCCTTCATGACATTTGCTTGTGATATTAAGTTCTTCTTGTCATTATCATGTTTATGTTCTCATCATCAAATAAATGCCAAAACAATAAAGACCACATGAACAAAAGATATAGTCTCCAAGCCAAGGAAAAACCCCTCCAAGGGGAAAACTCAAAAGAACTTTTCTCTTCTTATAGAATTGATTCAAAAGAGACTTCCAAGACCAAAAACAAGACCCTTAGCTTCCTCTAAAACACAAGATGACCAGCCGAATAATCCAAGTGATCTTCAAGGGAAGCATCAAGAAAATTCACCATATAACTTATCTCTTTGTTATCTTAGACCTAAGGTAGCCCTAGGTCTCTTACACGACAGATCAGCCCTCCTAGAAAATGCCCTTGACCATCCTCTTACAGACCTTCGCACTTCCTCTAAACCGCAGACCTCAAGCTAAAGAATGTGAGCTTCTTGTCTGACCTTAGGGAGAGAAAAGTCATCCCTTTTCATAGCCTTTTGTGTGGCTCTTCAAGCCTACTTAAGGCCAACTTTACTTGTTGGTCGACTTGATTCCTTTTGGAGTATCTAGACTCTTCTAAAATACAAAATAGTGCTTCTTTCTTTGGTACATGTGCCCGAAAGGGTCTTTTACAATGTAACATTCACCTTTAACTCATAACAAACCCTATAAGCATAGAATGGATGCTTCAACCTATTGACCATTAAGCCGAGCATGAAACCCAGGCTTTATAAATAAATTTCTTTTACAATTTTTCTTTCTTCTTTTGATCAATACATAGATATCACATCATTGCATGAGTCAAATGATAATTATGAAGACCAAAACTAGTTACATTCTCCAACACTCCCTCTTAACTAGGGAGGTATTCATAATTGACCAACCGGTACTAGGAGAGCACTTCACTTTGAAAAGTTCTCATAAGAAGAGTTGGATTGACAAGCCATCATGTATGCATCAACATTATGATCAACCAGCATTGTCTCTGAGGCCTAACTAGATAAGCTCTACTTTATTCTAGAGCATTATTTTTGGGAGGCTTTACGTGTGATACCGCGCTACCTCTACAAGGCACATACCCCATCTGAATGTCCACAAGGTATGTCCTTTTAGGACTATTCTTATCTTGGATCCCTGGTCCTAAATCCTCAAAGAATATCGTTCCTCTTAGCCCACTCTTATCTTGGATAACTGTCATATCCTCAAAAAGTGTCGGTTCACAAGACTACTTCCTATCTTCGATTCCCAATCCTCAAGGAGTACCAGTCTTAGATGCTTATCCAATCGTCCGGACACCATTCTTTCCTTATGTCCTTCACTAAGAGTTATGACTGTTAGTCCTGGTCTAGTGCATGACACATAAGGATTAGAACTGTTAACCATAACTCCCTTTCAAACAGGGAGGATATCCAACTCCTATTCGAGGAGACTCCTTTTACTCCTCAAATCTAGAGGAGATTCCAGACTTCCACAAGTTCTCTTGCTTGTCTTTATTACAACTATCAATTCCTCAAAGCTTGCATGGCTCCCTCTTTCCTTCGCATCTCATTATACTGAGCATGCTTCCTTTCTTGGTATCATAGGTCACAGAGCCATATTCTCACGACAAGTTCCAGGTCATCCATTTTGCACATCACTTTCATCTTGTCTTCATAAATAAAGGCATTCTATCGAGCCTTCCTAGACTTTTAAGATGATCATAGTTTCCTCGAAAGTGATCTTCCTTCTTGTAGTATTAACTTTCACCTTCTGATTATCTTCTCACACTGCTACCTTATAATCCCAAGATGAGCACATCTTGATCTTCATAGTTGCGAGGTATTAGAGATTGAGTTCCTTTCTATATCCTTCGCATATTTCATCCATACAATTGAACTTGCCTCAATTTTCATCATGAATACCTGCAGCATTCCTCCAGGTAGCAAAACAATATGTTAACCAGATAACCAATAATAGATATTAACAACAAACTTACCTCATTATGACAACCTTCTCAACAAAGCAACAACAACTTCATAGACCATCTCCACACGAGTCTACCTTTATCCATCAGAGTGCCCAAGGATCCAACTTGATTACCAAGTTACCATTATTTTCATGAGATCATGTTAGATGTTCAACATATAAATTCTAACGAGAAGGCCTTCAACATTCCATCTTTCTAGAGTAAGTCAATTACATCTTCCTAGGCATCATAATGACTAACTTTTCTACAGTGAGTCCTATCCAAAAGTTATTTCAAATATACATTCTTAAGCATTCATACAATCATCTAGATATTAGATATTACCATCTCATTTTTAAAGAGAAATGAATCTCTTTTCTTATGAGACTGCAACCTGATCAACTGCAATCCATCATTCTTCAAGAGAATTGTCATGATGTTGCTTCCTAGAACCTCTAAAGTGATGGTTCTTATAGGATCTTGAGGATCCCCCCTTAGCAAAATGACTGCCTCTAACATGATGTTAGACAATGAGAGGATGAAGCGTATGCAAGTTAATCTCAAACTTCAAAAGACTAGATGATTCTTGTAAAGCAATCCAACCAAGTAGTCTCTAAATATACTACTATCACATGATACCATACTAAATCAAAAAAATATAACGATGAATGCTTACTTCTTTAATGAACTTGATAGCATGAATACTTCCAAGGTCCTTACTGTTCCCGTCTTCCATCATGCTCGCCAAAGCATAAAGGTTGCTTTGCTTCTCATTTTTCTTCATTACCTGCATTATTCACTGACAAGTACCACCAAGCAAAATATACAAATACAAGAGTATGATGTCAATTTCGATAATCTAGGGACTCCATGGTATCTTAGAGGACGAATTCCTAGGGTTTTCAAATACAACCCTAACCAGCTCTAGGGACATGATGTCATACCCTAGACTTTATTCAATTCCATCCTCGCTAGGATTTTACTGACACCTTAGACTACCTACAAACCCTAGAAATCAAGAGTTAGGGTTTCTACAGATTAGGGTTAGAGTTTTCCACATGAATAAGGTTTCCAAATGCCAACCAGGGTTTACAAATCCTAGTTACCAACAACCTTCAACAAGATGAAGACTTCAAACCCCTAAAATTAAACATGTCACAAAACCCTAAAACAATTCACGATAGACCCTTTATTCTTTTATGCATAAAACAAATGCACATACCTCATGACTACATACCTTAGTAAACTAGAAGTTGTCGCAAAGTTCTCTCCTTGATTTCATTGTCCAAGGCATTTTCACTTCCATTATTGCCACAATCTTCCTATTGTTTTCAAGAGTGAAAACTCCAAAGATGACAAAGCCAAATTTTGCCTTCCCATGATCTTGAGAGTGCCAAACAAGAGTATTTTTTCTATGAGGCAAACTACTTCTCACAATGACTAACAGATGTTTCTCGTCTTTGAATTTCTACCAATTTCAAAATTCCACAAAAATCTCCTAAAAATAGGCTTGGTACCTATCTCAGACTTTTGAACAAATCACGAGAAACTTGTTGTTTTCTAGAACAACCCCCCAAACTTCTTTCGCAAAGTTTACACTCTTACAATCTGGGTTCTAAATATAACAATATGGGTTCTGAATATAATAATGCTCTTTGGTTAGAGCTTCAGGACTATTTTGACTTGGACTGACATTCCCTTTCAAAATAATCCTAAGTTTCCTCTAAACTACTGTGTCGGCCCTGTTACCACTCAAACTAGCAGGGGACCTAAAGGGGTTCCTAATAGGGAACCTTCTAGACCAAGGGCAATGGCGGAGGCTTATCCCACTGTCACCACGGCTAAGACTCCCTGCTCTTTACAGACTTTCACCGATGGGAGGAGTCTTGGTAGTGTAGGAATCACTTGTAAAGTATATGTCAATGGATAGGTTGAAAGTGACCCTAAAAACCCTTTCCCTAGGATGGATTGAAGAATGGAGCTTGCTTGCTCTTCAAGCAAGGGGCTTGGTCCATTAGGGGTAAGGGATGAGGATTGGAGGGTTGAGGTGGAAGGAGGAGGCTCACAAACAAGGTTCTCCATCCCTATAATCCTTGGGATACTTGGATTCCTAAATGGTCCTTGACAAATAGTCTTCAATGAGAAGTGGAACCACATGGGTCCAAGTGGACCCAATCCAGGTTCGGGGATGGGATATAGCTACCAACAATGTTCCTATCCTAGACAAGGTGAGGGGAAAGGACCAGAAAATAATATTCACTTCAAAAGGTTAAATTGATCATATCGAGGTCTACGCTTGGGGATGCCTAGGCAGATTTTGATCCCAGAGCTAGGGCTCAAGGTTCCCGAGATCCCACCGTCGAAATTGCTTGAAATTTTGTGGAGAGGGAGGGGACACACCAGCGCAGTGCCTCCTAGGAGATCAAAGTTTTAACTCAATTCCCGGGAAATCGATGCCCTAGGTGACCCTTGAGGGCTAGACCTTGGAAAAGTGAAAAAGGGGCAAAATTATGGATAAAATGATCACCCTTCTATGGATCAGTGCCTTAGTTCACTTAGGGAGATGGAATCAAGGATGATTAATGAGTAAGAACTTGGTTTCTTGGTCAAGGAAGCTTGAAAAATCAACTTTGCCCAATATTGGTGTAGAGAAAAGAATAAGAGACTTTCAAGCATTTATACTTCAAGCAAAGGGTGCAAGCTTGTCGAGAAAATATATCTCTAGGACATTTCATTCATATGACATTGGCCCATACATTAAAATTTTCTAAAACATGCTCAATTCCACATTACATTCATGCAGCAACTAGCCCTAGTTATAGCGTAAATCATTAGTATGCAGCAACAAGAATAATAACATCAAAAAATCACTTACAATGCCATAGAGTATATCCAACCAGCAACTCGTTTGCAATAACAAAGCTCCAAGAGAAGAGAAATAGCCCAAATCCATACATCAAAATTCATCCATCTCCAAAAAAAACTCTTCCAGTGAAAAAGTACGAAATTCTCTATGAGAGAGATATCCAATCCAAAATGTGATGATCAAAATGAATAGAGCTAACATCAATATATAGGCTCCTAAGAATCTCAAATTAGCCTAAAGCCCCTAATAACTCTAATAATAAAATAATGTGGAAATAACACCCCTATTGGTGACAAGCCCACCAATTTAGCTCATAGGTGTAAAAATAAGCCACACAAGGGCCAAATAATGATGTGTACATGTCGTAGGGCCCTCCACGAGGCCTAGTAACATCCTAGAATGCCATAATGAGGAATAAATCCATCAGAATATGATGGACACGGGGGTGGCCCCTTGTTTTCCAAGTAGTAGACTTGTGGTGCTCCCAGTGGGTGTGGGGGCACATAAATGATCCCATGGGTCTCCAAATGGATCAGAGATGCCTGTAGATGCTCTGTGAAGGCTCAGATGTTGTAATAAATATCATCGGGTCCTCATACAAGCCTTGGGGCACCCTCCAAGTGTGTGGTGCACTTGTGGGGTTGGTTGGGTATGATGCATCTTCCTCATCCAAGAGTGAATCTCTAGTAATCCTTGAACATCTGAAGGGGTCCATGAAGCGTTGTCTATTATTTTGGAGGCCCATACCTCTCGATACACACCCTATGTGTGCCAATGTAGCCTTCGAGGGTCAATATCCCGTATATGGAGACCAAACCCAAATGGAAACCGCATGTAATCCTGCATAAGATCCAATGTCCCCCTAGGCTTCCAGTACAACCAATCATTAGAATAATCGTGTAATAGAGTTTACAAACCATGGATGACAAAATGGGCACTTCATAATGGCATGCCTTTCTGCAGTGGGCTTTGGCGTGTGCTAGTGTCTCCAGGCTCCAAAGGGGGTTAACCAAGTACCTTATTAGGTGGTTTCAGCCTTTAAAGGGGATAGTATGTCCAAGGTACATCTTTCTAATGGGGGTGGCAAGTGATAAAAAAGTGGAATGGAATAGGAAGTGAGAGAGGCAATCTTGGGTCACATATTGGAGCATAGAGGTAGCTAGATGAAGGGAAGCCCATACCTGGGTATATGATGTGTAGGAGGGAGCAATCGTGGTACATGAGGTGCCCGGCCTTGATTTTTCCACCCTTCCTTATATTCCTTTTTAATTTTATGAATTTTCTTTACCTAACTGCTCGGGGCTCAAAGGGATAGGAGCATGATGTGTAAGTTGTTGTAGTGATTACCCCCTTTTAGGTAGGACGGTTCATTGCCCTCCAAAGGTTGGGACAATCATGGGTTCCTGAATGATAAAGGAGCTCATGTATTGGATTTTTCCCACGTGCTAATTATTTTTGTCACGGCCATATTTTGCATTTTTTGGTACAATTTCCTGTTAAATGTGGCCAATTCTGCTATTTCTTTTTCTTTTAGCTGCATCAACCTCCAAGGCATCATTCCAGGCCTGACCCAAGGTGGGGTCAAGGCGATAGGGAAGTTGACCCTATGTGGACCCAGAAAGGCAATGTGGACCCAGGTGGGATAAATGATGAATGGGGATATAGTGAGTGGAAAGGGAGTACTATATGCGGATAGGGAGCAGGACCACGCACCCAAAGTCGGGGTTTCCCAAGTAGCACCACCCTAAAACCAAATGGTCAAACAAGGAGATCTTGCGGCACTAAGATTCAAAGGTAACACCCAAATAGATCGAGGGGACACGATCACAAACTAAGCCCACTCTTTCAGCCAAATCCCCCCATCAATCCATACCCATAAGTATCCATCAATACTCAATTACCAAATGACAAGACATACCTTTAGATTCAGGAGGCCCACCTTCAAACATACAATCAATACAGTGTGGATGAGGGACCACGTGGCTGGCTCAGGTGGCAGAGAAATGGCACAATGCCATAGTAGGAGGCTGCAAGGGGCTGCTAGCTACCAGGCGAGGTCCATCATGGAGAAAAATTTCTCCTGGGGATATCATCCACGAAGTGGTGGGTAACAAGCCCTTTATCCAATACGACCTACACTCACTTATTTATTTGAGCCTTTGGCCTTTCAAGAAAGGAAACTCTGCCCTTCATCAAATTTTACAGGACTATGACGATAAGGTTGCCTCTGGAATGCTTTTCGGCTTTCCCAATTCTTCGGCCTTCTAGCACAAGTTTGCGGCCTAGATCCTCTTACTAGGTATTCCCTCATGCTAGATTAACTATATCTAGCTTAAAGATGGACTAATATGTCTTCTCAAATCAAGGTTTTTCAAGCTTATGATTTCATTGTCTTCATCAATAGGATTGATACCTATTATTAAGACTTCAGCCCTCAAACTAGGGCTTCAAAAATGTGCCTCCATCATGTGATCTTGAACTCTTTACAAGGTGACTACTTACGCTGATTGGAGAGACTGCTTATTAGACCACAAAGCTTGCAATAGACCGCAAAGCTTGCAATGTACAAGACTTGTAGCCATCCTTCTGAAGATAAGGCTGCTTACTCGGCCTCTTTTAGATACTACTGATATTCAGTACCTTAGATTCGGCCTAGTCCATAGGCCAACTTTCCTTCCAGAACTTCACTTTTCCACAAGGATCTAATCTGCACTTAAATAGACTCTTGGAAGCCTTAACATAAGAGTTTCGACCTATACACAGAACCTTCAGCCTCCTGAAGTAATGTACAGGACTTTGGCCTCTATAACAGAGGTTTGATCTATCAAAAAGATGGTCTTTTCAATCTTGGTTCTCCCTTTAATTACTTCAGCCTTCAAGGAGATTGCAAGCCTTTGAACCACAGTGATCTCTTTAGTTGCCAATGTCTTGACCTTAGCTCTGATACCCTATTGGAAAATGAAAGAAGGCAGAATCTTTAACTTAACATTTTCCTTTCATGACATTTACTTGTGATATTAAGTTCTTCTTGTCATTATTATGTTTATGTTCTCATCATCAAATAAATGCCAAAACAATAAAGACCACATGAACACAAGATATAGGCTCCAAGCCAAGGCAAAACCCCACCAAGAGGAAAACCCAAAAGAACTTTTCTCTTCTTATAGAATTGATTCAAAGGAGACTTCCAAGACCAAAAACAAGACCCTTAGCTTCCTCCAAAACACAAGATGACCAATTGAATAATCCAAGTGATCTTCAAGGGAAACATCAAGGAATTCACCATATAACTGATCTCTTTGTTATCTTAGACCTGAGGTAACCCTAGGTCTCTTACATGATAGATCAGCCCTCCTACAAAATGCCCTTAACCATCCTCTTACAGACCTTCGCACTTCCTCCAAACCGCAGACCTCAAGCTAAAGAATGTGAGCTTCTGGTTGACCTTATGGAGAGTAAAGTCATCCCCTTTTATAGCCTTTTGTGTGGCTCTTCAAGCCTACTTAAGATCGACTTTACTTGTTGGTCGACTTGATTCCTCTTCGAGTATATAGACTCTTCTAAAATACAAAATAATGCTTCTTTCTTTGATACATGCGCCTAAAGGGTCTTTTACAATGTGACATTGACCTTTGACTCGTGACAAACCCTATAAGCATGCAATGGATGCTTCAACCTATTGACCATTGATCCAAGCATGAAACCCAGGCTTTATAAATAAATTTCTTTTACAATTTTTCTTTCTTCTTTTGATCAATACATAGAGATTACATCATTACATGAGTCAAATGATAATTATGAAGACCGAAACTAGTTACATTCTCCAACATGTCATGGCAGAACCAGCAGATCCACAACAGTTGGCAACCTTCAAGAAAGAGATGGCCAAGATAAAGAGGATGGTCTTGGATGGAGTTCGAGATCATATCATCCTGCATATTGCAGAGAAGGTAACAACAAAGTACATGTGGGATGTCATTGTGAAGCTATACCAAGATCCATCAGAGAATCGTAAAATGATTCTCAAGAAGAAGTTGAGGACCATAAAGATGCAGCAGGGTGAAGGCGTGACTCCCTGTCTCACCAAATTTAGAATGTCTGTGATGAGCTAGCAGCAGTGGGTGAGAAGTCTGATGACAAAGAACTTGTGCGGGTTGCTATAAATGGATTTTCCAAAGAATGGAGGACCTTTGTTCAGTGGATCACTAGACGAGATCAGGTACCAGATTGGGAACGTCTTTGGAGTGACTTCACACAAGAGGAGCTAAGGCTCAGTCTAGTCAGAGGTAACATCAACAATAGCAGCAAAGGACCGAAGGTTGAGAAAGAGGAAGAGAAAAACATAGCCCTTGCGAGTAAGGGGAAAGCGAAGAACGGTCCCACTCAGGGACAAAGCTCAAAAGAAGGTGACAAGAAGAAGAAGGACCTATCGAAGGTCAAAAGCTTTGGATGTGGTGAGTTTGGTCACTACGTCACCCAATGTCCGAAAAGGAAGAAGAACAAGAAGGGACAGCAGCAGACAGCAGCTTCGGCAAAGATGGATGAGTCGACCTCTAGGTTGGAGGAGTTTGAATTGATAGTGGTTATACCTCCAAATGGAGGAGTGTGAGGCTTCGAGGTTCTAAGATTGGCAGGGTACAAGGAGGACAACATCGGACAAGTGTTTCCTCTTGGACCATTACCTTGGCTACAAGGGCCCACAGTATTCAGTAGCAGGAGGATCAGTGTTAGCAAGGTGCAGTCAAATCTTGAGAGACAGTGCAAAGCTAGTTGTAGTTAGATACTAGAGGGGCACAGAGACAGATGGGTGCAATTAGATACTCAGTAGACAGAGAAGAGCTAGTTGCAGTCAAAGACTCAAGGGACAGTTGCAGGGACTGTAGATCAGTTCTCAGTTGCAGTAGTTGCAGCAACAACAGCATGAGATCAGATGCAGCGCAAAAAGTGTTGGCAGCAGTGCAGGGAGGCAAAGTGCAGTGTCAGCAATAGTGCAGATGCAGAGTGGTTCAACTTCAGAGCATGCGTAGTAGCTTGGTGGACAATGACAGGTTGTTGCAAATGTCAGAAACCAACAGTGTGGTCCAACTACAGAGGGGATATGTTTATGAGAGAACACCTTCCTTGCTAAGAGGGAGTGTTAGATTTTGGTAGCATCGGATAGGTGTTCTAGTCTCCATTTGTGTCTAAGAGACTAAGGAACACGAGATCTCCAAAACCCAGAAAAAGGTTCCGCGAGATAAGCTTGCAAAATGCCTTAATTAAATTAATTGATCAATAATTAAAAATGCTTAAGTCTAACTTAGGAAAATTGATTAATTAATGAGATTTCATTAAGGATTATCGAGAATGCTTGAGAGACTCACACAGATCGAGAATGCTTGAGAGACTCACACAGATCGAGAATGCTTGAGAGAATCACAGATATGACACCTTTATTTTGGACTAAGTCCCCGGAAAAACGCAATGCGGGAAAATCGATGCAGCAAATCTGAGGGTTTTATTATTATGCTATAGCAATGTCTGAATACATCTCTGAAAACCCCTAGGGTTATTCAGTTACAGAGAGAAATATTGGCAGAAGAATTTGTGAGGATTTACCTCACTCAAGCACTGAATTTCCGGCTCATCCGAATGAAGAAAACACTGCCCCGGAGGAGCTCCGCACAGCCTCTACGCAAATCCAACGCTGGAACTTCCAGCCACTGCGTCACCCCCTTCTAAGCTCAGCGTTGGCCCTCAACCAAGTCGTTTTGCCTCTATGGACCCTGAGGAACAGCCTTTAGACTTAGGGTCCACATTAAAATAATTAATTTTTCAAATAAAACACAATCTGAGTGGAATTTCCACAAACGCTTTCTGGGTTCTTTGGAATACTAGTGTCTAAGCCTCTACACCAAATTTGAGACTTAGAGAACTTTCTGATGCTACAAAAATCAACACTCCCTCTTAGCGAGGAAAGTGCTCTCTAGCAATAAAGCCTGTTGCATACTGCTCTGACCCTAAAGCATCCTCTACGTTGTTGGTGCTGTCCACCAACACTGCGCTACTGCTACCCATGGCACTGCCACTGTTGCATCTGTACTACAACTCCCTCTCAAGTGTTGCATTTGCTATGCTATTATGCTGCTAACACTGCATCTGCACTGCAACTCAGCTATTGAGAGAAATAGCTGAAACTCACCCAAAACTGAACAAGTGTTCAGTGAATGCACCTCGGTGCTGAAGAATCTGACTGTTGATAGCTACTGCGTTGTCCCTTTGATGCTCTGCGTTGTTGTTGCCCTGTAATGCGTTGCACCACTGTGCATTGCGCTGCTGTTGCTGCCTCTGCTCTGCGTTGCTCCAGAAATGAACGTTGCTATCTATTGCACTGTCGTCTCCATCACTCCTCGGCTCCATCTAAATACTCCTCCATCCCGCTACTTCTGATCATGAACTCCCGTAGCAAGGTATGATCCATGTGGTGGGCTCCTCAAGGATCCTGCCCAACTGAAGTCCAAGAAGAACTACAGTTCTATGTCACCCCACTTCTCTCCTCGAGAAGTGTGGGCACTCATGGCCACCTCATCCTCCTCGATTATCATGGCTGCAACCTTCGGGTCATGCTTCTCATCTTTGTCCTTCTTCTTCAGGGGACACTGAGATGCATAGTGGCCCATCTCGCCACATCTGAAGCACTTGACCTTTGAAGCATCACGCTTCAGTGTCCGTTGGACCTGTTGTCCCTTCGATGCAAGGGCTGCGTTCTCCTCTTCTTCCACGGATTTCGATCCGCTTCCACTGCTGCCATCAAGTTTGCACTTGACAAGGTCTCTCCTCAGCTCTTCCTCCTGAAAAGCTAACCACAACTGCTCCCAACTAGGTAATGTTGGACAAACACTTGCCACTCCTCTTTGACACTGTTAACGGCCATTCGTACCATGGTTGCAACTATAGGTGTAGCACCTATTGCCGACAACTAATCTCAAACCTCTTGAAACCGCATGAGGTATGAAGCCACGCACTCCCCTTTTGACATCTGGATCATGTGGAGCCTCTGCTCTATGCACAACTTTCACTGCTCGGAAGATCCCTCAAATAGGTCATGCAAAGCTACCCACATCTCTCTGGTAGTAACCTTGCTAGCCACAAGTGAGACGATGTGATCCTTGACACCATCAAGGAGAAACCTCTTTGCCTTGGCCATATCTACCTTGTACTTCTTGAGCTGATCCGCATCCGTAGGAACAGCTACCACATTCTCCACGAACGCCTTCAGATCATGTTCATCCAGAAGGAACTAAGCCCGTTCCTTCCAGATCATATAGTTGGAGGAGCCCTCCAACCGATCATGATCACAAAGTCTGTGAGATGCCATCTCAGCCGAAAAACTGTCGCTCCCTCTTTCTCCCTACTGCGCAGCACCTGGCAAGCTTACGCACTGCCTGGTGGAGTTGTAAGTTTTGTTGCTCCTCTACTGCTCAGTGACTGAGAAATGTTGACTTCCTCAGCTAGGAAATCACTGAGGAAGAATTCCCCAAATATGTGCTCTTGACTCCTTTTGACGCTTTTCTGCCCAGTAATAGCTTCAGAAAATTGCGTCCCTTGTCTTCTGCGTGGAGGCTCTGCGTTGCTCCCTCTACCATAGCAAGATCTCGAATCTGGAATCCCTTTCTCTTTGTCGACTCACTTAGAGAGAGACTAGCACGAAAATCTCAGCCCTCCTGGCCAGAACTGCGCAATCCTTCAATGGATTCGTTCTGCTGCACTGCAGCAAAAACAACCTTCACTTCAGAAATCAAATCCATCCTTCCTATTTCACATCAATGCTCTGATACCATGTGAAAATTCCTAGATCTCAATCAATCTAAGGAATCCTACTGCAACCATCCGAATTACTTCATCTATTAATGTAATTTACTTTACACAATTATTTCTGAATACATTCATGAACTACTGAAGCAATCACTGAAGCAGCCTACACTATAATAATTATGATTCTGAAACAAGGAAATCAGTCACACATATGACACCTTTATTTTGGACTAAGTCCCCGGAAAAACCCAATGCGAGAAAACCGGTGCAGCAGATCTGAGGGTTTTATTATTATGCAGTAGCAATGTCTGAATACATATCTGAATACCCCTAGGGTGATTCAATTACAGAGAGAAATACTAGCAAAAGAATTTGTGAGGATTTACCTCACTCAATCACTGAATTTCCAGCTAATCTAGATGAAGAAAACACTACCCCGGAGGAGCTCTGCTCAGATCCAGCGCTGGAACTTCCAGCCACTGCGTCACCCCCTTCCAGGCTCAGCGTTGGCCCTCAACCAAGTCGTTTTGCCTCTGTGGACCCTGAGGAACAGCCTCTCGGTGCCACTTTCCCGATCCCGACCTCTGAAACTGATCCACCAGCAAAATTCTGAAAACCCTTCCTCTGCTTCTGCATGAGCCTACGCAATCACTGCATCAGCCCTCTTCCTTCAGTGTTGGCTTCAGTTAGATCTCTTCTACCTCTCTCTAACTGATGCTCCCCCGGTTGAGAAAATCTCTTCCTCTCTGAATGCTATCTCTGCCCCTCACTGCTCAGATCTCTAGCTCGAATTTCTCAGCAAACTCGCCCCAGAAATTTCGATCTTAGATCAATTCAATGTCCCGGTGTATTTTCCAAATGACCCTCAAGCCTTCCTTTATAGTCTTCGCATTGACATATCAACGGCCCAGATTAAATGTCTAATCAACGGCTAAGATTATAACATGACTTGATCCATGTCCTCTAAAAGATTCACACTCAGTTTTATTTAATACCCTTTAATTATTAATTTCCCTAAGTTTAGACTTAGGGTCCCCATTAAAATAATTGATTTTTCAAATAAAACAAAATCCGAGTGGAATTTCACAAACGCTTTCTGGGTTCCTTAGAATACTAGTGTCTAGGCCTCTACACCAAATTTGAGATTTAGAGCACTTTCTGATGCTACAAAAATCAACATCAACAAGTGTGAGTGATAAGTGATATGGTCAAGGGAGAACTTCATGAGAGGTATCATGGTCTTATATATGGGTTGTGCAAGACCTCCATCCATTAGCACCTATTTAAAGGGAGGACTTGCATTACTTGAGTTACCCTTTCCTTGACACTACTTTTTCCAATCCTTACTTAGCCTTTTAATTTGCTTTAATTAGCTTGCTTAGCAAGCTTCCATAAATTTCATTTTCAAATCACATTTAAGATGGGCAGTTCATTGCTCACAAGGGTTGGTATGTTTCCTTAAGTACCTTTTACTTTGATAGGCGTGACATGCATGGGATTGGGGTGATGGTCTCACATGAGGGGTTAGAGCTCAAGTTATCTTGGTTTTTAATCATTATTCATCCTCGGCCACTTTTTTGCATTTTAACATTTGGCACATGTTTTTTATTTCTTTCTTTTTGCAATTGCATCAACCTCTGGGCATTTACAAGCCCCTCTTCTGATAGGATGAGACAAGCAGGGAACCAGTATGAGTGACTGACAACAACCAACCTAAAAGAAAGGATAGTAGAGAAAGGGATAGATGGCAAGTATTAAGTATGGAAAGATGTAGACATGCTACTTCAATCTAGGCCTCTTATATGTGCCCCTTCTGAACAATGAAAGAAAAACCCCAAAGTGGTTACATTGGACTAGAAGGAAAAGATGGCCACTAAGGTGAAATAAGGCAACATGTACTTCTAAGCCTCATGATTCATTCTCCAACTTCAACCCGTGATTCTTACTTAGATGCCTGATACATTAAATGTAAACAATTCATATGAGACAATAAATTAATTACCTCATGTGTGTTGAACAACCATCATTGTGTGAGTATGGTGATCTAGAAAATGAGCTGAGCATATGAGGAGCAAGAAACATCTAAAGGCTGCTGTATGTGGAGAATGTTAGTCATTATCTCTACAATATGGATCTGCTATGGAAGAATGAAGATAATGTGTGGCTGTTGGCTGGAAATCTACATCCTACGAGAAAAAAATTCTCCTAGGGTTTTACCCATGTGTATGGATGTGTAACACCCAACAATCAATGCAATGGTTGGTTACGCCTCTCAAGCATCCCCAAATTCATTTGTTTCCATTTTCCTCGTCGTTAAGGGTTTCTAATCTCGTTCTCTCATACGTGGAACCTTTCCCAACATATCTTGCTTATCATTCACCAATGCTCCTATGACTCCTCCGTGACATTATCAATTGAAGATCCAATGTATGACTATGCACGTGGATGTTGGGCTATATTGTAGTAGCAACCTGCAGCACTCACCACAATTATGATACATGTTCAAAACCCGATGGGCATGCCCTTCATGTTAAAGCAATTGACCAAGTCTTTACAACATGTGAGAACACTAGGTCTATGGTAATATGTAGTTAATATTGGTGGTTCCCTGTGCCAATGCAGTCATTGCAAAATGAGGCCAGGTGTAACTCCTAGCTGACTTTGATAGAAAAGATGTCAAAAAATGTAACACTACTTGAATTAAGAGGTCTGAACCATTCGATGGTAAGAGTGAACTGTTCAACTTAGTAGGGGGAGTTTGATCTAATTTGACTTGTGTAGATGGACCTGCTGCACGATAAAAATCATCAATTTTGACACGAACTTCTATTCTATCCATAAAAAGCATAACCAACTCGCTCTAGCCAATGCATCTTTCAAAAATTAAAACACATGGCACTTTTAGAGACTAGGAAGAGCAGCGCCAACGCAACACATTTACATTTCCTTTCTCAACAATCCAAACTATTGAAATTGGTTTTACTCCGGACTTCTCCAATAGGTTTTCAGATTTGATGCATTATCGGATTATGTTGCCAATCTCTCCGGCAGTTTGGGTGGGTACTCTGTGAGCTTCGAATCCAAAGCAAGACCGTCAAATTTCGTGTATATCAAAATGCCCACTGCTTCACATCACGAAGAAAGCGGAAATTGTATGAATACTCAAAGATGTCGAGGAAAATGCGAAAGGAAACTGCTAAATGCATCACACAGACATGGGATGTGCAGAAAGCAAAGGAAATACTGCGAGATAGAAGCAAGATAAAAGGGCTGATGAAAAATTCATTCACTCTAAGCACAAATATTTCAGATGACAACCAGATATTTTCCCTTATTTTTTAGCTTTTACTTGCATTTTAAAAGGCACCAGAAACAGCAGCATAAAAGAGGATTAAGAATACCAGAGCGATTGTGCAGTGGCTCTTTGTTTTCCATCGCCAAAACTGGAGGAGCCATTGGAGGACTGCACAACTTCCCTAACCCAACCTGATAAATCTAATAGAGCAGAAATTCGAACGGCTACGCTTCAGCTCTGCTGCATACAGGATCTTGTGTCCTACACATCCTCGAAAACACACATTTTCGGAGGAATCACGTGTCCTGCCAACTTCCAAGCACCGAAACCAATGGGGTAGGAGATAGGTTTTAAGCTTATTATGAATCTACTCATTTAGGGAAATCCATGAGTATTAATTAAAAATAAAATACATAAAAGTAAAATGGCTTACCCGTTTATTTTTTATTTCAGTCTTTTTCTTATTCAAATTGATGATGAGTTGGTCTAACTTTTCAATAATCTCATCGCTAAAAATATAATGCCAATAAATTGATGCTAACATATTCTCATAATTTTTTTTTATGTCTTTGAATGTATCACATTCCAAAATGAAATGTGTTTTCGATTCCACTGCCCTAAACGTGCAAAATGTACACACCCGTTCTTCCCAAGTTTCTTTAGGCCTTTTCCACTGCCTGTTTCACACCGAAGTTGATGCAAATTGGTTCTTAATTGAGCAATAAGAACCTTTGCCCTCCACGGAATGTTAGCTCCAATGTACTCTTTTGTTGGAGACCTTACTATTGAATAACACTGGTTAGGTTTTAGGGCCTCAACTATGCCTTAAAATTGCTTCTGCTTGGCTAAGAACTTGTTTTCCTCAAACGTAAAGAAACAGGTTAACGGCCCAAGACCCAGAGACATCTGGCAGGAGTGAAAGCTTGGCCCTTAAGGACCACTAGTGGGTTATTCCAGGTGACGTGGTTTTCCTTGAATAACAGTGATGAGTCAACCTGCATTCTGGGATAGCAACGAGAGATGGTTGCCTTCACAAGTGTTGGTTTCACAACTAAGTTATGATAGATTTTCCCACCATGTAAAAGAAAACACTTGTTAAATTGTAGGCTTATTATGAAACTACTCATTTAGGAAAATCCATGAGTACTAATAAAAAAGGTAAAATAGCTTATTTAATTTTATTCCAAGTTATAGAAGTTGTTTAGTGTTTTTATAGCAGCACTATACCTACCTATTATATGTTTTTTTTTACATTTTTTAATAGAATTTGGTGGGAAGGGATTGGAATTACAAGTTTGAATTGTGAACTCTCTACAATTATATTGCTTCAAAAGATTTTTAAGAATGTTAAATTCATTTATGTAATCAAAAATACATTTTAAATAACAAAAAAATTAGAATTTGACCAAAATTGTTTAGCTAAATTAGAACAAAAAATTCCAAAACATATAATAGTTAAAGAACTCAGTTTTTATGTTTTTGTTTTGAAATGAAAAAAAAAAAAAAAAAAAAAATTACTATTCATTAATGGGAAAATGTCACCTCTTAGATTTGATATTTTTATTGTTGGTTATATATAATTTTTTTTACATAGTTGGAAAATTTTTTATAACTAAGTTGTCAAATTAGAAATAGGAAAAATGTCACCTCTTAGATTTGATTTTTTTTATTGTTGGTTATATTTATAAAAAATTACATAGTTGGAAAATTTATTATAAAGAAGTTGTCAAATTAGAAATAGGAAAAATGTCACCTTTTAGATTTGATTTTTTTTATTGTGAATTATATATAATTTTTTTATATAGTTGGAAAATTTATTATAACTAAGTTGTCAAATTATCAATAGAAAAAATATCACTTTTTAGATTTGATTTTTTTTATTGTTAATTATATATATAAAAAAATTACATAATTAGAAATTTTATTATAAATAAATTATCAAATTAAATATTATTCACAAATGCAAATTAACTCATCATTATCACTTAATAAAAAACACACCCCTTAAAATTCAAAAATTCTTTATTTTTTATGTTTAAAAATATAACAAAATATAAACAATTCAATACATATTCTATAATTTTATTTCTTTATGTTTAAACAAATAACAAGATATAAACAATTTAATACATATTCTAAACCTAACGTAATGATTATTCATAATAAACTGTGTTTACATTTAATTGATTAATTAATAATTTATTTTATAGAGCTCTTGATGTAATTGATTTATAGATTTATAAATTTGAAAACACATTGGTGCACCGTGCGACACGAAGATCACAAATACCTATTTTGATATTTTTTTATTATATATTTCACTTTCGAAGTATATATTAATGTTACTCGGTTTTCTTTGTTGAATCAATGACAATGACAATGAATTTATATGATTTTTTTTTTAAGAAGTTTCGAGATATTAAAGTTAGGAACAAAACATAGTTACAAAAGTCTTTAAAATTTTATTTGGTTAATATTAAATTGGTATTGTTTTGAGTTAGTAGTTTGAATGGATGGGAGTATGGTTTATTTTTTTATTTTTTTAAATTTAATTTCAAGAAATATGTTTGACTCATTGTGATAAGGCTATAAGAGTAGGTATTCTCTCGAATAGATTTCATTTTAGGGGGGTTGGGATGTCTCGTCTCTTGATAAGTCATAAATTACTAGTATATCTAGCTTGTGAGCTACTAGATATATTCTTAGTGTTACAATGGCAGTTAGAAGATTGATCATAGACCTTGCCCAAATTACTCCAACGAGTTACTAATTCACCATGGTTTAAAATAAAACATTAAATGGTTATCAATATTTACATTTTTTTATTAAAAATGTTTTTTGTGTTTTTGTATTGGAGCTTATGAAGATTTTGCCTTCATGCAAAAGTTATCATACAAAGAAAGTCAATGTACAATTTGTAATGAAATTAAATGTTTTTTTATAATCAACGGTTGAGTCTATTGTTAGTCTCCATTACCTAACAAAATTTGGTTAGAAAGAACTTTTCTTAAATCTACATAAATACATAATTTTTCATAAGTAGCAAAAACCTGCAAATTAATAATTCAAGCCTTTGGAAATATACTTACCCAAAGCTTCCCTGATGAGGGTGTCTTATCAATAGGACAGATGGAGGAGGTGGTTGCGTGAGGGTTAGGCTGGCAACCACGCTCCACCAACAAAAATTACATTGGTTTGTGCGTTGGCACGAGGGCCTCAGGGCATTATCAAGGGTGATGGGATTTGTGTGTGAATCCTATAGGGTTTGGGCGATGGTGATTGTGAGGCGGGAGAGAACAACCTGCAACGCAGCACTTGAACTCAAGCCATGGCTTGAGCCTCCTACGTAGGGTGAGAATTGGACTGCAAGGAAAGTAAGGAATTGGGTCTGGTACAGTGTTAGGTGGTGGGATCCTGGCACTCATGTAATTGCGGTGACTGGGGTCAAGAATGGAGTAGCACCTCCTCTTTGGGTGGTGGGAAGGAAGCCCAATTGGGCGTGTATCTCTGCAAACGACTGGTCCTGCGTGGTGGTGTGAGTCATGGTGCTTATGGACAAGGCAGGGGAGCGTTGTTGGCTTGGGCTTGGGTGGCGCTCATGGGACCTGACTTCCTGGTGCACACCTTCTTATTGGATTATGTCTGTAGCAAGGAGGGGAGTGGAATTGGTACCCTGGAGTGTCGCTTGTTATTATGAGTTGTTAGTCGTCGGGGGCTGTGTTACGGTTCCTGGTTTTCATACTGGCAAAGTAAATTGGGGTGAGCCTTCTTGTGTCGCTTGTTTTTGTGAGTTGTTAGTCATTGGGGGCCGCGTCAGGGCCACTGGGTTTCATACCGGCAAAGTGAAATGGGGTGTGGCTTCCTATGCGAGAGAGGGGCCTTGCAGCCTAGTGGTAGCGAGGGGTGGGAAGACTAGTTGTATGTCGCGTCAAAGAGGCAGAGCACACAGAGGTGGTCTTGGACGCGACATGGAGGAAAGAAGGTCGAACGGTGAACCAAGCTCCGACTTAGAGTCTACTGAGAGCCAACACTCTGTGGCTGCTATGCGCGGTCTCTCCAGCTCGCTCCCCGGACCAAGTGGGAGCCCCGGTCACCCTGGATGTGATTGCAACCCAGCTTCAACATATTCAACTAAACCTGGATAACATGCGGGAGCAGAGGTATGAGGAGAGGAATGAACTTATTTCATACATCAATGATATTCAGCATATGCAGATTGAAAGTTTGGATGCTCTGGAGAGTCTTCGACGCCAGCTGTGGCATTCCCACGATCACCTCCGAGTACTAGAAATTTAGGTGGAACACATTAACTATCACATCCAAAACCCTGAAGGCCTCTTCGTTGCACCGCCAGTATTTCCTCCTCATCCCCCTCCGTGATGCTTTGCTTTGTACTTATTTTTTCCAGTTTTGTGTCAGAAATAACCATAAGCACCGGCTGCCTTGGCTTGCATCCAAGATTACTGTTAGGAAGGCCTTTGGCCTGGTTTTTTCTAAAGCCTGTGATGCTCAGATGTAATGCAGATATGTTGTTTTGCGATGTAAATTTTAAAATGATAATATAAAAATGCTTTTGACCGAAAAATAAAAATAAATGAATATATATATATATATATATACCCAAAGCTTTATCAATAATTGTGAAGGTCTAAAAACCCAAATATCCAACGGGAAGTTAGGCAATCTAACCCACATTAAGACATTTATTAGAGCTTTTATATACATTTTGAAACTAAGTTTCCATGGTGTCATAGTATAATCTAATTCCTTCCATAAACCAAGGGGCTTTGTTAACAACTTGTAAACTATCTCACTAGAAAAATAACTTTAAAGTAAAAAAAAACAAAAACTTTATGTATGTGGACATATACCAACAATGTCCTCCAAGAAAGGCCAACAACCCACTTACAAACTTCCTTAGACCTTTTTCAAGGAAGGTCATAATTTATTGAGACTATGACTCATGTTATGAGCTAGAAAATACTCATCTTCCTTGTTGACTCACAGTTTATCTAGCTTAAGGATCAATACAAAGGTAGCATTCTCAACAAAAAAAGGTTGGGATAGGAAAATTTCTAGCACTAGGGTATGTTGCATGGAGTTAAGCTAAGAATAAATTTGTAAATGTCTTAAGCTTTCCCCATACTAAGGAGAGTTTCTTTAAAGATGGTGTTATATTCTTGATAGCCCTATCCATTGTGCAATATTTACAGAGACCAATTGAGGAGCTCGACCATTTGCCTATGGTGTTATTTTGTAAGAAAAGAACCAAGTGTGTAATTGACTCCCTTCTAATTTTAGATTTACACAATATACATCCATCATTTAACTACTTAAAAATTGAGAGTAATTATGGCTAGTCCAAGGAATATGCTCCTTGATCTAAATTTTCCTTCTAGTGAATAATGGTATGGATCCTATCATCATACAATTTTTCATCTATCTCGGTATTTTCTGGGTGGAAAAAATTGGAGGAATCAACTTGAAGGGCCATTTTAGTGGCAAGTTTTACTTTGGAAAATGATCTGAAAATTGATCATCCTCTTACACTTTGCAAGATTTGATAAATTTGGGTCTTCCAACGTTCACATAAATCGTAACTTATTTAAAAGTGAATAGTTAAGTTTTAGATGATCTTAAAGATGAAACAGAAACATATGCAACCCTACATGCTAAAAATGAAGAAGAGAATAACCAATTGATAACGGAGTTTGTCTAATGTGAACTACGTCTCCGGGATTTGCACCAATGTTTAGGCTTCTTTATTGATCTCAACAACAAAAAGAGTACATTACAATTCTTTGACTCATAAAGTAAACCTCCTTCTAGAGTGGCATTGTTTCTCCTTCAAAGAACTCTCACTCACAAGTTGACTCCTTTTAACAAATAAATGATGGCACCAAAATAAAAATGACCCTCTCATTGAATGTGGCAACATGTCCTTGTACTCATTCTATGTCAAAAATCACAAATCCAACTGCTTCATAATGAAGTGTTGAAATGGTATTTTCTCACAATCATATTGAGAATAAACTAAAAATGGTTGCTCTAAAGAAGAAACAGATGTTACATATGCATCCGGAAGGATTGAAAAGCCCTGTCTAGGCTCTTTCCATGCTCAAAAAGTTCTCCATATGGCCTCAAAAATCTAAACACAACCTTTGTCTACAACACAAAAGGACTTGGATCTACAAATTTTCCAACATTTAGTGATCAAATCACAAAAATAATACTGCGATTGAGTTAAGAACACCCAAAAACCCTTGCGTAGGCTCTTCTTGGGCTCAAAAAGATTGAAAAATGACCAAGTTATGCCTCCTCGTTCATTTCTGTATTATATGTCCTGCAAAATGGCCAAAATCTTCTAACCAAGCGACAAATTCCTCCTTTGACAAAACCATGTAATATCCCAAAATATGAAAAGCCGCAATACTGAACATAAAACTGGAATTTGCAATAAATAACAATACATCTAACATGAGAAAATCATAGATCCATTATATTATGTACAACAGTAGCAAATAAGTACAATACATTGAGGAACAAGTCACTCAAACTAGGCAAGACAAGCCTCCAATGCTCAAATACACCCAAACATGAAATGTTGTTGCTATACAAAATGCCGGAGAAACAAGATAGCGTTGTCCCAGTGAGTGAAACTGCAGCTGGAAAATGTAAATGTATGGATATAATTATATAATACTCAAAAAGTGTCGGGAATAGAGATCTAAGCTCCCAGGCACATTTCCAAGACAACCGAGAAAGGGTTTCCGGAAATACACAAAGTACACAAATGATGAAATGCAGCCCTAGCGCTGAATAAGCTCTACAAGTGGACAATTGATAAGAGGTGGTTGATCTGATATAGAAATGGCCAATACTCCTCCAATAAATCTCCCGAATTAAGGGTTGCTCCCCTCACTGGAAATCTAACTCACCAAATGGGGCCCTAACCCCTCCTCTGCTACTACTCAACAAAATAATGCAGTTTATGAAGGAAATTATGATGTAGGTGATGGTAACAACTTGGCCTGATGCTAGATGACAAAATGATGCTCAAGGGCCCTCCTTGATAGCCTCCCAGATGAAGGGTTGCTCCCTCCACTAGAAAACAAGCTCAGAACCGGATCTATTACTCCTCCACTGCAATTGCCCTGCAAAACAACACAACCATGAAAGAGATTGCATTGTGGATGATGGTTGAAGCTTGGCCTAATGCCAGATGGTGAAAATGCAACTCAATAGACCTCTCCTGAGTGGGCACTCGAAGTCCCCCGAGGATGAGGGTGGGATTTCCTCTCGAAAACACCCTTGTGCTAAACAACACAGCAGACTCCGCTAAACAGCTGAATCGTTCAAGAAGTCATAAAAGACCAAGACATAAACAATAATCAAAATGCCCTCTATGGCTGCCATCCCCTTCCTTATATGCTTTGTGAACTTCCTCACCCTTTGCCCCACACATTAAAGCCGCTACTCTTATGGATACTCCCTCCCACTAACACTGTGATGTCCCTCATTAACTCTCCACTTCCTCCATACCAGCATTGTTGATTTGGTCAAATTTGACCCTATCCACATGCTTCAACCTCTATTTAGACATAAGGGTGCTTTATCCAGCTGATAAGATGATCCACATTCACATTAGAAAGTGATTTTATTCCTATTAAGGAGATTTATGGGTCTCCCTAACCTCTTATTCACCTATCTAAATGACAAAAGCAAAATTTAATATTCCAACTAGCTGAAAGCTAATTAGGAATATTACAGTCCTCCCCTCTGTTACACTAAAATTTGCCACCATGACATTTAACTGTCTATATGGGTTCATCATTACCTATATTATTCTCCCTTAGAGGTCCAAAACCATAAAGTTCCTAAACCAAGTATTGGAATTGGAGAAAATCTCATTAAAACCCTAAAAAGCCTAACTCCTCACTTTTCCTAATTCTTACATGTGGTACTGCGGTTTCTTTCTCTATAACCTGCCCCACATCCCGCACGTTTTGCTTACTAAAACTGCAAACCCCAGTAAAAGGTAAAATAAAATAAAAAGTAAGTTCTAGAAGCCAAGCTGCTAGAATATTCTCCCAACTGGAGGCTTCTAGAAGCATTATCAGGTCGAGCTTCACCCCTTCATTCATGAACCTTTATCCCTTCATTAATGGAGATTGTCCCTTGGTATTTGGAGCTAAAATCCCTTCATAAGAGGAATTTATCCCCCTCTTTATGGAACTGAAACCTCCTTCATTCTCCTATAAATTGAACTCGTGTTTCAATCTCAAGGGTGGACTTTGATAGAAGAGAATTGCTGAAGAAATTATACTCTCTACACCTGGCATCATTGGTATGAGAACGATCACATACTCATGTCCATAGTTTCATGCTAGTTCAAAGAGGAGAAGGCTTGTCAAACCAAAAGGAAATGGTTGTTCAGGACCCCGGAAGAACCTGTATGACATCAAGGCGACAAGGTTGTAAGGTTACTTCTTATCATACAAGTTAATACAAATGAATTCTATTTTCTCATTAAATTGTTCATGTATCTATTTGAGTAATTTAATTCTTGGATTCCTTGATCACTGAGATGGGTTAGTGTTTTCTAAATTATTATATCTTAGTAGAAATTATTTCGGTAATAATCACATGCAAAAGAACGTGGTCGACGCGTTTCGAACCAACCAGTGTGGCTCAGGTTCATGTTTATTATATCTTGCAGGTGCTTTTAATCCTTTTTCCTGTCTTTGATTGCAGGTCTTACATGATGAATTGACCTCTTTTGGAGCGATTGGATAGAATATTACAGCAAGTGTTGGACTTCAGGTAGGGGCATGTCCTCATACTTTGTTATTAATAATTCTGAATCACAAATGATCTAGAGAAAATGGTTTGCATTTGGTTGTTTGTTTCTAGATATCCTTAAGGTACTAGGGAGATCGTTCTTGTTCGCAAGAAGGATTTATCCGCATAACACCCTCCCAAATGTTGCTTGTCCTCAAGCAACTGTAAGGGTGAATGCTGCAAAAATTCTCCTCCTTCCCTCGTGGCACCCACATATGATAAGCTCCCCCACTGAATCAGGTGTTCTACCATCAATCTCCCCCTTAGTTTCTCCTCCCAAGTGCCCAAGTTAGCCAAATGGCTCACATCATAAGAAAGTAAGAGATCATGGTAGCAATCACATATTGTCCAATGTTCTCATTGAAGCATGGGGCATAAGAAATGTTGGAGACTTCATTCCCAATGAACAGCTCCAATCCATGTGCCATTCCTCCCATCATCCCAACAATAATGATAAAAACATCATCAACATATGGGATCAAAATCAAAGATACACTGACTGCCATATGAAATACCGGGGGATGATAATAGTCCCTCAAGGGGAACCAACGTAGTTCTGCTCCTTTCTACCTCAAAACATGATGTGATGAGTGGCTTCCCAGCCACTTTCTTGTTGCCCTTATTTTCTCATCAGCCTGGGGAAAGTAACTGATGTTTTGTGTCAACTGAGTACACCCCATATAAGATATCATCTCCCCACAGCCTCTTAGGAATTGGCCATTCCCATCACTGATTGTGGCTCCAAGAAGACCATGAAGTCTAAAGAGAGGCTTGCCCTCTTGTGGAGCAATGTACTGTAAATGTATGGCAAAGGAATGTAAATATTTGGTTAGTTGATCAATAAGCATAAAGACACAATCCTTACCATGTATTGTTGGCAAGCTGGCAAAGAGGTCCATAGATGAGCCTTCCCATCTTTCTATCAAAAAGGGAAGTGGTTGTAACAACCTTGCAATGTGTTTGTTTTCCTCCTCATTCATCAAGCAAACTACATACCTCCTAATATGCTGGAGCACATCCTCTTTGAGACCCTCCCAGGAGAATCTTTCCATGATGGTCTGGTATTTCCCAATGAAATATGTGTGACTGGAAAGGAATGTTTTATGTGCTAACTATAGAATATTCTCCTTGAGCTTGGATTCTTTAGTCAAGAAGACTCGATCTTGGTAATAGATGACTCCATCCACCACTTTGTATCCTCCATCTATCACTTTCCCATTAAGCACCTCACAAGTGAAGAGGTTCTTGGAATACTCCACCAATAGTTGGGATTCCCAATATGGATTTGTACTCCTCAATAACAACATTGTTGGCCTTTGTGATAAGGCACCTGTCACCTCATAGCTCCCCTCTTTGACATGCTCAATGCCAAAGTCATATGCCAGAATATTGTTATCCCACCTTTGTTGCTTCCCTTGCAGCTGCTTTTTCCCAAGATGAGATGGAAGTTCATGGGGGGGAACCTTCACTTGGAAGCCATTTTCCATACAAGACTTCCTAAGTTTGGCCAATGCATGTAGGAATGCCAACAACCCTCTGTCATATATAGAAGACACCTTCCTATGTGGAAGTATCTTCTGACTCTCAAAGGTCATGGAGTAGCCCTTTTGCACCATGATTGTGCCATCATCCATCCCTGAAACACCTCCTCTCAATGCAAGATGCTTGGAGAGAGTTGGTAATACTAATACCGGAAGAATGTCCCTCTCCTCCTTGAGCCTACCAAAGACTCTCTGCGTTGTTATAAACTCACCCAAGGTTCCCATCTCAGCCACATATAGGAATGGTGCAGCTTGTTGTGAGGACTCTTTAACCAACTCTTGGTCTAGGGGCCTTCCTGGTGGGATGCCTCCAAATAATACTACATCATGGGTCAGAGTCAACTGCATGACTGAGTGGACTGATGTGTCCCTGCTCTCACTGCGCAAATCAGGCTCTATCTTGTGTTCAGAAGCTATCTGAGGGGGATAAGTGTGCATGCCCCTGATCATTCGATGCTTACCACTCTTCTTATCTACCCATTCCATCTACAAGGTCTCCCAATATGTGGTAACTTTCCCCAATGCAATCAACCACTGCACACCCAATATCATATTGGTGTCAAGAATGTCGACCACAAAGAATTGATCAGTCAAAGTATATGTCCCCAAGGTTACCGACAATGCCAAAGCATACTTCATACACTGCATTGTTCTAGCTCCTGGAACCAGAACTGAAAATCCCTCAAAATCATCAGTGGGTATTGCTCTATTTCGCACTAACTGAGCATCAATAAAGTTGTGGGTAGCCCCAATGTCAATCAACATTGATACTCTCTTATCCTGAATGGTACCCCGGACTCTCAAAGTCAAATACCTGGGTACTCCCCGCAAAGATGCAAGGGCCCCTCCAACTTGAGAAAATGCCCCATTCCCACCTCTCGATGGTGTTGTATCCTCTTCTACTATCACAACGATGTTGTCCCCTTCTGGCTCCTCTTCTCCCTCCTCTTCACTATTAGAAAATGCCTTTATATAGTGTGCTTTCCCTATTTCACATCGATGCCCTGGTGCCTATGGTTCTTGGTATGTGAAACAAAGCTTCCTTCTCCTCAGGTCTCTTCGAACATCATCACTAAGAGGTCCTTTGCTCTGGTTCTCTTTTGAAGGGAGAACCTTCACATCTTTCCCTTTTGACTGAAAGGGTGGCCTTTGCTGAAATGGATCCTTTTCCCTTGGCAAGGCATATTGTAAATATCTTGCCCTCTCAATAGCATCTTGAAGAGTAGTTGGCTTAGTAGATTTAACCAACCCATGCAAAGGCTCTGCTAGCCCATCAATGAACATATAAACTCTCCTAGCTGCAAATAAATTAGGAACTATGACAAAAAGTATTAGAAATTTAGAGATACAGATCTCTGGATTACCTGACTGCTTGAGCTTGGCTAGCTCAATAAAAGGTGCCTCTGGGTTTCTTCGACCAAACCTCTCTACTAACCTCCGGGTGAACTATGAATATGCAGTCACATTGGCATGCCCCAATGTAGAAAGACCATGAAACCACTAATCACGTGCCTCACCTTCAAGGTGCAGCGCTACTATTTTGATGGCCTCCATATCCAATACTTGGCTCAACTGGAAGTAGATGTATAGCTTCTCCACCCAAGACTTGGTTGTGCATTTGGATGATCCATCAAAAGCGGGCAGAAAGAATCTTTCCATAATCCGTTGTAGATCAATGTTCTGTATGAATCCTCCACTTCTATTATTATGTCGAGGTCTCCTATTGTCCTTGATCCGACAAAACTCCTAAAAGCTTAGATTATCTTTGAATCTCTGAGATTGAGACTCATACTCTAGGAAATAATCCTCAAGACTTTCTTGTTCTTGGGGTCCTCCACCTCCATTTCCCACTGCTAGGAATGTAGGCATAGTGGAGCATTGGGAAACTTGTTACCTCACTGGTTGATCATACCAGTGATGTGAAATGCCAGAGCTTTTTCCATGTAGAAACCCTCTAGGGGATTCTTTGTGTCTCTCCATCCTCATCTCCTTGATTTCTCGGGAAATATCCTGCATGGTTTGAAGAAGAAGCTTGGGAAACTCCTTTTCATCCTCCTCTCCTGATATAGGAGTTTTGCCTTTATCTCCTTTGGGATATGTATAATAATATGCCCGATTTCTATGAAGATACCTCTTTCCCCTTCCTGTGAGAGGTTCTTCTTCTTTTGATGACATAGCTGATGTACTACGCAGACTGAGCCAATATTATGCTCTGATACCATTGTAATATCCCAAAATAGGAAAAGCCGCAATACTGAACATAAAACTGGAATTTGCAATAAATAACAATACATCTAACATGAGAAAATCATAGATCCATTATATTATGTACAACTGTAGCAAATAAGTACAATAAATTGAGGAACAAATCACTCAATCTACGCAAGACAAGCCTCCAATGCTCAAATATACCCAAACATGAAATGTTGCTGCTGTACAAAATGCCAGAGAAACAAGACAGCACAGTCCCAGTGAGTGCAACTGCAGCTGGAAAATGTAAATGTATGGATCTAATAATATAATGCTCAAAAAGTGTCAGGAATAGAGATCTAAGCTCCAAAGCACATTTCCAAGATAACCCAGAAAGGGTTTTCTGAAATACACAAAGTTCAAAAATGATGAAATGCAGCCCTAGGGCTGAATAATCTCTGCAGCTGGACAAATGATAAGAGGTGGTTGATCTGATAAAGAAATGGTTGATACTCCTCCAATATATCTCCCAAATGAAGGGTTGCTCCCCTCACTGGAAATCTAACTCACCAATTAGGGACCTAACCCCTCCTCTGCAACTGCTCAAAAAAATAATGCATTTTCTGAAGGAAACTGCGTTGTAGGTGATGGTAACAACTTGGCCTGATGCCAGATGACAAAATGATTCCCAAGGGCCCTCCTTGCTAACTTCCTAGATGAAGGGCTGCTCCCTCCGCTGGAAAACAAGCTCAGAACTGGATCTATTACTCCTCCACTGTAATTGCCTTGCAAAACAACACAACCCTAAAAGAGATTGTGTTGTGGATGATGGTTGAAGCTTGGCTTGATGACGGATGGTGAAAATGCAACTCAATAGACCTATCCTGAGTGGGCACTCGAAGTCCCCCGAGGATGAGGGTGGGATTTCCTCTCAGAAACAACCTTGTGCTAAACAGCACAACAAACTCCGCTAAAAAACTGAACCGTGCAAGAAGTCATAAAAGACCAAGACATAAACAATAATCAGAATGCCCTCTATGGCTGCCATCCCCTTCCTTATATATTATGTGAACTTCCTCACCCTTGGCCCCACACATTAAATTCACTACTCTCATGGAGACTCCCTCCCACTAACACTGCGATGTCCCTCATTAACTCGCCACTTCCTCCATACCAACGTTGTTGATTTGGTCAAACTTGACCCTATCCACATGCTTCAACCTCTATTCACACATAAGGGTGATTTCTCCAACTGATAAGATGATCCACATTCACATTATTCGTGGTTTTATTCCTATTAAGGAGATTTATGGGTCTCCCTACCCTCTTATTCACGTATCTAAATGACAAAAGCAAAAATTAATATTCCAACTAACTGAAAGCTAATTAGGAATATTACAAACCCCTAGGTGAAAATTTCCCATGGGATCCATTAGGGGAGTTTTTAGGTCTTAAATGGGCCTCCTAAGGAAATTATAAAATAATAGTGGAAATAAATAAAATAAGATTAGATTACATCACCAAATTTTAGAGGGGAAAAAAAACAATTTTTTGAACTTGTATTTTCAACTTATCTCCTATGGGTTTACTCAAATTTCGAGAGGGAACACTCGTTGGATGTAGAATTTGATTCCTCATCGAAGGAGCACCCATGTTGCATACTTTCAATGGACCCTGCTACACGAAAAATGAAAAATACATGAAAAATCGTGATTGCAATCACGTTTTTTCATGTATTTCTCAATTTTCGTGTAGCAGGGTACATCAAAAGTATGCAACATGGGTACTCCTTGGATGCGGAATTAAATTATGCATCCAACGAGTATTCCTACTCGAAATTTGAGTAAAATTTTAAGGAGATAAGTTGAAAATACAATTTGAAAAAGTAGTTTTATTGTTTTTTAATCTTTTTACCTTTTTATCCAAAAAATGGTGAATCATCCTGAATGTTTGACATCATCATCTTGAATCTTATTGGTTCTTATAAATTTTGTTTTGGTTGTACATTTTTCTTAGGAGGCCCATTTTAAACATCAAAATTTCTCTAATGAGAACTAATTTTGCCGCAAATGGTGCAAATTTTCAGATAGGTAAAAAGACTCTCGTGCCCAAAACTATGCCTTCGGTCTGATTACGTGGTGATCATGTGACCAAGGAGTGTGAGCTAGAGACTATGCATGTGTCGGCTTCATGCTCTTGGTCACGTGTCAGGCCATGTGGCTCCTCTGTCGAGACCTCCACACCATACACTGTCGGTTATGAGGTTCAACATAAGACCAAGGGCCAGGGATTGATCGCCCACCCCTCTCATCGTAGCGCTTAGTCACGTCATCGCCATGTGACACAGGGTTGGGGCCACGTGCTCTGCCCCACTCCCCCAAATATGCCAACCTCTCCCATTCACATATAAATTCGCCACCCACATTGAACGAGAATCATGTGTGGTCTAACAGTTCGACGATTGGTTGATTAATGCGAGGTCGTGGGTTCGATTTTGGTGGAGGCTTGTCGGTTGACCCAACCAATTTTTGACACAAAATATTGAGGGCCACATGGTGCCCCCCCATTGGACCATGTAGCACCTCCTAATTGGGTCACCACAAATCTTAACAGCCAATCAAAATCTGCCAAATGTCCTTGTACGATCGGGCCACGTGTACGCACGTGATTGGTCCACCTCTCCGTCGTAACTACACAGTCACCTATTGAATTCAGAACCACATCACCTGTACGCCCTACCCAATCAGTAGCCCAGTCAACCCTGCAAGTTGACTTTTTTAGTTGTTTGCCAAAAAATTTAGAACGCGATAACTTTCACATCAGATTAAGGCGATTCAAGTGTCTTTGGAATCAGAACGATAAGATCTACAATTTGGAACCAATTTCAGGAGATTCCAATGACTTTTATTTTTGAGCATATTTTGATCCCCTGGATCATTTGTCCCCACTAGGAACTTTTTGACCACCAAAAGTCTATTTTTACTCTTTAAGTAAGTGAGAGCACAACTTCTTCACTTTTCTGATCTTAATCCACCTTGATTTACTTAGATTGGTACCTTTGAGCCCCACTCATTGCCTCTGTGTGAAGTCCTGATTCTCCTGTCAAGAAGTGAGTACTCTTCCTGCAACTCAAGTAAATATTCAGGAGCAAAATATTTCGTATATGGAATCTGAACATTATCTTCATGACCATATTTCCTTGGTGGCTCATACAATCTTCACATTGAAGTTTATCCTTGCTGATATAGAACCAAACTTGATATCCCACTTAGAAATCATGATCAACTTGATGCTTGTAATGCCTTGCTTTGTACTTTGATTCACTTTCCTCAAGCTGCTCTTGTCCTCCTTGATGCACTAGCTACATTTGTTCAATGAAATGTTTGGATTTTTCCACATCATCATGTCCATCTACTGCAAAATATTTACCAAAGATAAAATACAAAGGAGACTTTGAAATATAACCCAAACAAGCTTCAAATGGAGATACTTGCATAGATGAGTGCTTGGCATGATTATAGCCATGCTAGTTGTAATGCAAATGCTCATCCAAAATTTTAGGATGCTTATCCCAATATCCATGAAGGAGATGAATTTTTACAATATCTAATAAATTTGACTCTTAAATTCCCATATAAATTAACTCATCAACAAGTGAGAATAACATAAAATTCCTAATAAAACATTGTTGCATATAAGTGATTTTTTCATATCATCACTTTTACAAAATACCCAGCAGTGGGGACATGCAACATGTGGAATACAAAAGAAATGCAATATTTAACTAGACAAATAGTCTAACCATTTCTTACCCAACCAAACTAGAGATTTTTCTTTTTTCCTTTCACTTTCTTTTGGAGATGCTTTAGAGATGGGTATGGTGTGCCTCAAAAAATATTTTGCCTTCTCTTTCTCAAGTGATTTCATGACATGTTTTTCCTTCTTTGGATGAAAATGTGGATGCAAATTCCAACACTTTTCGATCCAATGACCACTTATGTTGCAATGAGTACAAAATTTTTTGTGAAAATTTCTTAGCAAAAATGTCTCTGGACTTGGAAGAGGATCTTCCTTCTTCGTCTCTCTTCCAATTGACATATTCATTTTCTTAACTAATGTTGTCCTTTTTTGGCAATTGGCTACACAATGGTTTGGTGCATGACAAAAAGTGCAAGGAAACACATTCCACAACATTGTATTCAAATCATCATGTTGTTTATAGTCATATAAGGCTTTTGAATAATCATTATGTTTATAACTTTTATGATTGTCCTTTGGATTATGAGTTTGACGAGGAGAACTTGACTTAATTCTTCCTTTGAAACACTCATCTCTCTTTGGAGATGTTTTTCCATCAATGTCATCACCATCATATGATACTCCTTCAACTTGCGGGAGTTCTTTCTTCATGGATTCCACACTTGAAGAATTCTCTACTATCTATCCTACAAAATGGCCAAATTTGTCTAACCAGGCAACATATTCCTCCTTTTAAAGAACTGTCAGGCAACAATTTCGCGCAGGATCGGCACTGATTCTGCCGCAAATGGTGCAAATTGTCAAAAAGTTAAAAATATTCCTGCACCCAAAAATCCACCTTTGGCCTGGTCATGTGGCGCTTATGTGACCGAGGAGCACGGGATAGAGACTATGCACCCGCTGGCTCCGTTCCCTTGGTCAGGTGTTGGGCCATGTGTCTCGGTGATGGAATAGTTTCCCACCCCCTCCATTGAAACCCTCCACACCATATGTTGTCAATTCCGGGGTTCAACATAAGACCCTGTGTATTGGTGTTTTTGTAGCAATGGGGTACCAAAAGACACCTTCTTAGTAGTTGGTTGTTCCCTGCAAAGACATCGCAAATAGAATTGGCTGTTATTAGAGGAAAAACATGAGAAATAAAGGATTGCAAGTGATGATAACAATGCATATACAAACATAAACTAAGAACTAAAAAACAAATACATAAACAATTCTTAATGAAGTAAACAAGTCAATAAAATAATGTAAAAAGGCTCCCTTTATTGATTGTTTAAAGTAGAAGATGAATACAATAGATGAATTCTCAACACTTGGAGAGAATTCTTTAAGCAATGGTGCTCAAAAATCCTCAACAAGGAGGTCCCTTTCTTCACTCTTTTTGCAAGATTTTCCTCTCTCTCTCAAATAAGTATCAAGGCTCTCTCAATGGTGAAATCCTCTCCACATTGAAGTGTTGGATTGTTGAGAAACAAGTATGTCAACACAATAATGCTCTACTTCCTCTTCAATAATGGAATGCACGATTGTTTAAGAACAAATTTTCCAGCATAACATTACCTTCACTTTGGTCCTCCAATGTGATATAATTTTTTGAATCCTTCTTCCCTCTCTTGGTTCATGAATGAAAATGACTCATGAGTAGGACAAGAAGATCCTTTTGAGGGTTGCATATCTTCAAGGTGACTCGAATTCAGCCGTCCTTGACTATAACATGTCAAGGAATCTCATCTTCCAAGTGTGGGAAGTGGTCCTGAATTTTTTAGTTTAACTTTTCTTCGATCGCGCAACTTTCGAAGGAAAAGTCGTGCAACTGTAATTTTTACCTTTAGATAGGTTGCGCAACTCAATTTTTCATATGAGACCTTTGGAGAATTTAAATTTTTTTATCTTTCATAATGTATTCAGCTGGAAAACCTTCACATGTATGTTTTGTGAACAACTTTGGGCGTCTTTTGGATTATAAAAATGTGTGTACAATTTTCCAGTGTTAAAAATTTCCCCATGATGTATGAGCAGACATATAGTTGAAATACATCATGTTTTATTTTATGACTGAGAGTCTAATGAACTTCTTGAGAGAGAGAATAACTCGTTGTAGAGATGAGTAGTGAAAAACCTTTCCTGAGGATAAAGATAACGATAGGCTGCGCAACTCAATTTTTCATATGAGACCTTTGGAGAATTTAATTTTTTTTATCTTTCATAATGTATTCAGTTGGAAAACCTTCACATGTATGTTTTGTGAACAACTTTGGGCGTCTTTTGGATTATAAAAATGTGTGTACAATTTTCCAGTGTTAAAAATTTCCCCATGATGTATGAGCAGACATATAGTCGAAATACATCATGTTTTATTTTATGACTGAGAGTCTAATGAACTTCTTGAGAGAGAGAATAACTCGTTGCAGAGATGAGTAGTGAAAAACCTTTCCTAAGGATAAAGATAACGATGCTTTGAAAAAAGTGTTTATACGAGGCGAGGATGTCCCATGCTTGTTATGATGACTAGTGACTAAGTATTACAATCATACAGGAAATATTCTTGTCAAGTCAGCGTTGGAGTGGATGAAATGTTGATGGTTGATGATGACAACTGCTTACGCCCTCAAGGGCGCTTCTGACACATAGACAGAATCAAGTTCCCCCATGCATTAAATGGTGAAGTATTGTTGAGTTCGGTGCTCATGGATACATGGGTCTTCGACTGTGGGTAACTCCCACACATCAAAACATAAGCACTGGTAAATGAGGTGTTAAGCAATGTGTGGGTCTTCGACTACATGAGAGAACTAAAACGGTCATGCAGTACGATATCACCCTCACATGAAAGCTTATGTTGGTGTTGAACGTCAAGGGGACTGATGACAACAATGGGAAATAATGATTCCCACTGTGCCACTCGAGGATTTCCCTTAAGGGGAGGAAGCACCAAAGGTACTGCCTTTATCCAGAAAGATGGGTGTTGAAGTCAACAAGAAAAAAGGCATCAACCGCCCGAAATGTTGAATCGGGGAATCATGATGGAGAGAGATGATTGTAATATGATGGGTCAACTAGGCATGATAATGAAAGTGGACAGTATGAATGGATACAGTCAATTACCCAAGGTTGGAGCTGTAATGCGAGTGGCGACAGTCAAACAATTCTTATGGGGGAAGATCCATGGAGTCGGAAGGACATCTAGAGTAGGTGTGAGACTGTTTTGATTGGCGTGGTGAATGATCAATGGATGGGGTGGTGAGTATGAGACATAAAAGTATGGGTGGGAACCCTTTTCCTAAAAAATATTTGTACACTTGCCAAAATAATGTAAAGGTGGTTTGGTATGTACAAACACGAAGACGGGTGCCCCATAAAAATTGTGACTTGCGTGATGATGAAGGTAAGGTGTTTTTGGCAGAGGGAGGGGGCCCCATTGGTTGGTCTCAGTGTGAGTTTGATGATGCAAATGAAGTGATGCAAATGGAGGGATGATAAGACAAATGTAGAATGTGGTAGTGCATTCGTCTTAATCTGTCACAAATGAATGAGGTGGCCGGGGAGTAGGGTTAGTTAGAAATAAGTGAAGAAGAGAAGCATGATGCGTATATTCAAGGCATGCAAGTGAAATAGCTCCTGAGCCTGAATAGATGGTCATGGATATAATGGTGTGAGTGGTTTATAACATGGGGTGATCCATGAATTGGAAGGTTCTATCGCCCAACGTGGACGTTTAACATGTAAAAGGGGAGGTGGTGGAAAACGTGGTCGAGATGATGGACCCTATGATTCATTTCATATAAATGATGTTAGGATATGAAAAGATTTGGAGGAAGCCTATCATGTTGAGTGATGAATGATATTGTAACACCCTCCTCCCACATCTACCCAATTAACCGGCCAACCATGGTAAACATGTGAGGAAGAGTTACTATGATATGATTAAACTCCCTATGTGTCAGTTAAGGAAGTGGAATCGATGGAAAACAACAACACAGATCTTCTGCACATGCTACATGACACCTAAGAGCCATCCAAACCTTCCAGGAGGCTAGCCCCTGAGTCAAAATGACCTTTTAGTGCATCAATTCCCCAGTCGCTCCCTTGACATAGGCAAGAGTGTGACTGTAAACCTCCAGTCGCTCGCACATCATGGGCATGCATGCGACTTGGAATTTTGCAGGTATTTTTGTGCCTGCGACCCCAATTTATGTGCCACTTTTTCAGGCCCACGGCTAAGCTCACTGCCCATAACTCCATGACACTTCTAGAAATGAAAGATAACAACAGAATAATGATGTAAATGCAATCACTTGAACAAGGACTTGAATGGACCCCTACTAGCCATGACAGACATTTCGTCAAACATGTCACAAATATGTAATCTATAGGTTTAAACAATAAATTTTAGTATAGGGGTCTCATACTTATATGAGAATTGTTAAGAAGAATTATTACCTCATCGCATTAACTGCATTATCATCTATTAATTCATAGATTCATTGTTCATTCATCTATAAGTCAAAACATGATGAGATCCATACATCATCATTGTCATTTAACACATTCATAACCATCATATAAATAACAGAAATGACAAGCATAAAACAACCATATAAGCCACATAATAACAAACATATTTACCCATTAATACCAGAGGAAAAGAGCTCTTATTTCCATAATCAAAATGCAACCAAGTTTGTGACTTCCACATACCACCTAACCATAGACATGCCTGAGCCAAATATCTCTTCATCATGTCACCCATGTGCCATATTCAAAGCATGAATGTGGGATCTCATAAAACACATCAATCAAAACCAAACCAAGGCTTCCAAAGGCCAAACCACCACAACCCTCAACCATTGATTCCACCTCACAGTTGTACATCACAAACCATCACCATAATGGTCCCCACCCATGCTGTCCAGGGATCCAGAGCGTTTGTTCCAACAAAGGCTTAAGGACTAGTAACTCAACCCACGATTGTTATCGGGCTTTAAAGAGTTTATCCAACCAAGGCTCCAATATTAATAACTCAACCCACCAAGGGCTCTAGAGAATTTTTCCAACAAAGGCTCCAAGACTAGTAACTCAACCCAAGCTATTACAAGGCTCCAAGGCATTTATCCAACCAAGGCTTCAGGAACTAGTAACTCAACCCACAAATAAAGGAACGTGAGAACCAACTAGAAAAACAAACAATGAAATGAAACCACAACACCATGGCTATCCAGGAAATGGCCAGGCTAGGAAAATCCACTGTTAATCCAGAAATTCCTCCATGCCAATGATATATCATGACCAAGAAACCACAATAATAGTGAGGAAAACATACATGAAACTCGGAACCTGTAAGAAAAACCCATTGTAGTTGCTGATCCCGATGTCCTCTTGTGCTTTCCTACTCTTCCTTTGCCTTCTTGCTCCAAAACTCCAAGTATGCCACACTCTCCAAGAGTGCTCCAAGAAACTATAAGTGTCTAAGAGTACGAGAGAGAGAGAGAGAATAGAATGAGAGCTCCAAAACTTAATTGACAAAAGTCTATGAATTTATCCTCATAAGCCTTTTTATTAATGAGGCCTCTAATTTCTTCAATTTTCCCTTATTTTCCTTCATTTTCCTCATTACATTCAACCTGTGACCTTTCACCTTCATTTTCTCCTATTTTCCATTATTTTCATAAATAAAATTCCAATTAATGCCACTTTGCCTTTTCAAAGCCTTAGCCATTGCCTTTCCCAATTTCCATAGCCATAATAAACCATATGAACACTCGTACTAGGATGTTTTGCCCAAAATTCAGCTTGGAATACATGTCCCATGACCATGGTTATTATTTTTCCTTTATTAACTTTTATAACATGGAATTTTCGCTAGGGCTATTATAGATACCTGTACTATCGACGAGCGGCGGGGTACTGATTGTGATGGGAAATTATCGATGTACCTGCAACCTCAACAACCAATACCCTAAGTGAAAACATCTTGATGAAAACATATATAAGTTGAAATGTGTTGAACAAGATGAATCAAAGAACATGAGAAGGCACACTTAAAGGTGTACTCTGAGCATGCGGTGGGTCCAAAAAAATGAGTTTCGGGTTGAAATGGAACAAAGGGTACCATGATGAAGATGACTTGGTCCCGATGCTTGTGTCTTTGGCAGTTTTTAGAACGAAGGTCCCGAGCTCCTTTACTGGGCTTTGGAAGATGAAAAAGGGGGGATATATAAAGAAAAGTGGACCATATTCCACCTCATTTGTACTTGCTATTTTGGGAGAGAAGAGAGGTTCCAGGAGATTTTTTTGTCGTTGTGGTAAGCCTATGCACTTGGGAAGCGCAAGAGGAGAGACAGGTAAGAGCACATCATCCCACCTTTGTGATTTTGATAGTTTATGTTAGGCAAGTTGTACATGATGACATGTACGACCTATTTTTCAGGGATGAAAAGTCGACTGTGCAGGCGACTGCGATGCAGTCGTGTAATTGTCGTGGCTGACTTAAGGATACCCATGGGTTTCGACTAGATAGCCGCACAGAGGGTGTAGTTGAGGCCGAAAAAATTGTGGGGTCATAGGATTGGCGACCCCGCGATAATTTTGATTAAAGGAGCATAGTCCGTGTGACTGTGAGTGGAATAGGCGCGCGTTCTGTGCGCCTGCACTGAGAAAAGACGCGTGCTTACCGATAAACAGACATGTTGCCTACACGTCTAAAGGGCACCATTGTGTGGTGAAACAAACGTCTGTCAGGGAAACAAACATGCGGTTGCGCACTTGTTATGGACACATGCACGTGGGATTGAAAAACATATTTTTTTAGCCTGGGGGCTAATTTTGAATTTTTGACATCCTCATTGGAAGGATGGGTATGTTGTGGAGAGAATGCGATTGGGAGTCTCTCTATACTGCCATTGTTGGAGATGTTACAACAAGCGCTACTTTAGCGTGATGGGGGTTACTAAAGTTCACTCAGAACCCCATACTGAGGTCATAGGATGGATTCCTACGTTTCCTGATAAAGTGTTGGGATGTGGAGGATGAGGTGTTCTGCATCTAACGTTACTAATTTTCCTATCATTGTGGTTGAGAATATTTATTTTGTTACTGGACTAGTGCATCATGGAGAGGCTTTATAGGTGCCACTTCTAGCTGGGTAGGTGGACATTCATGTATGGGCAGGGAATCACTAAGGGCCCAACGATGTTGATCAGGGTAGTGTTTGGATCATGGCCATCACAGACCTAGCCGAGTAGGTTGCGCTAGCAATGAACATACGACTTGCTGGGTCGACTACCCTTCACCGAGTGTCGGGACCTCATATTGCGGTGTTGGAGATACTACATGTTGGGAATTTCTTTGACTAGTCCAATTTTGTGTACAGAGGGATGGTGTAAAAACTTACACAGGTGTGTCGGGGCTAGTCACTAAGTTTATGTTATGCGAGCATCATGTATGAAATAGTGGTGATGCTACGTCTGATATTAGCAGTGCCACCAGGGCCTGCCAGAGACCCACAGATACAACAATGGGCTCCAGTGATTCCATGAGATGGTGGCAGCGAGGTGGGACGTTATTGGAAAGCCACGGTGGAGGGTTGGTTTAGATCCAACCCTTAGATGATTCTAGTAACATGGTGTTGAATTTAAGGGTGATCCAGACATGGGGCTTCCTCTCGGTGACGCTTGGGGGCTAGCATGTATGTGGTTTGTATTTTATGTATTCGTGGTTTCTTATATGTATATATGATATATACTTATGATGATGTTGACATCATTTATGTTTGCTTGCAGATGTTGGGCCTCGCGGATGACTGTTGGCCTACCTGGTGGGCAACGATCCTCGGCGAATGGGTGTAGTTGGTACCGCAGTTGTGTCACAGAAACGAAGGTATGATAGGGTTCAACCGGACCCTGAGAGGATAGCTTAGCACTAGGTACTAGAGATATGTGGTCCCTCTGGAGAGGGAGGTAGCTCCTCTGCCCCCGAAGAGATGGCGAGGCTACAGGAGTGAGTAGAGGCTGTGGAGGCTCGTGTGGCTGCTCTAGAGGCACAGTTGATGGATGCAGAGGATGCTTGGGGCGAGCAACTACCTTGCTGAGCGTTGGCTTGAGGGGTCCTGACCCAGGTTTGGAGGTTCACGGTTTGCCAACAAACCCCTATACTACTAGCCCTTTCGGTAGTGACCTGCTTGCGCAGGCCAAAGTCTCACCCGAAGTAGTATGGCTTGGTGCTGGAACCAGGTTTCTACACCCTGGGAGAGGGTAGGTAAGTCAAGCCAGGTTGCGTTCAGTATTATAGTGACCAGATCTTATATTACAGAGCCTAGATCTATAGATTCCTTTCGCATCCACGTGCTCAATAGTAAATATATTCACAGTAACCAACAGACCATGAACTTATATAAGATAACGCAGCTATTCCAGATCTTCTTACAGGAAATGTAACAGAACAGTCCCAGATCGCAGCATAAACAAGTAACACAAATATATTCGTAGCTTAAATCAATAACGCATCAACATATATTAATCAACCAAACATCACAGAGTAATTCCAACAGATTCAGACATTCAACAATACTTCTGCATTCATTAATCCTTCAAATCCATTAACAATACCCAAATCCCCACCTGTGCACACAGCAGCAGGGTCCACACACAGCAGGGCAGAGAATCTCCGCGCACACAGTAGCAGGAGTCCTTCCCCAACAACCCTAACCAGATCTATCAATTTGCACTTAGCATCAATCTCTTATCATCCTTAATCTCTCCTACAACTAAAAAAGGTTCAACTACTTATACTATTTTAGCCTACGCATCCAATGGTCTGCAAACCATGGTTTGCGGAATCTTGGTCTACCCTTGACCCATTTACAATACTTTAGGGGCTTTGACCCACCCCAAAACCCCTGCGTTAAACTAAATATAATAAAAAATGTACAAAATGGACCAGTGTCGCAGCTTGCAGGGGACCCTGTTCCAACACTGAGGGATATGCCTGAGGAGGGATCGGCAGGGTTGGGATAGAGGACATTGGATATCGTCTTGGGTTAGGATAGAGTGCAACATCCGACTCTCCGTCACATTTCTATGGCAGAGGCGATTTCTCATCCGATCCTAGCACTAGATGAGGTTGGGGGACCTCAGGCAGGGGGGGCGAGGGTGGGGGGCCTCGGTCCTAGATATTTTTTGTATGTACTAGGGTAAGCACCCATTATGAGGATGCTCCCCTATTTGAGGACTTATTTTTTCTGGCTGAACATGGCAGAGTGAAACCCTAGCTGCACATCGATGAACATGGCGGACTTGGTTGCCTTGCAACGCTGAGACAAACTGGTCATGGGAATTATGACCACCATGGATGGGTTAGGGACAGGTGAATGGGTGTAGGCCTTCACACTTCACACGGGGCCCAATTTTGGGTGAATAATTTAATGGAGCGATTGACCTCTAGACCCCATCAATGTTGGCATGCAGTTACAGGAAGTAGTTTGCGAATTTATCGGAACCATTCGAACTCAGCAATAGAACATCAGTTATGGAAGAGGAGAAAGTAGACTACTCCTCAGATACGGTGGACTCATCATGGATCTGGGTCGAGTCTCGATATCAACATCCAATAAGACACCCACCAGATGATATGCAATGACTGAAGCAAAATGTGGAACCATGTATAAATGACATGGAGGTCGGTGAGTCCTCCCACATAGCACTAGGGTTTACTTTACCAAACCCTGTAGTCTCGGTGGGCATTGATTACTTTTTTTCTGGACACATAGGACCAACAAACCTTCACCTTCCTATCACCCTCCGAGCTAAGACTATGGGATTTTGAACAAAACACACACTTGCCTGTGGATCTGGGCAGTATTGCTGTGGCGACTGCGGGCTTTATCAATACAAGAGAGGATACCTTCGATTTTGAGCAACTTGGTATACATATCCCTGGAGACAACAATAAAGAAGTTGACATACTGAGGCCACCTCCCTCTGGTAAAACATCGGGTTGATATGAAGGTATTTATCAGCAAATACTGGCACCAGAAGAAAATAGGGCCTCTGATTCGGACGAAACCCTACCAAAGCCGACAGAACAAGCTCAGGAACACCAGGCCCTAAGGACAGGAGGGAAGAAAATTAAGTGTACAAAGGTTCAAGATCGGGGAAGGCTATTGGTTTTTGGGGAAGGCATCAGTATGTCACAAGCTAAATAAATTGAGCAAACGGTGGTCGTTGGCCGCGTCAGAGGACGTAACCACTCTAAAGCCAGGTTAAAGAAATGGACGCTGGAAATTTGGGGTCATGTCCTAGATCAACTTCCTGCGGTCTTCACTATGAACTGCGATTGGTTTGTTCTCATCTTACCTCGCCCAGAAGAGGCGAACTGGGTTTTATCATAATTTTGGCACATTGAGATGAATATGGTACTTCTCAAGCGATTGATGCCTCTTTTCGACCTGGATAAGGATAAAGTGGGTGTTGGTCCATTTTGGGTGAGATTAGCTGGCTTACCTCTCCAATTTTGGATGCAGTATGTCCTTATATGTATTGGCGATGAACTGGGGATATACCTGGACCATGACAGATCCTATATGGAGACTAGTAATATATCTATGGCTAGAATTTTGGTGCACCTAGACACTCGTGAGGAGCTGGTGGAAAGCCTATGATTACAATACCATGAGATCTTTAGATGGAAAAAAATGGACTATTAGGGGGTGCCATTTCGCTGTCGTAAATGTCACGAAGTGGGCCATATATACAAGGAGTTCCCATTGATAAATGTTGCTAACAAGGAACATACTAGGGCGCAAGAGCACGTAGGTAGACAAACACAAGAGGTTGTTGGATAGACCACCATTCGGGCGAATCCTACTGCTCATCCGAGAATACAACGAGACGCTCGGAAGGAATCAAAACCATATGAAGGGGTCAAAAGATCTCACACTGTCGGTTACAGTCCAATTTCGGGTATTACTATCTCAACATCTATCCTTAAATCTTGTATTCTTTACAATTTTGATGTTCCAAATTTTACATTAGCAACATCTAGTTCTAGTTTAAATGCTCGCAAACTCAAACCCATCACCTGCCTTGTTGCATCTGCCCCTCCCTCCTCCCTTGTACCCGACCCTACCACATTAGAGGGTGGCATCTATTCCCAAAATGACCTGTCTCATACTTCAGATAACAACACCTCCCATAGGTATAACCTTAGATCTCTGTCTTAATGTCAACCTCATCCTAACTTCGGTCTGGGGGATGATCCTTATTATAAACATCAAAAAACCTCCAGGGGCAGACAATCCATGTTATCCAAATCCATTCTCCGGGCAGGGCTCGAAGTGGCATCCATAAAACAATACTCGATCGACTGGGTTCTGTTGACGGTTGAAAATGTCTCGCCAATAGTAAGGGGATCTCCCCGATGCAGAATCCCAATTAGACTCTACACCGTTTAGTTTGGGGATCCCATTCGGTATGTAGTCCTGGTTGCCATTAAATTGGTGAAGGTGTTTTTCGGAGAGAGAGGGGACTCGCTGAGATGGAGAATGCATGGATGTTGAACAAATACAAGTCGGTGATTGAAGAATGCCCTATGAAACATAATACCATGAATAGCAAAGCAGAATTTAAAGTATGAAACTTATGAAAAGCATTGTTAGCAAAACTTTACCAAGATCATACTTATTACAAGATTCACTTAACAAACGAGAAGCAATTCACAATGGTTAAGTGTTTCATTTATCAACTATGCACATCCCAATAAATATTTAAAGCAAATATCGACAACATAGTTCATCAACGTATCTTTAAGTTAGAACATCATATACCATCCACGTGTTGCAAGGAAGCTCATAACACAAGGGAATACATGAGTAGAAATGTGCACCAATATTTGAAGGAAGGATTCATTCATTCGAAGAGACCATATTCATAGCATAACCACACAGGAGACTTCCATCAGATTCAATAGTCAGATCCAATAACACTTCTTTGTATTCATCAAGAGGCATCCATTCAATAAAAAGCAATGTGTCTCTCTCAAAGGTCCACCACCCAAAAAGTCCTTTACAAAATCGCTAGAAGATGTACATATAGGCCGAGGTAACTCTTGGGTTTCCCACGATGATTATGTGATTTTATAGAAAGTGCCTTGAAGCGCTATGTGAAAAGATTTCTAGATAGTGAAGGTTAATTCAAGGCATGGTCAGATTCTTGATCATAATAATTTAGGGTTTTAGAGGTGCAGAGGAGCGCCAACCTTTTCCATACCCTAATGAAACTCAAGTCTTTCCCTAATCATCAACACAAGATATCTCCACTTCGTTTCAATGCACATGCCAAAGAAAAGGGGCTTGAGGTGCATAGGACTTGTAATGCCTCACTAAAATCTTGAAAACCTTAATGCACATGTTGAGATGAGGGAAACCAATCATGAACCCGAGGGAAAATTGTATTCGATGATTTTATCATGATTTCATGCAATGCATATCAGAATGTGCCCCAGGGGAATATGAATTAGGTAAAATGGGAAAGGATGAATTTATTGATAAATTAGGGTTTCTCTTGAACCCTAACACAACCAGCATAATGCAAGCCAGATTGAAGCCCTATATGTCCAAGCTCGGTGACCCCAGTGATTGGTGATGATTACTATGGGAAACCTAACATCAAATCCATGGAGGAACTCTCAATGCTCTTTGCAACAACAAACCCCGCAAACCGTACTACAGTCATGAGACAACAAGACAAGTGGGTGTGGTGTGCATCGTATGAATGGGCACAACAATAGGGTTTGGTAGGAATAGGTCATGGGGAGATTAATTGACCAAAGACCAGGTCAAAACCTTAATGGGCTAAGCGATCAGAGCGGGACTCAAAATTTTTAATATGCCCAAAATTTTGGGTGGCGTTGTAGCAGCTACAACAATTGGCGAACCACTAGTAGAATCCAGCATCTCTGCCAAAATCCCTACAATAGTTTGAGTCTGGATAGTGATGCAAGGGAATATTGAACAGGCACTGTGGGTACCTCTTGTGTTGCTTTTACCTTTACATATATGCCTTTCTTTTGTGCCTCAACTAGGTCTTGTTGATCAGTAAACACCCAAATAGAAACTCACACATGCTAGTAGTTGACGATGATGCAAAGAAAAAGGCATAGGGCTTATTATATTCAGAATTTTAAAATACGTTTTTGGTGTTGCTCCGCTGCCAGCAGGCCTGAACAACACCCCTGCGGAGTCACTTTAAGAAATCATAAACGTTGCTCCGCTGCTAGTGAGCCTGGTCAGTACCCTGGCGGATTCATTGCATTACCTCTTTACCCTTTAATTAAAGCCTTTCTCAATCCTTTACCCTTAATGAAGCCTTTCTCAATCCTTTACCCTTCAATTAATTTCATTATATTTTATGTGCACATTAACACTTATTACTCGACTTTCATTGCGCCTGGGCGGACGAGGGATCTCAACTTATTTTACGGGCAAGAGAGGTTGTTTCTTATTTGACAGAAACTGAAAGATATTCTGTTTTTTTTAGGTTTTCCCCCATGCCAATCCTTCACACCCCATCCCCAGTTAACACGTGAAACATGAAAACAATTCATTAAGATATTCAAGACCATGTTGAGCACAAGGTTTAGGTTATGAATATAGTCACTTGAACTAATTAGAGTTCCCCACAAGAAACATGTTCACACTTCCTTGGCTAATGAATTAGACTCATAGGAAAGATGCTCAAGACGTGACTCTGATGACCAGTTCTAAGAGAAGTTTCCTCTTTGAGTAACCATCAAAACCTCACACAATCATTAGGGTTAGGGTTTCAACATTAGGGCGAGGTGTCTGGGGAAACTACTCCAGGGTTTCAGCGTGCGCAAAGACGTTAAATAAATCCCCAAGGCTTTGAGCATGTGTAAGAAGGTGTAAGAAAGCTAGCCATGGCACCAAAGGTTCAAAGGCTCCAAGTTCAATGAAGTCTCATGTAGTGGTATGCAACAAAGAGGAAAATGCAAGTCTAGGCCAAGGGCAAGTGTATACTATGCATGAAGGAAAATGTATGATGTAGCGCAGAGGGCAGGGATTATGATGAAATGTAATGTTATGCGTGAAAGAAATAAACTAATTGCAGATAAAGGGAAATGGAACACATGTGTAGTGATTTTATGAATGTCATGCAACAATGAGAAAATTCAAATTAGCGCAAAAACCATAATGCATAAAACTAAACTGCCTACACTGAAGAAAATATAGGGGACATAATTTAACCATAATGAAAATACTAACAAGTAAAGCCTAATTAACAACATGAAAAAGTAAATTTTAATTAACAAACCCTAGCTAGCCTGAACCTCAAACCCTAATTTAACCGTAGACGCAGTCGTGTCATGTGAAATTAGATTCCCAGTGCAACCATCACATCAGTTCCCGACCTGCAAGAACAAGTATGTACGCAATCAGAACCAACATAAAAAATTGTGCACCAACAACAAAGCTTACTTGTAAAAGATGTATAAAAACAAGAAGGTCATGGCTACTTACCAGAGAACGTGCTAGAAAATTTTGTTCAAGCTGAACTACAATCCCAACCTGATAGACACGAAGATGTACTTGAAACCTATAATCATCTAGCCATGACACACATCCGTTCATGCTTAATCCTAAATCTAGTGCAAGTGAGGTAAGATTTTGTCTACTTGCAGAGAAATTTGTTGGATAAAATCCTTCAAGCAGAGCATCAACCTTATCACAAGAGTGGGGATGATGAATTTGATGACATGGAGGAAATATGCGTTTTCCAGGTGAAATTGAGATGTTAGAGAATTTAAGCGCAGAAACCATAATTTTGGAAGCCCTAATTTGAAGTTGTCCATTTGTTTTTTCGAGGATGTGAATACCTAACATAACCTTCAGCGGGAGCTACAGTGCCTCACTGCCTTGGAAAAACTCTGAACCTTCAAACAGGGAGCTATCGAACTTCAAAGGTTTCGTGAGATTAACTGGCGAATCATTGTTTGCGGCAACTGGATAACTATCAATGAGCATATTATTAATTTGTTTAGATGTTTGCACACTGATAGACTGACAGTTCAACAAATTAGATTCTTTAGATTCCCAAGGATGAGATGAATTCACCAGGAGCGTCTCAGGTAATAGAGAGGTTGGGTGATTGGTTTGTAAAACATCATCTACTTGTACTTGAATGCATTATGTATCGACTGGGCAAAAATAAAATAGATTTGAGATAATGGCCAGTGTCCTCCCTTCAGGAAATAAATTAGGGTATAGAGGTTGATGCATATCAACTGATAGGCGATTGAAATATGTGCTTAGGGAAACATCACTCGAATCAGGGGATTTCCAAGATGAGCTAGCATTCGACGAGATCATGTTGGGAGGAGTGTGGAGAATGGAAACCCTAATTTCAAAAAACCTAATTTGAATTGGTTCAGGGGTCTCATCAAGAATGTGAGAATCTAACATAACCATCAGCGGAACCTGAAGTGCCTCAAATTCCTGATGAGTCCCTGAATCTTCGAAAGGTGAATCATCGAATTTGGGTGGCTTTGTAGGATCAAAAGATAGATACGAGTGACAATCAAAAAAGGTGTGAGTGAATACATTTTCAGATAAATTACAAGCATTGAAGCAACCAATTTGATCAGGTCGGGTATTCGATACATTAGGCTCTTCTTGGATTGAAAATGAGGATGAAATGGTGAGAGAAACATCTCGAGATTGCTGAGACATAAGGTCTCTTTCTTGACCGATTAAGGACTGCGGATGGAAGAGATCAGGAGTAAGAGATTCATCATCCTTGTAGTGTGATTGTGAAACATCACCCTCGTGTTCATCACTACCACCAACACCAGTAAAAGAAAGTTCTGAATTATTTGTAGAAATCGCTAGTGTGGTAGACTCAAGAAATGAATCAGGGAATAATGGGTGAAATGATTTAGATGAGGGAGTACCAATTGTACCAGGACTTTCGTCTCGCACATTATTGTCATCCAGAGGGAAAAATGAACCTACATGAATGTCATGGTGCATGGATTTTACAGGACAATCAACTTCATTCGAGACAAATCGCAAGTCATTTCCGATGGGTGACTGAGATTTAGGACTAGACCCAGGCTTATGTTCAATGGACTCAATATTTGTTTCATTAACATGGAGAGATGTTAAATAAACTTGTTTTTTGAGTCTTGATTTGACAGAGAGTATGAAATATGTGGAGGCGAAACAACATGGTTCATTTCCCTACAAGAATATTTCATCACTTAAACTATTTGCGAACAAAACTCCATTAGGTAGCAAATCAGGAGGAGGATGAGAAATGTCACAAATAGTAAGTTCCTCCTTGGAGGCTTGAAGTTGTTCCTAACTCAGAGAGATGGGAAAGAAAATATTAAGGACTGAATTTGGACAGTTAGTAACTTGAGGATTATCATAACAGTCATAAGGATCGGGATTTATTTCAGATCGAAGGTGTTGCAGAGAAACAAAAACCAACTATTGAAAATGTTCAATTAAATATGCCCAATCGACATCTCTTGTAGGGAACTCAAAACAAGTATGAAAAAATCTAATAGAAAAATCCTCTATAGATTCACGAGGTTTCATTCTGATCTCATTTATCCTTATTAATACATCTTGAAAATCGTACCTGTGAAAATCTTGTTGAAGCTCACCGATGAGTTGCTCAAACGAATGGATGGAAGCTGCTGGCAGTGTGTGACACCATTTCTTGACGTGTCCTTCAAGGGCGAGGGAGAAAAGCGCACAAGCAAACTCCTCATCATCAATTTCATAATATTCACAAAACTCAAGAAAATCAGATCGGTGGTCGGTTACGGAAATTCCATTTTCACCATCGAACTCTAACTGAGACAAGTGATAGAGAGGTTCGTCGAGGATTAAGCATTTACAAATAGATAAACATCTCAGGAGTATGATTTTGGGATGAGGCATTTACAGATATGAGACTAAAATGTAGGCTCCAAGGGCTCATCTTGTCATCTGGCCCTCCTTCTAGCGCCAAATCTGTTGACGGTTGAAAATGTCTTGCCAACAGTAAGGGGATATCCCCGGTGCAGAATCCCAATTAGACTCTACACCGTTTAGTTTGGGGATCCCATCCGGTACGTAGGCCCGGTTGCCATTAAATTGGTGAAGGTGTTTTTCGGAGAGAGAGGGGACTCGCTGAGATGGAGAATGCATGGATTTGTAACGAATACAAGTCGATGATTGACGAATTCCCTGTGAAACATAATACCATGTATAGCAAAGCGGAATTTAAATCATGAAACTTATGAAAAGCATTGTTAGCAAAACTTTACCAAGATCATACTTATTACAATATTCACTGAACAAACGAGAAGCAGTTCACAATGGTTAAGTGTTTCATCTATCAACTATGCACATCCCAATAAATATTTAAAGCAAATATCGACAACGCAGTTCATCAACATTTCTTTAAGTTAGAACATCATATTCCATCCACATGTTGCAAGGAAGCTCATAACACAAGGGAATACATGAGTAGAAATGTGCACCAATATTTGAAGGAAGGATTCATTCATTCGAAGAGACCATATTCATAGCATAACCACAGAGGAGACTTCCATAAGATTCAATAGTGAGATCCAATAACACTTATTTGTATTCATCAAGAGGCATCCATTCAATAAAAAGTAATGTGTATCTCTCAAAAGTCCACCACCCAAAAAGTCCTTTATAAAATCGCTAGAATATGTACATATAGGCCAAGGTGACTCTTGGGTTTCACGTGACCTTTGGTCTTCCCTGACTCTTGGGATTACTTGCGACTGAGGGGAAATTGCGACCTAAGGGAGATTGCAACTTGAGGGAGATTGCGACCTAAGGGGGATTGCGATCCACGGAAAGTTGCGACCTAAGGGAGATTGCGACCCAGTAGAAGTTGCGACCTAAGGGAGATTGTGACTTGAGGGAGATTGCGACTTAAGGGAGATTGCGACTTAGGGAGGTTGCGACCTCAGGTAGATTGCGACCCATGGGAAGTTGCGACCTAAGGGAGATTGTGACCTGAGGGAGATTGCAACTTGGGGGAGGTTGCGACCTAAGAGACATTGCAACCTAAAGGAATTTGCGACCTAAGGGAGATTGCGACCCAGGGTTGATTATGACCTAGGGTGGATTGTGACCTAGGGATGATTGCTACCCAAGGGCTCCCTCATGTTTATCTTAGGTTCTGATTCAATTTTCCCTAAGCTACCATGTTGTGCAACAAAAAATTAGATAGTATTTCTCATGCATTGACCATGTGCTGATGATCTGCTGATTGATAAGGCCAAAGTGTCAATATGTTAATGCTCCTTGAGATAGGTCATCCATTCGTTGTAGTCTGTATCTATCGTGGCCAGTTGAGGCATGTCTTCCCCGTGTCTGTGCATGCACTCAAGGGCATATGGAATCAACGTGATTTTCTAGGCGTTGACTTAGTTTGACAAGGTAGAAAATTTGGTGTGAACCTTGACTGGCTCAACCACATATTGCGTGATGCTCTCTCTTGTCACCTGCAAGTTGTTGGAGCTAGAAGCTTGTCTGATTGGGTCGATAAATCCTTGCATTTCGTGTAGTAATTCCTCCCATTCCTTAGTTGCTGCTAGTGACCTGATGGAAGGAGTGTGATGGAATTCGACCATCAATATAAACCACTGAGGAGATGATTATATGAATGTATGACCTTGTCTACATCCTTGGCCATCTTGTCCCAAGTTTGGATTCTCATGCGTATATGTACTTTATCATTTTGTGTTGTAATCTAATCCTTCTTTGGAAGAGTATCTGGAGCTTCAAGGTATTTGTTGGTTGAGACAAGGATGTTGTCTACTGTCGTTGAAGCCTATCTCAAATTGGATGATTTGTCCCTTTTATAGGAGCGACTAAGTGGCAGAATGTGACCTTTGTGACCTATGTGACCAATGCAACCTATGCGAATTTGCGACTTTGTGACCTATGTGACTTTGCAACTTTGTGACTTTGTTACCTTTGTGACTTTGGGACCTATGCGACTTTGCAACTATGCAACCTATGCGATTTTGTGACCTATAGGACATTGCGACTTTGCGACTTTGCGAACTATGCGATTTTGTGAACTATGCGACTTTGTAACTTTGCGACCTATGTGACTTTGCAACCTTGCGAATTTACAACCTTTGCGACTTTGCGATCTATGCGACTTTGCAACTTTGTGACTTTGCGACCTTGCGACTTTGCGACCTATGCGAATTTGCGACCTACGTGACTTTGTAACTTTGCGACCTATGCGACTTTGAGACTTGATAACCTATGCGACTTTGTGACCTTGCGACCTATGTGAATTTGCGACTTTGCGACTTTACGACTTTGCGACCTTGCGACCTTGCAACTTTGCAACCTATGCGACTTTGCGAACTATGTAAATTTGCGACGTTGCGACCCATGTGACTTTGCGACCTTGCGACCTATGCGACTTTGCGACCTTGCGACCTATGCGACTTTGCGACCTTGCGACCTATGTGACTTTGTGACTTTGTGACCTATGTGACTTTGCGACTTTGCGACCTATGCGACTTTGTGACTTTGCGACCTATGCGACTTATGCGACTTTGCGACGTTGCGACTTTGCGACCTATGTGACCTTGAGACTTGGTGACTTTGCGACCTATGCAACTTTGCGACTTTGCGACCATGCGACTTTGCGACCTTGCGACCTATGCGACTTTGCAACCTATGCGACTTTGCAACTATGCGACCTATGCGACCTTGAGACTTTGCGACCTTGTGACCTATGCGACCAATGCAACTCTGCGACCTATGAGACCTTGCGATCTATGCGATTAATGCGACCTTGCAACCTATGTGACTTTATGACCTCACGACCTCGCGACCCATGTGACTTTGCGACCTATGTGTTATGTAACCAACTCCAAAAATAGAAGAAAAGAGATATCAATGCCTTAGAAATAAGCCACTTCGAGGGGGAAACCTCCAATACATTACATAAATGAACAAATCTTCGATGATCCAATTTACAAAACCTCCTTTCTATATATAGGAGTCCATGGGGCCATAATGTAATCCTAGTGGGCCACAATGTAATCCTAGCCGACCTAACAATAATAATTTAAGGGCACAATAATAACAAAATGGGGGTTACAAGGGTACAATAATAACAAAAAGGGGGTTACACTAACAACAATAAGGGACTATACTAGTAATATAGGGACCTAACATGCCCCTCTCCTTCAAAAAAGTGTTGTCCTCAACACTTGAGTAGCTCTGGGTGCTTCTGTATAAAATTCTCATCCTCCCATGTAGAATCTTCAGTGGGTAAGTTCTTCCACTTGATTAGATACTCTGAAATTGATCGATTCCGTAGTTGTCGAGTTCTTTTTTCCATGACTGCTTCAGGTTACAATATGATTTTCCCTTCCCCATCAAGTTCTGGAAATACTGTTTGAACTGGAAGATTTTCACCTATAACCTTCTTTAAGCATGAAACATGGAAAACTGGATGTACTCGCGAAGAAGCAGGAAGCTCCAATTTGTATGCCATAGTACCAATCTTTTGCGACACCTTGTAAGGACCATAGTACTTTGGCGATAATTTATTATCCTTCTTTGCTTGCTTGAGGGACATTTGTTTGTATGGTTGTAGCCGTAAAAATACCCAATCTCCTACATCAAAACTTCTCTCGCTACGATGCTGATCTGCCTGTTGTTTCATTCGATTTTGTGCCAAATTCGGGTTATCCTTTAAGAGTTGGAGAACTTCTTGCTGATGCTCGATGTGATCTTCCACTGCTTGAACCTTCGAATTTTCCCTTAAAGATGATGTGATGGATGGTGGATGATATCCATAAAGTGCCATAAATGGGGTCATTTTTGTTGCAGTATGGAAGGAAGCGTTATACCACCATTCAGCGAGAGGTAACCACTTGACCCATTGTGTTTGTTTATCAGATACAAAACAACGAAGATATCCTTCCAAACATTTATTTACTATCTCTGTTTGACCATCAGATTGAGGATGATAAGATGAGCTATGAGCTAATTGAGTACCCAAACAAGAAAATAACTCCGTCCAAAAATTTCGAGTAAAAATGGGATCTCTGTCGCTCACAATAACCCTTGGGCTTCCATGTAGCTTTTGAATTCTGTCCATAAATGTAGTAGCAACTGCACTTGCTTTAAATGGATGAGATAATGCACAAAAGTGTGCATACTTGGTAAGTCTATCAACTACCACCATGATGACATTCTTTCCTTCGGACTTAGGTAAAACTGTGATAAAATCCATTGAAATCTCCTCCCAACGTTGACTTGGAATGGATAAAGGTTGTAGAATTCCCGGGGTCTTAATTGTCTCCACTTTATTCTGCTGGCAAACCAAACATTCCGCCACAAACTTTTGAATATCAGATTTAAGGCCATCCCAAAAAAAATCTTTCTTCACCCTGTGGTAAGTTTTTAAAAATCCTGAGTGTCCTCCTAAAGGAGAAGTGTACAATTCCAGAAGAATATTTTGTTTCAGTTGGGAATTCTTACAAAGATATAAGCGATCTTTGTACCATAAGGAATCATTTTTCCAACTAAATGTATCAGATGTACTAGGATCTTGCTGCAACTTTTGAATGAGTGTCCATACATCTTTTTCCTTCTTCCATTCATCTCTTGCTTGAGTTATCCAATCTGGTTGGATAATAGAAATGGCACAAAGCAATGCTTCCACCTCTTCATTCTTTCTTGAGAGTGCATCTGCAACAACATTAAGCTTTCCTTTTTGTAGATTATTTCAAAGTCATAACCCAACATCTTTGTGACCCATTTTTGCTGCTCTTCTGAAGATAGTCTTTGTTCCAAAAAGTGTTTAAGACTATCATGATCAGTTTTTACCTGGAAGTGTCTTCCCATTAGGTAAGTTCGCCATTTCTTTAGTGCATGCAGTATTGCTAACATTTCCTTCTCATAAATAGGTTTTTGTAAATACTTTCCTTTGGTTGGACGACTTTCAAAAGCAATGGGTCTTCCTTCCTGCATTAAAACCGCACTAATTCCATTTCCTGAGGCATCACATTCCACAATAAAGGTTTTTGTGAAGTCTGGCGTTAGCTAAGACCGGTGCTAGGCACATTGCCTCTTTAAGACGTTCAAAGGCCTTAGTTGCTTCAGGAATCCATGAAAATACATCTTTCTTCAATAATGTTGTTAGAGGTGCTGCTATTCTCCCATAATTCTTAACAAACTTGCAATAATACCATGTTAACCCGAGAAATCCTCGCAACTGCTTTATGGTTGTGGGGGCTTTCCATTCCTTAATGGCTTTAATTTTGTTAGGGTCTACTTTAACACCATCATGAGATACAATATGACCCAGATATTCCACCTCTTTTACTCCAAAGAAACATTTAGATTTTTTTGCATATAATTGTTTCTCCTGCAATAGTTTGAGCACCCTGTCAACATGTTCAACATGGTCCTTCCAAGACCTGCTGTAGATTAGTATATCATCAAAAAATACTAGCACAAATTTTCTATGGAAGGGTTTGAAAATGCAATTCATCAACCCTTGAAATGTAGAAGGTGCATTGGTAAGGCCAAAAGGCATGACCAAAAATTCATAATGACCCTCATGAGTTCGAAATGTTGTTTTGGGAATATCTTCAGTCTTCATTCTAATTTGATGATATCCTGAACGAAGATCCAACTTGGTAAAATAAATTGCTCCATGTAATTCATCCAATAATTCATCAATCACAGGAATGGGAAATTTGTCTTTAATGGTGAGCTTATTGAACTCCCTATAATCGGACACATTCGCCATGATCCATCCTTCTTGTGTACCAATACTACAGGAGCAGAGAAAGAACTTTGACTAGGTTGAATTATACCCGCCTCTAACATTTCTGCAATCATACGTTCAATTTCGCTCTTTTGGAAGTAGGGATATCTATAAGGCCTGATGTTTGGAGGAACACTTCCTGGAATCAAATGAATAGCATGATCATGATCACAAATAGGTGGGAGTCCTTTGGGAGTTTCAAACACCTTGGAATGATTGTCCAAGACTTGTTCGAGATCTGCAGAAATAGATGATTTTGATGTCGGAACTTCTAGTGAGCATAATTGTGCAATTACGCCTCGTTGTTCTTTCTTTAGAAGCTTTGTCATGACATTAGAGCTTATTATCCTTCCCAGCTTCCCTTCAATACCCCGTAATTCGACTTCCTTTCCTTTTGAAAAAAATTTCAAGAAAAGTTCTTGAAAATTAAAAGCTACCGTCCCCAAAGATTGTAACCATTGTACTCCTAGTACAACATCAGCACCTCCCATAGGAATGGAAAGCATTGGACTAGTCAATACATATTCCCCCTTGTTTAGCTTGATATTATGGCATTTTCCAGAACAATTTATAGTTCCTCCATTTGCAACCATCACTTGACATTCTGGTGCTGGGTATAGGAAACAATTTAATTCCTTGGCTACCTTACAATGAATAAAATTATGGGTGCTACCTGAATCAATCAACACTATTACCTTTTTCTTCTTGATTTGTCCTTCTATCTTGAGAGTTTGAGGAGTGGTAATTCCAGCCAGTGCATTACACGATATGGTCGGATTCATTTCTTCCTCTTCTAGGGCTGGTTCCTGGTGTATATCCTCTTCTTGTTCATTTTCTTCTTCTTCTTCACAATATATGTAAAATAATTTCTTCTCAGCACACTTATGACCTTTAGTGTATTTGCTATCACAACTGTAGCAAAGCCCTTTTGCTCTTTTTTCTTCCAATTTTTGTGGTGTCAACCTTGTAGGTTGTGGAAATCTAGACGTAGCAACACTTTCTTCTTTATAGAATTGAGTGGTAGGCTTCCTTGTTGCCATAATTTTACATTCAACTTTTCTTGCCAACCTGAATGCCTTCTCCAATGAATCAGGTTCCAAAACACGAACTTCATGTTGGATGTTATCCTTTAAAGTGCATATGAAGAGATGAATCCTGTGTTCCTCTGGAATATCAGTTACCCTTATATTCAATTTTTGGAAGTCCTCAATGTGCTGCCCCACTAAACCCTTTTGTTTGAGATTTATCAATTGGCTAAAGAAGGTGTTGCTCTTCGTATCCTCATAATGTGCTATCATTTCCTCCGTAAAAATTGACCAAGTGACAATTTTTTTACGGGAGCAAAGCCATCGATACCATACAAATGTATTTTGTTATAAATATAAAGTTGCAATGCGTACCTTTTATTTGTTTTGCACATTATGGAGATCAAAATATTGCTCCATCTGTAGTATCCATGTTACAGGATCCTTTCCATCAAACTTCCTCATGTCCATTTTTGGAATATGGTGGTTCTTCGCACCAACATTAGAGTTTATGAAATCATGATTAACATTGATTTTATTCTCATCATGAGGTTCTTCTACTATCTTTTCACCATTAGGAAACATTTCTTGTATCAACTTTGTCAAACCTTCAATGTCTGTTTTTAGATCATTCTTCATGTCATCCATCTTAGCTTCCATGCCATCCATTCCGCTCTCCACACCTTTCTTCAAAACTTCCATTTCATTTTTTGTTGCTCTTTGCGAGAGTGAAATTTGTTGCACTTGCTCTTGTAATTTGATAGATCATGTTGCAATTCTTCATCTTCATGAGTCATAGTAGAGCCTTCTGAAGGCTTAATGGGTGTTGAATTATTTTTACGGGGCATCTTTTAGAACCCAATACTGATATCTATTCTACAATATGCCCTTGGAATCAATTAAAATTGATTCTTCAAACAAGACTTATGCAATTCTGAAAAAAAATAAACACCTTTTTCTTGCTTTTGAGGAGCTCGATATTGAAATTGGATTATCTCTGTGATTGCAGAACTTCAGTATTTGAATTTCGGTACCGACGTAGCTCTCTGAATTATCTTTCGAATGCCATAGGTCTGACCTGATTTGGATTCTCCAAGACAATGTTGTGTCCAATCTCCCACAATGACCTAATTATGGACTAGTTCAGTAGAGCGAACTTGTACGACTTTCCACGTATCAATGTTTCCTCCTTTGTCTCTGAAATTGATAACGAAGAAACTACAGTTTGTTTACTTGCGACCAATTTTTATGGCACTCCAATCCGATGCCCAGAGAGAGAGTTATTGAACTTTTCCCACGATCACCTCTTTGAGATGCAATTCAAGAGCCTGAAAAAGCACTACCTTCCACAGATCATATCTCCAAAAATATTGCGAACCAAGCTCTGAATTTTTTTGAAGAATTTCCTCAGGATTTCAGCTTCGCACCATACGAATTTCAGATTCTGAACCTTCGTAGAAAAAAATTTATAGCGCAAATGCCACGATGACCTATTTACGAGCCTGAAAAAAGACCTAACTTCCACAGATCATATCTCCGAAATTATTGCGAACAAAGCTCTAAAATTTTTAGAAAATCTTCCTTAGGATTTCGGCTTCGCACCCTAAAAATTTCAGCTTCTGAAACTTCGTAGAAAAAAATTTATAGCGAAAATGCCACGATGACTTGTTTGGAGCAGCGAAACCCTAGAATCCAAAGCTCTGATACCAAATGTTGTGTAACCAGCTCCAAAAATAGAAGAAAAGAGATATCAACGCCTTAGAAATAAGCCACTTCGAGGGGGAAACCTCCAAGACATTACATAAATGCCAAAATCTTTCGATGATCCAATGGACAAAACCTCCTTTCTATATATAGGAGTCCATAGTCATAATGCCAAATCCTAGTGGGGCCACAATGTAATCCTAGCCGACCTAACAATAATAATTTAAGGGCACAATAATAATAAAATGGGGGTTACAAGGGTACAATAATAACAATAAGGGGGTTACACTAACAGCAATAAGGGACTATACTAGTAATATAGGGACCTAACACTATGTGACTTTGCGACCTTTCGACCTATGTGATTTTGTGACTTTGTGACCTATGCGACCTTGAGACCTTGCGACCTATGCGACTTTGCGACTTTGTGACCTATGCGACTTTGCGACCTATGCATTTCTTTCCTCGAGTACAAGTGTTTCCCTTTTGGATGTGGATCCAAGCCACACTTTCTTGGTGTCCTGCAAAGAAGATGAAACAAACAAATTAGCTTACCAAAGCGATACTTTTCATTTGGGATCAATGAATAGATAAAAAGACAAATATTGATTCACTCTAGTAGCATGAAAATAATCCAAATTAATTTGTTATAAATTGCATGGATGGATCAGCTCATGCTTCACTTTGGAAATCGAATTCAAATTTAGACATTTAATGGAACCACCAATCGTGAATTTAATATTTCTTGTTTCCCACGGTGATTATGTGATTTTATAGAAAGTGCCTGAAGTGCCATGTGAAAAGAGTTCTAGATAGTGAAGGTTAATTCAAGGCATGGTCAGATTCTTGATCATAATAATTTAGGGTTTTAGAGGTGCAGAGGAGAGCCAACATTTTCCATACCCAAATGAAACTCAAGTCTTTCCCTAATCATCAACACAAGATGTCTCCACTTCGTTTCAATGCACATGCTATAGAAAAGGGGCTTGATGTGCGTAGGACTTGTAATGCCTCACTAAAAGCTTGAAAACCTTAATGCACATGTGGAGATGAGGGAAACCAATAATGAACTCGAGGGAAAATTATATTTGATGATTTTATCATGATTTCATTCAATGCATATCAGAATGTGCCCCAGGGGAAATGAATTAGGTAAAATGGGAAAGGGATGACTTTCTTAATAAATTAGGGTTTCTCCCGAACCCTAGCATGACCAGCATAATGAAAGCCAGACTGAAGCCTTATATGTACAAGCTCGGTGACCCCAGTGATTGGTGATGACTACTATGGGAAACCTAACATCGAATCCATGGAGGAACTCTCAATGCTCTTTGCAACAAGAAACCCCACAAACCGTACTACAGTCATGAGACAACAAGACAAGTGGGTGTGGTGTGCACCATATGAATGGGCACAACAACTAGGTTTGGTAGGAATAGGTCATGGGGAGATTAATTGATTGAAGGCCAGGTCAAAACCTTAATGGGATAAGCGATCAGAGGGGGACTCGAAATTTTGAATATGCCCAAAATTTTGGGTGGCGTTGTAGTAGCTACCACAGGTTCTTATAGAAAAATGCAACCCTGACCCGGTTACCTCATGATTTTCCTATACTTCAACTGCATGGGGTTGTACATCCATAACAAAAATCTGGCTCTAAGGCGAGTGCTATTATTAGAAAGGATTGATGTTATTTTCCTTCAAGAGGACCTGGGGGATGGGGATACAATTCACTCCATTTGATCCTCTATTTTACCAGACTGGACCTTGCAGACCCTGGATGTGCAAGGCCAATCTGTTGTATGTGCTATTAGTTTCAACAACATAACCATCAAGGTGGAGAACTTGTGGGGATGCGATAGTGTTTTGGGTGCTAACATCATATCCAAAGAACTTGACATTCCCATATGAATGATAAACATATATGTGCCATGTCACAACCAGGTCAGATTCTAGGATAAATTGATGGCCTCATCGCTCATGAATGGGGATAATATCATTATTGGTGGGGATTTGAAGTACTCTGTGGGACTCTCAGAAGCATGGGGTTCCAAAGCACAATCAGACCCCCTGATTGCATAGTTTGAGTACTTGATGGATACTGCTGAGTTTCTAAATATTGACATGGCTAAAAAACTACCTACTTCGCATAATTGAACGATTTTGGATGATTCTTTTGCCCACAGGATCAATCACTTTCTAATAAAAGCTAAATTGGTGGAAAAAGTGGAAAGGATGAGACAATGGGTGGGCTAGGGAGGTATCTCATTTCACTCCCCTATTTTCTTTGAATTTATCAACGTAAACTGCAAACCTAAATCACCTTTCAAGTTCAATTCCACATGGCTCGTTGAGCCTAAATTCCAAAAAATTGTTAATGAATCTTGGTTCCATTGTTTTCACGATCCTAGCACCATGCCGATAATAGTCATATCTAACAACCTGTCTAGGATTAAAAAAAAAAAAAAAATAGGACAATTACATGGGAAAAGGACAAAAAGGTTAAAGATGAAGCTTCACTAGTGAAGATTGAAAAGGAAATTGTTGAGATGACTGACTGGAAATTTGGGATTCCAATCCATTGACATGAAAATTCACTTAACTAAGCTAGAAGCAGAAAAGATCAATTTTTTAAGAAAGAGAGAGGAAGTCTGGAGGCTTAAAATCATAGCAACCTAGCTCGAAGGGGGATGACAACACGAAGTTTTTCCAGCAATGCGCCAAAGGCAGGAAGATTACCAACACCATTTGGGAACTGTGGGACCAGTGTCACAGGGCTGCCAAAACACACAGCCAACTCGCAGACATGGGCATCATACATTTCTCTCAACTGTACAGATACCCATGGGAGGAAAATATAGCATAGGTACTTAGCATTGCCGAGACTATTCCCAAATCTGTGGATGAGGATGGTGCGTAAAATCTCAACAAAACGGTTACTTTGGAATAAATAGAATTTGTCCTTAAATGGTTCAAAAGAGACAAGATCCCAGGTCCAGATGTTTTTCCAATTGAATTTTATCTTAATTTTTTTTATACAATTGGTAACGATCTACTACTGGTCATTGAGGAGTGCAGAGTCACTGGAAGGATGTATGATGGATTCAATTCCATTTTCATCTCCCTCATGCCTAAAGAAGACAATATTAGGACTTTCAATGACTACAGGCCTATCTCTTTGTGCAACTGCATTTACAAGACTGTCACAAATCGCATAAAGCCGATATTATCTTAGCACATATCAAAGGAATATTTTTCATTCCTCAATCATAGAAAAATTCATGAGGCCATTGACACCACACAAGAAGGATTGCACTCTATCAAACTCAAAAGCCTTAAAAGCACCATCCTTAAGATTGCTTGGTAAAGGCCTTTGACCATGCCTACTAGACATATCTTCAACTTATTCTCACGCACATTGGTTTTCCTCACCCTTTTGTAAACTGGATCATGTGTTGCATCACATATGCATCCTATAGCATTCTGATCAATGGTGCTACCTCTGATTTCTTCCATGTTCAGCAGGGTCTCAGACAAGGTTGCTCATTATCACCCTTACTCTTTCTATTGATCATGGAAGGATTGAGCAAACTCATATCCTATGCCAGGACATCCGGAACACTAAATGGGGTCAAATTGACTGATATTATCTATATTTCCCACCTTCTATTTGTTGATTATGTTCTAATATTTTTAGATGGATACATTTAGAAATCCATTTGTTTCAATCAGATACTCTCTATATTTTGTAAAGCTACAAGAATGTAGCCCAACCTCAACAAATCTACCATCACGACGGTCGGTTTCTCCCTCCTTGAGCAAAAGCACACACTAAAACAAGTTAAATTCGGTCGTCTCGACATTGAGGAGGGACTTAAGTATCTAGGCTGCATGCTCAAACCAAATGATTAGCGTATAGCAGACTGGACTTGGATCATAACAAAAGTAGAAAGGTGTATCAACATATGGAAACATAGATGGTTATCCATAGCAGGAAGATTAGTACTGATCAAGTTGGTGCTGGAATCGATACCAGTATATTGGATGGCTTTGGCATGGATACCCAAAGGTGTTACGGCCAAAATACAATAGATTTGCCGCAGATTCTTATGGAGGGGTAATCGGGATGGTCAAACATTTTCTTGGGTGAAATGGGACATAATTGCAAGACCAAAAAAATGGGGTGGATGGGGGTTAAAGGATTTAAATTTTGTTTGCTACTACTCTTGCAGCAAAAATGGGATGATTGTCGTTAACAAATAATAGTATTTGGCAAGAGGTTATATACCACAAATACATTGCTCTTTTATCTACATTGGAATGGATCTGTGGCCCAATCAGATGCAGTACAGGTACTTCTACTATATGGAGGGCCATATCTAACTCCATCTCAGTGATTAAAGTAGGACTAGCCTGGCGAATTGGTTTTGGTTCACTTGTTAGTATCGGTATTGATGCTTGGTTTGGCAGTGGGCATGATCATTTACTACCATTGGCACTTAGACAGTTCCTCTGTTCGACTGGGATCTCACATTTATCACAAATCGCTGATGAGGTAAACTCAAGTTGGATCATACAGGCATGGAAATCATCTCGGGCACTTGGGATTCCTGACACATGGCAGGATGAATGGAACAGATATACCAGAGCACTCGAGGAATCACACGTTAAAATCACTGATAAAGAGGATGGGATTATTTGGGTTTTCTCTCCCCATGGAAGATATACTCCGAAAGAAGCATATGTCAGCCTTATTATGGAACAAGAGCCCAATGGCCCTACTTGGTGGCGACAACCTCTATGGAAACTCAAGGTGCCCCCTAAATCACGACTATTTATATGGTGCCTACTAACAAATAAAGTACCAACTGAGGATAATCTCTCTAAGCGATCCTTCCATGGCCCTTCCTGATGCAGCCTATGCAAAGAACATGCTAAAGACATTGATCACCTCTTCTTGTCATGCCCAGCTACAATTTTGGTCTGGAAACAGATTTATATATCTTTGGACATCGACATTAGATGGAAAGGAGACAAGCTCATCTCGACATGGAAAACCTGATGGAACTCAGCAATATCATTGAAAATCTAGAACCTTCCCCAACCTGTCTGCTGGGGCATCTGGCTGGATCGCAACAAGATCATATTTTAGAATTCCCACCCCCGTTGGCATATCACATGAAATAACATTGTGGACCTATATCTTATGATCCCCGAGGAAGGTCCCAAGAAACAGAACAGGCTCATCATCCCTGAAACTATTGAAAAATCATACCCATGGGCATATTTTGATGGATCTGCCAACAATGATAGATGCGGTGGAGTTGCAATATTATACATATCAAATAGAAAAACAATCAAGAACCACCAACACATAATTTTATTAATAATGGGAAAAGAAATTACATAGGAGTTGCAAGATTTTACACACGTAAACTTCAAAAACCTTGATTAGGAAAATAACCTATTTATAAGCTACATGTCCTAACTTAATTTAGTTATGGACCACTTTATAAAACAACAAGTGTACATTTACAATAAATGACCTTCTAACCAATCTACTAACTTTATTCCTAATTTAGAGCCTAAGATACGACACTATTATAGAGTCCTATCTTTTCTAACAATATTCTATTTCTAAGTGTCTCTAATATTTATTAAATATTATAATTTAAAAAATATTTTATCCTAACTTTAAATTATGATATTTGGATCATCTAAAATTTTTGAATCCTCCTCAAGGATATCTATCTTTCGGTTGTAATATTCAGCTACGACAAGTTTATTTATTTATTTATTTTTATTTTTATTTATTTTGTTTTATTTTTTATTTTATTTTATTTATTTTATTTTTATTTTTATTTTTTATTTTTTTTTACAGGGCGGAAGATTTGCGGACTGAGCGTTCAGATCAGATTTTCGGGCCCATGGGTGGATGCAGAGTGGCCGTGCCATTTCCGAAAACTGGTTATAATAAACATTTGGAGCATTATTGAGTGTTTTTTTATTTTTCCACCTGGCATTTTTGTCAGATTTGTTACCTTTTGTGCAGATTTTCCCAGAAAAGAGTAGATATTTGGGTTCCTATCACTGAACTACCCAATTTAAAAAAAAAACAATAAGCTCAAACGAAGTCCCGGAAGCAAAGTTATCGCTGATTTAAGATTGGTAGTTTTTTCAGGTTTTTTGGTGACGACGAACGAACTGCAGAAATCTACAGTTTTCTATCCACTTTTTCTCTTGTCATTTATTTCATTTGGGTTTATATTTATTGTCAAAATTTCTATCATTATGACTTCAGAAGTAGCTTATGTTCCTGAACTTATCGACTCTAACTATCTTGCATGGAAAAGGAAAATGATTGATGTTCTCAGGAGTAAGAATCTATGGAGGTTGGTTAATGGTGAACACAAGAAACCTACAAATGCTCAAACCTTGATTAAATGGGAAGAAAATTTTGATCAATCAAGAGGGCTCATTGGTCAAACGGTTTTAGATAGTCTTCAGGTAAGTATTGAGGTAAAAGACAACCTGGTTGAGGTATGGGAAACTCTTGCTTCTGTATTTGATAAATTTGATGATATTTCTGCTTATTACCTTGAAAAGAAGATTCATGAGATAAATCCTACTAATTTTGATGTAGTAGAATTATATCTTGCTGAATTGAAAACCTTAAATGAAAAGTTAAATAATTGTGGTAAAGATTACAAGAAGACAGACACTGCTCTTATCATTCTTGTAGAAAAAAAATTCCATCTTGTTTTGACATGTTCATCCAAACTAGGAATAGGGCTCTTGAATTGTCTCAAAGTACCACAAAACCTACTTTTGATGATTTCTGTAAAGGGTTGATAAATGAGCAAAAAAGGTTGATTGCTTCAAGACAAGTCTCACCTAATAAATCTCTTATGGCACATAGTAAAAATCCTAAGAAAAGTTTTAATAATGCCAAAGGTTCTTGTTCACACACTTATAATCCTACTAATAATAATGATCATGCTTCTCATGCACATCATGAAAATAGTAAGAAAAAAAAGTGGATGATCCTTGTAAGCATTGTGGTAAAACTAACCATCCTGAAAATAATTTCTTTAAAGCGAAACGTTTAATGACTAAAGCAAGCAAGAAAAATTCTAATGAATCTCAAGTAGCTTTCTGTGCATCTATTGTTTCATCTAATAATTCTTCTTCTAATGTGGAATGGATAATGGATTTTGGTGCTTCTAAACATATGACTGGTAATGCTTATTTATTTACATCTTATGACACTAATAAGCACTCATCTCAGAAAGTTTCTATTGGTGATGGTAATCAACTTTATGTAATTGGTTCTGGTAACATTAATGTTGCTAATGGTTAATTGGAAGATGTTTTTCATGTTCAAAGCATGCCCATAAACTTACTTTATATTTATTGTGCATGTCAGAAAGGTTTTAAATTTGAAGCTTGGTCCGATAAATATGTTCTTAAAGATATCAACCAAAATTACAAAGTAGTTTCTTCTGGCCCTGTTGATCATACAACTGGTTTATATAAATCTGCAGGTTTTAATTCAACTAAGAGACAACCATTTTATTCCTATTGTGCTCATGCTGATGAACTAACTAAATTATGGCATGAAAGATTGGGTCACTTGAATTATGGAAAAATGCAAATACTAACTAAAATGGTTCGTGGTCTGCCTAATATTTCTTACACTACTGGCATTTGTGAAGGATGTGTTCTTGGTAAGCGTCATAGAGAAATGTCTGAAAAAGGTAAATCCTGACGTGCTAAAGAACCTTTGCAATTAATTCATAGTGATATCTGTGGTACTCTTGAAGTTCCTTCAATATCCCATGCAGTTTATTTTCTTACCTTTATTGATGACTTTAGTAGAAAATCTTGGGTTTATTTTTTGAAAAATAAAAGTGAAAAATTTGTAAAATTTCAAGAATTTAAATCCATGGTTGAAAATTCATCTGGTAAGAGTATTAAAACTTTGCGATCTGATAATGGGGGGGAATTTGTTAAGAAATAATTTGGTGCATATTTATCTAAACATGGTATTCAACATCAAAAGACTGTTCCTTACACACCTCAACAAAAGGGTATTTTTGAAAGGAAAAACATGACTTTAGTTGAAATGGCTAGATGTATGCTTTATTCGAAAGGAATGAATAAGAAATTTTGGGCTGAAGCCATCTGTTGTGCTAATTTTATTTTAAATAGAGTTCCTAATAAAGCTGTTAAGCATGTTACCCCAAAGGAAAAATGGAATGGAAGTAAACCAAATATTAATAATTTTAAGGTGTTTGGTTGGGAATGTTGGGCTCATATTCCTAATGAAAAACGGAAAAATTTAGAACCCAAATCTCACAAGTGTATCTTCATTGGTTATGATGGTAATTCCAAGGTTTACAGGTTGTTTGATAATTCTAATCAAAGTGTCATAATCAGAAGGGATGTTCGATTTCATGAAGTACCCGAGTCTGTAGAAACTCATGTTACCCTGAATTTACCAATACCACATGTTACTCCTATTCATGTTACTCCTTCTTCTAGTTCTGCGCCTCTTATTGATCTTGATTCTTCCTCTCCCTCAAGTATTCCACCTAAAATTCATGAAGCTCCTAAAGTGACTCATGTTCCTTCTATTCTTCCTGTTTGGGCTTGAAAAACCCTTGAATCTGCAGGTAGTGAGGTCGGAAATCCTTCCAACACTCTTCAAACTAGATCTAAATTTGCTCTTATGACCAAAGTTTTGGCCACAGATGATCCTGCTACTTGTGCTCAAGGGTAATCCTCATTGGGTACAAGCTATGTCTACTGAATATGAATCTCTTCTGAGAAACAAGACTTGGTATCTTGTTCCTCTTCCTTTAGGAAACAATTTAGATGGTTGTAAATGGGTTTATAAAACTAAGTTCACTGCAGAAGGACAAAGCGAAAAGTATAAAGCTAGATTAGTTGCCAAAGGCTTTAATAAACTTGAAGTATTGATTATAATGAAACTTTTGCTCCTGTTGCTAAAATGAACACTAAGAACCATTTTATCGCTTGTTGTATCTTTTAAGTGGGAAATTCATCAAATGGATATTAAAAGTGAATTTTTAAATGGTGATCTTACTGAAGAAATTTATATGCAACAGCCTCTTGGTTTTATTTCTGCTGAATCCTCAAGTTTAGTATGCAGATTACACAAATCATTATATGGTCTCAAACAAGCCTCTAGGGCTTGGTATGATAAAATTGATGCATATTTCTTGAATAATGGTTTTAAGCGTTGTATATCTGATCAAAATTTGTATGTTAAGAACTTTGGTGATAATTTCCTCATCATTGTTTTATATGTGGATGATTTAATTATCAATGGTAGCCAACTTGTATTAATTCAAGATATGAAAATTGCTCTTCAGAAGCAGTTTGAGATGACAGATCTCGGTACATTGCACTATTTCTTGGGTCTTCAGATCTGGCATATGGTTGATGGTATTTTTCTGTCTTAGCCTAAGTATGTGACAAATCTATTGGCTCGTTTCCATATGAGTAATTGTAAACCTGCTCCTACACCATTTCAATCCGGTGTAAAGTTAACTATTGAGTGTACCACTCCACTGGTTGATGCTACTCTTTATCATCAACTCGTTGGAAGTTTAATATATTTAACTCACAGTAGACCAGATCTCTCTTTTGCCAGTATGATTTCCCGGTTCATGCAGCAACCTCGTGAAAGTCATTGGCATGCAACTAAGAGAATTTTGCAATATTTACAGGGGACATTGCATTATGGTGTATTTTATTCGAGCAATGTTACAATTTTACTCTTTGGTTATACAGATTCTGATTGGGCAGGTGACAGTTCTGATCGACGGTCAACTGCTGGTTAGATATTTCAACTTGGTTCAGGTCTGATCTCTTGGTCCAGCAAGAAGTTGAAGACTCTTTCTTTATCTTCATGTGAAGTAGAGTATAGAGCAGCCAAAGAAGCAGCTAAATAAGTCGTTTGGTTACGACATGTTCTTACCGAGCTTGGTCTGGTTCTGAAATCGTCCACCATGTTGAAATGTGACAATGAGGGTGAAATTCACCTTGCTTACAATCCAGTATATCACTCCAAAACAAAGTACCTCGACCTTGATGCTGATTATATTTGAGGTCTTGTCGCCTATGGTATTATTTCTCTGGAATATTGTCCTACTGAGCAGCAGGCAGCCGATATCTTCACCAAATCCTTGACAAAAGCGAAGTATGTGTATCTTCGTTCTTTGCTTGGGATGAGGGAAGTTGTCATCAAGGAGGAGTAGTAATGACTCCTTCCTTCCTTAGTGTTAGGTGGTGTTAGGATGGGCCCTTCTCCCAACCATTATTAAGGGGGAGTGTTGGAATATATTTTATTCCCTAGAAGGTAATAATGTCTTTTTATTATGTCAGAAGTTGAATACAATCTTATGTAAAAGAGTAACACATTATATCCCATATTCATTATGGCATAGTATACTCTTATACCCATTTATTATATAAAGAGGTGTTATTTTGGAGAATTATTCTATCCCACATTCAATATGTGAGAGTAATTCCTCCACATCTCTGGGTATATAATAGGGTCAAGGGAGCCTTTTTGATTACTATCACATCTCATCTTGTGCTGATACTCGTATTTGTATCGGGTTATTTGTAGTTGCTCTCTTTGTAAGATTGCAGGAGATTTCTAGAGATAATACAAGAAAACCTTCTTGTGGACATAGCCTAATTGGGTGAACCACGTATATCTGTTATATTCTTTTCCTTGTTCTCTTTTTGTTCTTATTTATATGTTGATATGTTGTTGGTTTCTTATATAGATAGCTATCTTAGTAGATCTAATATTCTCACAGTGTTATGATGTACATGCTTCTATACATGTGATGTATTTCTGCATTTATTTGATGGGTATGATGTCTATGATTTATGTGTCTTGATGGTGGTATATTTGTGATATATATTAGGTCAGGACTTGATTAGTTATGTGATAAACTATATGATTTTGATTTCTTGGTATATGTGAAAATTTAATATGATCAAAACCATGAGCTAACCTTTGTGCATGAAGGTATTTCTGAAAAAGGCATGGATCGCATACTTTGAAATATTTGTTCAACTACGAGACAACAAGCTGGGAATCAAGGAACACATGCAAGTTACTAATACCTAGATGGGAGGCATCGACCAAAAGGCCTATGAAGACATCATATTCTTCTTGATTATTGGTGACTGACCTGATACATATCCCATTGTGATGAAGGGGTGTTAGGTTAGGAGAGTATATGGCCTAGGATTCTGTGGCGAGGTGTTGCAACCATCGAGAAGCACCATCGAAGAACCCATGATGACAGGTTGGCGGGTGATCCAACTGAAACACAGGATGAGAGAGTGAGTTTAGTGTACATCCGCGATGAAGTGGTCATCATAAAAAATAATTTGTTGTGCATTCAAGTTTAGGGGTAGAATTTTTTGAGGTAGAGCCGACTGACGAGATTTTTTAGGCAAGTCCCATCTGAATCTGCTAATATATATGCCCCCTTGTGGAGAAAATGCTTAATAATGTAAGGGCCCTTCCATAATGTCTCAAACTTTCCTGGTCCTAAATATTCTTGGGCAACATCATAGTGAAGGATTAACTCCCCTTCGGTGAATGATCAAGGGGCAACGGTGCGATCGAAATAGGGCTTGGTCCGTTTTTTGTGTTCTTCATTATGCTGAAGGGACTCTTGGCAATTTTCATCAACATGTTCCAATTGCACCAACCTGTGTTCTAGTGGTGTGGTGTCGGGGATAAGTTCAATGACCCAGTGTAAGGTAGGGATCTCACACTCGATGGTAAGAAAAAATTCAACCCCGTAGACTAAATGGAAGGGTTTGGATCCTATGGATGATTTGACCATTGTGTGGTATGCCCATAAGGCTACCATGTGGTGCCAATTGGTTTTATGGTTTTTCACCATATGCTACAACATCGTTTTGAGGACTTTGTTGACAAATTCTACCTAGTCGTTGGATTGAGGGTAGTATGGGTAAGCAAATTGATGAGAGAAACCAAGGTGTTGGGATAACTCTTGAAATATCTCATTCTCGAAGTGTTTTCCATGATCTGAGACCAACTCCTTGGGAGCACCTAACAGTGTTATGACATGGTTAAAGAAAAATTGTGCAATCGTGTTGACAATGTTATTATATGTGGGCATGGCCTCTACCCATTTGGTGAAGTAGTCGACGATGACCACAATGTACTTATGCCCACAAGTCCTGAAGTTTATGCCACATTTACATAAGGGGACTATAATTATGACCATATTTAGGGATTTTGTGGAGCTTGAGTCTTATGAGCGTATTTTTGGCACTGCTCACATTGTTTGACTTCTTGAATTCAGTCATTGAATAGGGTGGGCCAGAAATAACCAACACGGAGGATTTTTTTAGCAGCGGCCATCCCTGATAAGTGGCCGCCGCAAGCTCCATTTTGGTAATCATTTAAGACTTGCTCAACTTGTTCAATAGTAAGGCATCGACGAAGGATGGTTTCGATGCCTTGACGATAAAGGATGTCTCCCATACGTAGGTAGTGGGGGGCTTGGTGGAAAATGCGCCTTTGATCGTCACGAGTAAGATGAGGTCTGAATTTTTGAGCTCATAGGAAGAGGAGGATGTCATCGTATCAGGGGTCATCTGTTGATACAAAGAACATTTGTTCATTAGGTAAGGCATTATTAACAGGGGACCATTGGGTCTCTGTAGGGAGATCAATGATGAACTCTTCAAGGATAAACGCCTTCTTGATTTTTTGGGGAGGAAAATTGTAGGTCAAATTATTGCAGAATAACTACCCATCAGGCATATTTGTGGTTCATCATAGGATGAGTGAGAAAGTATCTCATGGGATTGATATTTTCTATTACGGTGGTGGTTCGTAGGATGATGTACTGCTGAAGCTTTTGTACATAGTGTACTAGGGCTAAGGCGGTATTTTCGGCTAACTCATACTTAAAGGCAAGCCCAAAGAGGTTCTTATTGATGTAATAGATTACATGCTCTCTATTATTAGGGCCTTCTTGAACTAATACCCTTACAACCACAATGTCATATGCTGATGAGTAAATAGTGTAGTCCTTATTGTGGTTAGGAGGAATAATCAATGGAGCTTGAGATAATGCATCGTTTAGGGCTTCAAATAATTTTTGTGCCTATTCATCCCAATGGAAGGGAATGTCCTAATGAAGGAGGCGCAAGAATCCATGTGCACAAGTGGAATAGTTGGGTATAAAGCGGCATAAGAAGTTGGCCTTACCCTGCAAGCTTTGTAACTACTTTAAAGTTTTTGGAGGGGGTACTTCTTGGATAGCATGGACTTTAATAGGGTTGACTGTAATACGATGCTGGGAAATAATGGATCCCAGTAGTCTTCCCGTATTGACACAGAAGACACACTTGAGAGGGTTCAAGCATAGGTTGTAGAGTCGACATCTCTCAAAGACTATGGGACGGTCCTCCAAATAATCAACGCACTTTTTGGATTGTATAGTAAGGTCACCCAAATAGGTTAGGATGATGTTATACAGATTGTGGAAGATGTAATTCAAGGCTCCTTGGAAGGTGGAACCAACATTTTTAAGACCAAAGGGCATGAATCGATATGTGAATGTGTCCCATGGGTTTGTGAAGGTTGTTTTATAATGATCCATATGGGGAATCCGAATTTGATTATATCCAAAGAACTCATCCATGAAGGATAAGGCCTCGTGAGCAACACAAGTGTTATCAAAAAATTGGACCTGATAGGCTGCTTGATCAGTCAACTTCATGTAACCATTTCAAACCTAATCTTCTGACTGAGGCTTAGCCTCCTCAGCCTGAGAGGGCTCTCTCAAGGGTTAATGATTTGGATAAAAATATAGATGGCTAACCCTATGTAGGGTAATAAATAGATAAATGATAGATATAGGCTGAGAATCACATCAGCATGTACACATTTGGATTATGGAGTCAAACAGTTCAGTAATCCAATGAATCTACTTAACATGGAAGTTGAGGCATATCAGAGTTTTAGTCAAGAGATAAACACATATGAAACTGTAAAAACACAGTGAGTTCATTTATATAGGAAGTTAGAGCATCTAAAAGATGAATTCTGAGTAATATAGATAAACACCACTGCAAAAGGATAATAAAAGAGATGAAAATAGAATAGGAACACACTAAAACTCCTTTTGAATCTCAAGTTGGTTAAGTAGAAATTCTCTGTATTAGCTAAAAACCAGTCAATTACAATAAGCACAGTTTTGCCAAAAATGTCCAACCATTTACTAATTCGGCCTTTTGGCCGTTAATAGACATATTAAAACATGATATGATCTTCCTCTAGGCTATATACATTGAATTTTTGACTCCTGACACCTTGCATAACCATAAGACATGGAATTTATTACAAAAAGACACCTAATCCACTTAAACAATCCTATTCCAAAAAGGACTCAAACTGCTTATTAATGCTATCTCTAACAATCTTATCTATTTAAATTTACATCATTGCCAAGTGTATCATCACTTGGTCGAATTTGGATGATGGGCTTAATCTCTTCATGACCATATTGCTAACCTCCATCAAAATAGGAAACAATCGTCTGTTTTATAGGCATAGAGTATTCTTCTTTCTTTGAACATTCTGACCATGATGTACTCTTTATTTCGAGGTCCTTAGCTGTTTGAAGTTGATTTAATACATCCCAAAACTCCTCCCTAGGCTCCAGTTGTCCAAAACCACCTCCAAAGCTGTTCAAAGAGCTGTAATGTAGTGCGCTACGAAAACACAACAGTTTCGTAGCGCCTTTATAACATTTCCATTTTAATGCTTATTCTTCAAATTTTTGACTTCTTTCCACTTGCATCATTTCATTTAACCTTTAATATATCTCCCATATCAATTCCAGTCCTTAACTCACTTTTCAACCTTTCAAAAAATGAGTAAAATAAGCAAAAAAGCTGCTACAACAGTTTCATAGCGCTTTTCTACTTTTTTACACTGTCTGCGCTACGAAATTGCTGCAATTTTGTCAAAAAATTTCAAAAATGAAAACTGTGGATATGCCAAAAACTTGAAATACACCTGTCTGCAACATTTAAAAACCATATTAACTATAGAAACACAGTCATTGTAGCTTACTTGAGGTTCCTTTTTCATTTTCACTTGATTTAGCTATTGACTCTTCAATGACTGTTATTTTAATACCTCTGCTCTTTAACTCATCCCGAATCAACTTCAGCTGCTACTCCAAGTCCTCCACTTGATCTTTAAGTCTTCTGTTATTAGCTCTCAAGTGAGTATTTATTACTTTGACAAACTTGGCTTCCTTTATTGCTGGAACTGTCCATTTGAAAAACTGCTCTGCACTACTTGGAGTTTCAGAAATAGAACCAGTTTGTCCTTCCCACAGTGCCTTCATTCTTTTAAACTGTGCTTTTTCAACACTATGCTTTCTAGCCCTTTTTTCTCATGACAACAATTTCCTGGTTTGCCAACCTCAATTTTTCCTTAAGATGCTAAAAATATGTTTTATCTGTCATTTATTCTTTGCTCCTCTTTGTTTTGCTGGCTGTATGCTTCATTCTAGGTGATGAGAGATCAAAAAATTCCTTAGGAGCTTTAGGTGTCTCAGTGGGTTTTTGAACTTCCTTGCTGCCTTCCTTCAGTTTCCTAGCATGCCCAGTCATAGGTTTTCTTTCTTGAAAGATGAAAGTTGCATCTTCCCCAATGAACTCTAGATTTTTGGTAGACCTAGCCTTCTTTAGTTTACGCTCATCTTCCCCAGTTAACTCAACTTGAACAATGGGTGTCTCCTCTATGTCAATAGCATGAAGAATGTCTTCTAGATTTCCCTATACTACTGGGCTGTCCTCTGTAACAACTATCTTTCCTTTTGATGCCACTTCTTGGCTTCTAGTTACTCTTTTGATTTCCTGCTTACTGATAGCTTGTTTATGTTTTGCATCTTTGACAACCTTTGACCTCTGTTTTGTAGGTGATGGAATTGGTGTATCAAGCATTTGTATCTGCTCTTCCCTTTTCTCAATTTGTTTCCTTGGCTTTAGTTTACAAATTCCTTTGGTTTTACAACCACGGGTTGACTTGGTTCTGCTGGTGGTGGTGATGGAACTCCTTTAGCTTTAGGGTTTCTTGTAGGGGTTAGGGTTTCCACCTCAAAACCATCTATAAAAAAGAAAGATGACCAATCCCTTCCTATCTTCTGGAGTTCATCTAAAACCAATAACTTCATTAAACCATGATGAAACAAGGATGAGATTTCGCTTGCACCTTATCATCCATCTTTGCAATACTCCTATGCAGATAAAAAGGCAAATCGAGTGAAATCTTACCAGTGAAATGCATAAGCAACTTGAAATGATATGAGTAAACCTTGTGATATCTTCTTTCACATGTAAAATACTTCTGTATGTTGAGCAACAACTTTGAATAAGTGTCTTTGATGCAGCCTCTAGGGATAGCGTTGTTAAGGTCCATGTCTGTGTATTCAGGCTTCATGAAATATTTGCATTGCTCCATATCAAATTTGAAACTTTTAAACCAAGTTTCTTGACCCCTTGGTATCTCTGTAATAGCAACAATGGTCTCTGGTGTAACATATACACTTAGCATCCCAACCTTAGTAGTTGTTCCATTAAAATTCATGGCAAATTCTTTGGATACCTGTGTGTGAGAGCCCTGCAACTTTTCACAAAACCGTAAGAAGCCTACTTTTCTGAATGCCTCCATCACTGCTGGGTCTTCAGTTATTGACCTCATATCTTCAGGTTCATGCCTTAAGCACTGTCCTCCTTTGTGTATTTTCTTGTCTTCTGCCATACTTTTCAGAAAACCTGTCAGCCTCACTTGAATATATGTAAAAGGAGCCTCGCTTGATAAATTGGTATCAACCTCGCTTGATAAATTTGTATCAGCCTCGCTTGATAAATTTGAATCAGCCTCACTTGATAAATTTGAATCAGCCTCGCTTGAATATAGGTGTAGAAAAATTTTGTATGAACCGGTCACAGGTTTAGTTTAACGCTTCAGAGCTTAAACATTTCGAATGGAGGCAAAAGGAAAACGAGAATGACCAATTAGGAAAGATTTTGAAATTTAAAATGTCATCTCACAGCTGAATGATGCCTCATTCATACCCTATAATGACAATGATGACTGTAAACATGGGTAAGTACATCGAATTTCATCATTACTTGACTCATCATACCACTAACCTACCCTTTCCCAACGGTTTTTGACAATTTCCAGCTCAACTGACAACACAGTTATAAATCCGCGCTTTCGTAGCGCCTGCAGTGCAATTTTTCATGTTTGCGCTACGAAACTATAAGTGTTTTCGTAGCGCAAAATGATTTTTTTCAACGGGTGGCACTACGAAAACAAGGTTTTTGGGCTAATTGAACAGTTTTGACCTGAAACTTTATTAAATGACCCACAAATGAGAATAATGAATATTTGACATGAAAGAAGTTTAAAAAGGACTTCATTTGATCCTAAGGATGAGCTTTAAACCATAAAAATCTAAAACCTACCCTTAACCAAACCTATATTGACTTCTAAACCCAATTTTGAACCATGAAAATTTGTAACCTTGTCACAATGACGTGTTAATTTTTTTTTGGGTGATAACAACAAGAATCAATCACTTGGTTGATGAATGGTGTAGAGTAGTTGTCATTGGGACAAGATTTGTTTAGATCTCGAAAATAAGTACAAATGCAAATGGTGCCCCATTTTTTCATGATGGGTACAGGGTTGGAAAACCAAGAGGTGTAAGCGATAGGATAGATGAAACTAGCTTTGTGTAGTTTATCAATTTCCTGCTTGACTGCTTCGACTTTAGAAGGGTGGAGCTGATGTTGTTTTTATCTGACGGGGTGAGCATAAGGCCATGTGTTAATATGGTGCTCCACGATGGTGGGATTGATGCTTGACATATCGGAGTAGGTCCATGCTAAGATATCCATGTATTATTGGAATAGGGATTTGTATGAGGTTACGTCTTTTGGAGAATGTGTTGCCCCCATTGAAATTTCTTCGACAATGCTAGGTTTGATTGAAATATCGAACTTAATGGTAGGTGGTATATTAGACATGTTCCCTTCCTGGAATGCATCTGGTGCGGGGATGGTATTTTTAAACCAATCTACCGGTCCCGGTGGCAGGAAATCCTTTGAATATACGGTGCAAACATCGTGGGTCAGCTCATCAATAGGTACAAAGGATTTTTCAGGTAGGAAGTAATATAAGTGATGCATGGCATCCGATGGACTCTCGGGCTCTGTCATGGCCTCAAGAACATATTTTTCTAATTGAAAAAGATTATCTAATGTTGAACTAGGTTGCGTGAGGTCACGAGGGAGTAGTTTTGTCTTTGTTGTATTGACAGATGAGTAAGACAATGATTCAGTGGTTGATTCCGTAGAACCTATTGAATTTGACACTCTACAGATGGGATGGGTCTTCACCATCCATCAGTGATGGTACCACCGTTGTGGTGCATTTAGCAGTATCGACACCAAAAAATGATGAGCAGACAACATGAATCATGGTTCCTATTGAAGAGGAAATTAATTGTATGTGATGTTGTGTGTTTTCAACATTAGGTGGTGGTAGAATTTCTGTAATGACGGACTGATGGTGAGTGGGAGTGGGTTCCCAAGATAATTTTGGCATCGTAGGATCCAATGTATCATCCTTTATGCGAGACTGGTGTTGAATTCTAAGTTGTTGAAATGTTTGTAACATAGGACATGTCTAAGAACTATGAGAGTTACTGGTGCAAATAATGAACACAAAACTAGTGCTAACACAATAAATGGTGTGGGTGTCAATATTGTCCATAGTGTGAGGTGATTACTCTTGGTGTGTGTCATGAGGTGGGGAATTCATGGGTGCCTACATCTTATGGATCTTAGTATTAGTATGAGGTGTGTCCTTAATGTTAGGTTGTCTCAATGCTACTCTTGCTACTCGAAAATGTGGAAGGTACTGACAATTTTGCGTATGATGTGCTTGAGAGTAGATGAGACATTTATGGCATGAGAATATAGTGTGGTTTGTGCGAGTAGGTCATGGAATATGGATCAACAAGCGAAAAACAGATCTAATCTTTCCCAATTCCCAGAATTGATTTAGTAGGTTGTTGGTTCTATCACATAGGGCTCACGTGTGGGTTGATTTTGACAATCCTGCCTGAGGCCATTGTAACAAACCCAAGTTAAAAAAATTCATGTAATAAAGTTAATAAAAGAAAAATAATAACCAAGGTCACGGGACACATATTACAAGCTGAATGTTGGGAAAAAACATCATAGTGTGGGTGTTCATTTGGTTTATTATGGATAGGGGAAATTAGAAAAGGATTTGGAAAGGCAAGAGACATTAATTGGCATTTTATTTATGAAAATAATGAAAATTAGGAGAAAAGGAAGGTGAAAGGTCACATGTTGCACGTGAGGAGGAAAAAGAAGGAAAATAATGGAAAATTGAAGAAATTAGAGGCCTCATTGATAAAAAATGCTTTTTAGAATCAATTCACAACTTTTTTTTAGTTCAGTTTTGGAGCTCTCTCTCTACTCTCTCTCTCTCTCTCACTCTTGGACACTTAGAGCATTCTTGGAGCATTCTAGCATTGGATCAAGAAAAGAAAAGGAAGGAAAAATAAGAAAAAGGGAAGCAAAGATCAAGCAAGGAAGAGCAAGATCGGTCAACTATAATTGGATTACTTGCAGGTATCGATTTGCATGTGTGATTTCCTTGCTAAATTTTGCATGCATGGTACATGCATGTGTGTATCTGGTTCTTTGTTATCATTGACATGGGTTTTTGAAAGTGTGACAATGATTTTCATCCTTGTCTTGCCATTTTCGGATAGTCATGGTGTGATGGGTTCTCTTTTACTTTGTTAAGTTGGATTGTCGGATGGTTTTGAAACTGAGTGGGGTGGTATCTAATGAAGAACACAAGGCCTAGGAACCCATGGACTAGTGAAGGTGGGATTACGGTAAAGCCAGATTTTGTGTGTCTCGGTGGGCCTAGGAATCCTCGAGGGTGAATGGAGGGATATATGTTAAATCCTAGATGTGTGTGCCCTTGATTAGGCCTAGGAATCCTCGACCGATGAATGGTAGGATATATGGTAAAGCCTAGAGGGTGAAGTCTCGATTAGGCCTATGAATGATCGACCGGTGAATAACGAGATAAACGTTAAATCCTAGAGACTAGGAGACAGGAAAATTCCTCATGGTATAGATGGAGATATCTAGAGGCATCCATGCTTGTATAAGCTTAGTTGTCCCTGGACCAGTATATGGTGGGATTGCAGTAAAGCCTGAGGAAACCTGGTTGGTTTTTTTTGTGAGTTCCACATTCATGCTTGGAATATGGCACAGGGGTGATTGGCTGAAAGAAAGATTTGGTTCAACCCAATATATGGTCGGGTGGTTCGTGGAAGTCCCCGAATTGGTTGGCTTATGCATTAATTAATAAGAACTCCTTCTCCTTGGTATTTCATGTGTAAATGTACTTGTTCATATGTGATTCTTATGGTTGTTGTATCCTTGTTGTTTATGTTGGTTATATGCTGGTCATGAGTATGTTTAATGACAAATTTGATGTATGGCTCTTATCATGTTTTGATTAGAAAATTAATGAAAAATGAATATATGACCTAATAGATGATAATGAAAATAGTTTGATAAGGCATTAATGCTTCTTTATGAATCTCAGGTAAGTATGAGATCCCTATGCTAAAATATGTTGTTATGACCTGTAGATTACATATTTGTGATATGTTTGACGAAATGGCTGTAATGGCTAGTACAGGTTATATCAAGTACTTGTACCAATGATTGCATTAGTATCCTTATTCCATTGTTATTATTCATTTATGGAAGTTTCATGAAGTTTTGGGCAGTGGCCTGAGACTTAGCCCTGAAAAAGTGGCTCAAAATATAGGGTTGCGGGCTCAGAATTGCCTGAAAAAGGCCACAGTCGTTGGAATTCCTTGCTATGGGAGCGACTGGAAGGCCTCAGTTGCATGCATGGATTTTCATGGGAGTAGCCAAGGGTCAAGATCAACAAAATGAAATTTTTTTTCAGAGGTTAAACACCTGGAAGGGTTGGTTGCCTCCTGAAGGATATGTAGCTCCCAAGTAGGGTCAAATTGGTTTGGTTTTGTCGGTTCCACTTCTTTAACTATAAATGGGGAGTTTAATCACATCATAGTATCCTCTCGTCAAATTTTTAGCCCAGTGGACCGATTAACTTGGGTAAATGTGAGTGAAGGGTGTTATAGGGTGGTATCAGAGCATGGTTCACCCCTTGGATTGGATGGGTGATTTGTTGATCACGCAAACATGATGGTTGCATATGTGTTATTTATGTTTGTGGTATATGTGCTTGTTGTTTATGCATGGTGGTGGTCATGGTTGCAGTTGTGTTACCATGTGAAAGTTGATGGTGTTGATGTTGGATGTGTTTATCATGAATGTATGTCGATTATGCATTAGTTATGCATGTTAGTGTTTATATGTTGTTATGCATGGATTGTCATGGATATAGTTTTCGTACATGATTTAATGGTATGAAAGTGGTACTGTCATGCATGGTGACTGGATAATGATTGATATGATAATGATATATTGATTATGATTATGATTATACATGTATCATGCTAATCTGGTTGATCTTGTAGATGAAATATCCTCCCCTGAACTATACTAAGGTATGCTGATTATGTTATGTTTTGGTTTTAGCTGACATGGTATATTTGCAGGAAAGAGATCATAGATGACTAGCAAGATGGTAGACTACAACTCACAATATTCTCCCTATGGATCAGATTATAAGCATGGTGATACGTACTCTCCTGATATAGTAGACACTATGAGAAGTTTGAAGACAAATTTACGAAGTTGCAAAGCGTATAATGAAAAAAGCATTGAGGTACAGGAGAAACAAGCAGAAGTTAATGCAATAATCCTTCAGAGTTTGTCAGAATTGTAGAGACACATACCACTTCAAATTATCCATGGGCAGGAGGATAGCACTAATGGGGCATATGGAAATAGATCTCATGGTGGTCACATGTAAGATATGGATGACATGATCATAGATGGCATGCTCTTGGATGCTCTGGATAAGAGAGGTCATGGACATAGGTTCTACTCTAGTTTTGGTTCTGATAGACACTGTGATCATCATCATTATCATCCTTCCAAGAGGAGTGTCAGAGGATATTTTCTAGATGAGTTCAAGAAAGCCAAGGAACCTACATTTTATGGAGATTTGAATAAACTGAAAAATGCATAGGCATGGTTACTTGGGATGAAGAAATTATTTGAGTTGCATGATTACATAGAGAACAAGAAGGCTATAATATCTATATTCACCCTTAAAGGGAAAACAAACATCTGGTGGGAAGATGTGAAACGGGTTAGAGACATCAGGACAAAAGATTTGAGTTGGCAAGAATTAAAGATACTTGTTATAGAGGTATTATGACAGCAAGGCCAAGGAGTTCTATGAGCTACTAATGGGATCGATGATAGATGAGGAGTACACAACTAAGTTCCTGGATTTATTGAGGTATGTACCGTACCTTAAGGATGAGAAGGCCAAAGTTCAAATATTTTTCACTAGATTTCCATCAGTATTTAGAGATAAGATTGAGTATGATGAGCCTCAGGAAGTCATTGGTAAGTTGAAGCACTATTATGAGCAATCAAAGAAAAAGACAAAATCTCAGCAAGGATGGAAAGGAAAATACAAATTAAAGGTAAATGGAAGCCAAAAAGAACAAGGCTCCAGGATGCAGGTGAGAAAGAAAATGTTGCACCTTACAAAAAGTTCAATGTAGCTGGATAGGGACATGGGTCACAGCTTGGAGGGGACAGTTAGAGTATTGGACATGCGGTAAGGAACATTTTCAAAAGGGATTTTCCACAGAATCAGGGTGGTAGACCTCAGATTTATAGTGCACAAGAGGCGCAGACTGTTGGGGATGTTGGGCAGAGCATTCATTGTATCTATGAAACATTGGATAATAGACAAGTGGATAAGAGTGGTTTTAATAAAGAAGTGCATGCAGAATCTTGGTTAGTGCAGTTGGCTACTGGTACGAAGAAAAGAGTTCATCATTGGGTAAGATCTTGTGCATTTGAGTTAAATGGTATGCCTACATCAACACATCTTAATGTATTTCCATTGGGATCATGCATTATGATTTTGGGCATGGATTGGTTATATCTTCACAGGAATGTTTTTGGTTATGGATTGGTTATATATTCACGGGACTAAGGTGGACTGATATGATAATGCTATCGAGTGCTTGAATTACAATGGGGAACAAATAATATTGTAGGGTAAGAATAAAGCTACATCAGTTAGAATGGGGACAACTATGCAAGAAAAGTGCAGTCGCAGAAAATGGTGTGTGTTATTTGTAGTGCATATTTCTTGTGATAAAGGTAAGGAGTACGAGGATGCAGAGGTATTGAACAGGTACCTGATCTTGCAACAATTTCAAGATGTATTTTCATAAAGAAGTGGAATTTTCTATTGAGTTGGTACCAGGGGCAACACCAACATCAAAATCACCATATAGGATGAGCACTCTAGAGTCAGTAGAGTTAAAGTTGTAGTTGAAGGAAATTATTGACAAAGGATACATTAGGCCAAGCGTATCACCTTGGGGTGCACTGGTATTTTTTGTGAAGAAGAAGGATGGTGCACTAGTACCTGATCGCTAGTAGATTGAGCTGCATGCCCCTCTTTTTCGTTGATATCCTGCCTTTTTGATCCCCGATTTTCTTTGATTCGTTGCATTCTCCCCCGCTCTGGCTGGAAAAAATCCATGGCTGAGCTAACCCATGAATCAGGCCTCACTAAGGAGATCACAACCTTCAATGCCCTAGTGGCCTCTTTCCCTAAGTTCCAGTGATCTCCCTCTTCTTGATTTGTGAAAAAGTTAGATGATATCCCGAAGCTTGAGATCAAGGCTCCACAAGCAAGGATCAGAGCCCTCTAGTTCATAGATCAAGGGTTCATTGGGAAATTCATGGGCCTTTGAACCTATCCCCGTCCACTGCAGATCCATATAAAAAAAAAACTGGAAGCTAGTCATTAATGGTGAAGCGGTATCTTCATTTTGTGGTAAGGGATTCTACACATTTTATTTCGAAAAAAAGCAGGATAAAGACCTAATATTTAGAAGTGACCCATATTTTATGGGAGCCCAAGGTCTCTATTTAGATTGATGGAACCCCAACTTCAACCCTGATTGTGATGTCCCCAAGGTTATCCCATTCTGGGTAAAGCTCCCATATCTTCCCTTCCGTTGTCGGAATGATGCTACCTTCAGGATGATTGGAAACTTTATAGGAAAATATATCAACTGTGTTGAATCAAAGGATGGAATTTTCACCTATGCTCATATAAGTGTGGAAGTAGATCTAGAAAAAAGACTCCCATTGTCAATTAAGATCTAGATGGATAGCTAGACATATGTTTAGGAAGTGGACTATGATAAACTTCCCTTTAAATGTAAACTCTGCCATCAATATGAGCCCTTTGCAAAAGGTTTCCCCAAAGCATAGTCAACCCAAGACAACAGGGATAACAGGGCGAGAAATGGAAATAATAGATAGGGAATAATCGACAACAAAACCTACCTCTGCAAAATGTTGTAGCACTTCCTTGCAACGAGGGGAAAAATTCAAAACATACCAACCCACTAGTCAGAGGCCCTAATCAGGAAGGGATCTTTTGGGAAGATGGAATTTGTTTTTATGCCATTTCGGGAGTACTAGAGGAAGGAGAACCTTCTCCTCATGCCTCTAAGGATCCTTCGCCAAACCACAAGACGAAACAAAAATTGTCTCATCTCTCACAACAACAAGCTAATCGCTCGGACAAGGGTGTGAGTAGAAATTCATAAGACCTCTCAGATGAGGACGAGGAAGCTTTCGTCTCCTCTAAAGAAGCAACAAGCCCAACCATCAATGCTAGCTTAGTGAATGAGAAGTCTGAAAATGAAAGAGAAAAATATATAGCTTGAAAGGTGAGGAGACTGATTCGTAAATATAACAAGGAGATCACTTGAACATAAGGGAAAATACAAGGAGTTGGGGTATCAAAACACAATTCCTTATCAACTAGCAGAACTTCGTAATAAAGGAGGAAATAAAGGGAATGTAGTAGGTCTCAAGAAGGGGAAATATTCATCTAAAAGTATATAATGAATATTATCTCTTGGAATTGTAGGGGATTGGGCTGAGAAAAAAAAAATAGCAGAAGCAAAGTCCTTGATATGAAAGGAAAACCCCTAGATAGCCTTGTTCTAGGAGACCAAAATGGGAGAATTTGATCTCTCACTGAAGCAAAATAAAATTTGGAACCACATTAGTATGGCAGCAGTCAACTCTCGAGGATCCTATGGAGGAATCTGCACGATGTGGAATCCAACTCAAGTACAATTGCTCAATTCTAAACATACTGTTCATTGGCTTGCGACCAATTTCAAAGTCCCCGATATTAATCAATAATGTACTATCATAAACCTTTACATGCGAATCCATTTCTGAGAAAAGAAAGAATGTCAGAGATCCTTAATGGATTTAAAAAGCACAGAGTATGGGAAAAACTGCATTATTGATGTGACTTTAACAAAACTATGGGGAAAAAAGAAAAAAGAGGCACTTGTATGGTCCGTGACCCTTTCCATATATCCATGGAGGAATTCATACAACACCTGAGCCTTTTTTATATTAAGCCTCCCAGATTTCAAAACACTTGGAACAAAAAACGCTCCGACCTCGACCATATGGTTGCTCATCTGGATCTCTTTCTTGCTTTGAATAATCTGCTGGCCTTGAACCTAAATATCCAATCCTTCATTATTCCTTGGAATGGATTTGACCATCGTCCTATTCATCTTCTCCTCTCCCCTCTCCAAAAAAATGTCCTAATCCCCTTTCTCTTCCATCCTCTTTGGCTTTCCTCCTCGAGATTCAAAGAAATGGTAGAAGAATCTTGGGCCAATGGGTGGAGGGAAGTCCTGTATTTATATGGGAAACCAATATTAAGCGTCTGAAGTGAAATATTAAAAAATGGCTAAAGGATGGAAAATCGAAAATGAAACACACCATCTAGGAGACAGAACAAAGGTTGGCTTCCATACAAGAATGTATATAAACAACTCTAGTCATAAAGGAATATTTCCAAAGGGAAGTAGAAACTTTTAAGTCTTATCACTCTCTCCTAATGAAGGAAGAGGAATATTGGAGGCTTAAATATCCCAACATATGGATTCAGGCAAGAGATCGTAATAAAAATTTCTTTGACAAGCAGACGAAGTATAAATAAAGTAGGAACTAAATTTTTTAGATCCAATTTCAAGGGAAAACCCTCACTAATTTTGTTGAAATTAAAGATGTTTTTGTCTCTCATTTCAACACCTTGTATCAGGATATCCCTTCAAGAGAGAAGGAGAATGAAACATACATGTTATTTCACGTGCTTACTTTAATCTTAGAGGGAATCAATGCCCAACTCATAACTCTTATGAACTTGGAAGAAATAAAACACCTTACATTATCCTTCATGCCAGATAAAGCTCCTCGGTCATATGGGTTTTTTGCTATCTTTTATCATCAATTTTGGGACTTGATAGGGAAATATTTATTTAGGATGATTGAATACTCTCTTAAAAGAATGTGTATGGGTGGTGTTATTAACTCCTCATTCCTAGCCCTTGTCCCTAAGAATCCAATCCCTCCTCTTTCTCCCGTTTTCACCCGATTTCTCTCTGTAATGTGCCTTCTAAGATCATCTCAAAGTTATTAGCTTCTAGGCTCAAGAAAGTCCTCCCTTTTATAATTTCATGTAATCAAGGTGGGTTTGTCTCGGGGCACCAAATTTTTGACAATATAATCTTAATCTAGGAGGTTGTGGAATCCATTTGGAAAAGAGGGAATTAGGGCATGATCATCAAACTTGATATGGAAAATGACTTAGATTGGGTAAGGCATTAATTCCTTTTTAAGGTAATGACAAAAATGGGTTTTGATGCAAATTTTATATAATGGACAACACTATGCATCTCTTCTCCCTGGATCACTCCCTTAGTTAATGGGGGAGTTGTGGGCTTATTCAAAGCCTCTTGCGGAATAAGACATGGTTTCCCGCTTTATCCATTTTTGTACATCTTTATGCCAGACTCCCTGAGCAGGCGGTTGGAATCAGAAATATAGGTGTCAAACCTCCCCGACATTAGATTTATATAAGGAATTATAAGTGTGAATCATGGACAATTTGCAGATGGCGCAATTTTACTAGGAGGAGCCTCATAGATAATTGAAAAAAGATTCAAATTCAATTTAAAGAAATTCCTGATGGCATATGGAGGATTGAAAAATGATAACAACAGTAGAATCTTCACATGAAATACATTTTCACGTAAATCCAAGAGGATCAAGGACATTATGGGGTACAAGGTGGAGAGCGATTGGAAGGAATTCAAGTATCTGGGAATCCTAATATATTTCCGGAAGACTTCCTCTAAATCCTGGCAATCCATCCTAGAGAAAGTAAATGAAGTTGGGGGTGATTTGGCTCAATGAAATGGGTAGGAAAATTATGGTCAAAGATGTTCTGTCTGCTACCCCCTCTACCAGTTTTCTTCCCTCCTAGACCTAAAATACATGATGCAACATATCAAAGCATAGATATGGAAATTCCTTTGGGAAGGAAAGGAAGATTGAAACAAAAAAATACCACTTGGTGAATTCAAACACGGTCAGAGCCCCAAAGCTACGTGGTGGACTTGGAATTCAAGATCCCTCTCTGGAAAACATTGCCACGGGGGATAGATTATTCTAGAGGCTCAAATCCCAGCTGAATAAGTGGTGGGCACTAGCTCTAAGGCCAAATACATCAACACGAATAATGGTGGGATTGAGAATGTTGCTCCTAATCAATGCTCCCCAATATGGAGACTGATTTCCTCCTTGTCTCCTCCCATCAAGGATTATCTTTGTCAAATCCTAGGAAATGATCACAATGTTAAATTATGGACAGATCCAATAATGGGCCACCAGCCTCTGGGATCATATCCCTCCATCCTTCCATTAAAGGAATGATTATCTTAGGAAGGCATTGAATTCTTGGAACAAATATCATGCTGGGATGAGTAGGGAAATTGGATTAGTTGGAAGTTAGAAGGCATCCCAAGGCATTTGATGAAAAATCTTGAATCCCTCAGGAAGAAGTTGACGGGGTGTGCACCCCTCAACCACTCAACAATATATAGATGGGAATGGAGAAAATATTCATATACAATCAATGAATGATACAACCATCCTTATTTTTCAAAACCAGGTTCCGATGAAATCCTCTATCTAGAGAAAGATATGGAAATCTAATGTCATCCCTAATGTAAAATTATTTTGTTGGTTATTGTTTCATAGAAAATTTTAACGGCATAAAATCTCAAGAAAAGAGGGATTGTTGGCCCCTCAAGGTGTCCTCTTTGTCAGAAGTCAGAAGAAACTATTTCCCATCTCTTTTTACATTTCCCTTCTTCTCGTGCAATCTGGAGCATTACCTTGGGTCCCCTATTATGCAGGACTCGTTGTCCCTCAAATATTCAATCGTTCTTTAGATTATGGCATAAGCACTATATGGGCTCCCTTCAGACCAAATCCTCTTTAAAGAGTCCTAGATTGCCCTTCCAAAATATGTTTGTTGGCAGATTTGGCTATCTCGGAATCAGACTATCTTTAAATCCACCTTAGTCCCTGTCAAAAGTGACAAGTAGGGAATTTTGAGGTCTAAAACGGGCCTCTAAAGGAAATTATAAAATAAGAGTGGAAATAATAAAATAAGCCTTATATTACTTCATCAAATTTTAGAGGGGAAAAAGAAAAAACTACTTTTTTCAACTCGTATTTTCAACTTATCTCCATATGGGTTTATTCAAATTTCAAGAGTGAACACTTGTTGGATGAAAGATTTGATTCCTCATCCAAGGAGTACCCATGTTGCATATTTTCGATGGACCCTTCTACACAAAAAATGAGAAATACATGAAAAACATGATTGCAATAATTTTTTTTCATGTATTTCTCATTTTTCGTGTAGTAGGGTCCATCTAAAGTATGAAACATGGGTACTCCTTGGATGAGGAATTAATTTTTTCATCCAACGAGTAATCCGACTTGAAATTTGAGTAAAACCTTAGGGAGATAAGTTGAAAATACAAGTTGAAAAAGTAGTTTTATTATTTTATTATTTTTTAATATTTTTACATTTTTACCCCAAAAAGGTGAATCATCCCCCATGGTTGACATCATAATCTTGAATCTTATTGGTTCTTATAAAGTTTATTTTGGTTGTACATTTTTCTTAGGAGGCCCATTTTAGACCTCAAAAGTTCTCTAATGGCTCTTAAATCCCTCTCTTTCTGCTTTGAACATAACCCTCCCTAAGTGGATTCTTCTTTGGACCCCTCATAACTTCAATGGATCAAACCCTGGGTCTCGCCCCTCCCAAATTCTTCTCCTTCAAACAAGCTAAGGTCTTGTCCTCCCTAATTTCTTCACATCTCTCTATAAAGCTTTGCTAACTAGAAGTAAAATACCTCGTATTGGATTCTTCAGTTTGATGGACCTTCAAAGTGAAATCTAGGGGTGGCAAAAGGGGGAGGAGTTCTCTCTAATCCCGAAGGAATAATAATAGATAAGTATGCTTGGGGACTAGGAAGAAAAACCAATAATAAAGCAGAGGCTTACAAACTATGGGTCTCCTTTTAGCCAAAAAAAGGGAAATTAAGGACATTATTATTATTATGGACTCCCTCTGTGTTACCCAACTCTTAAGAACAAACTCCTCTCCTAGAGACAATGTTCTTAGTTTATTTCTCCAATGAATCAAGCGTATCTTACTCTCATTATCCACCTCACAACTCTTCCATATTATAAGTAATTTTAATGAGGAAGCTGATCAAATGGCCAATAAATCCTACTTATTGGATGAGTGTAAAACAAATATAAATGGTGCCATAGACCAATACTCTATCCCTTGAAGTTATCCATGCTTAGCTTCCTCCCCATATATTAATTCCTATCTTAAAATGAAGCCCATAAATAGTATCTCCTTAATGTGGACTCCTCCCTCGTTCCAATCATCCCCTTCGCATCTCCCTGATCAGCTAAATCTTGCAGAATTAAAGACCAATTATTGTTCTTCAGTGTTTAATTCATGCTTGATGGAGTGGAGCACCATCAACAGGCTTAACGTGGCGGCCTGATTGGTTAAGATGCATGCACTCACACTAATAAAAATTGCAGTCACTCTGTTTAAGTTTCACATTAGGCGAAAAAAGTTATATCTTCTGCGATGCCCTCCATTTAATGTGTTGCAATTAATCGCTCAGATGAGGATTAGATGGGTAATGCATACAAGAAGCAATCAGATCAGTGAAGGTGTCATCTCACGCACTAGAAGGATGATGTCTTTGCATTGGGATCTAGGTGATTTTGAAGAAACAAGGCAACCTCACATGCTCTACCTGATGGTTGAAAGGAATAAATTTGCATGGGATTGTATGGTCTGGTTCATCCCGGAGGCTTCAGAAGATCCTGAGCTCAAGTTGCTGGTAGAAAGGTGGTGGGCTGCCAAACTATTAAGAATAGTTTCTTTAGGAAAGAAGAGGATATATTGCAGTAAATTTCACCTCCGTGGAGCATCTTCAAGCAACACGCTTGGCTTTGGCATAAAGGTATTGCCTACATATCACACTTTAAGTTTAATTAGACATTCGTGGATCAAACCCAATATTTCCGCAAAAATAGTTATTCTTTTGGGAAACATAGGAGCATCTGGTCTTGACTCTTATGCTAGCAGCATTCTTCTTTGAATGTCCCTGGTTAAAATGGCGCCGGGGCCATGGGGACGTCGACAATCACGCTCTGATCGAGGCTCGAGAAGGGACCAAAAAAAGCTCAAAATGGAAGGAGGCCCATTGGAAACTAGCTCCTTAGTGATCTAGATTGGATCATTATATTTTTTTCATCCATAATGATGCAATCAAAGTGGAAAAATTGGAGGAATCAACTCATGGGACCATTTTTACCAACAAGACCTAGTTTGGAAAAACGGGGTTCGAAACCTTCCATGAGCGTTTTGAGGCATCAAACAAAGTTTTTTTGGGGTAAAAATTTTCCACTTATGCATCAATCAGAGTCTGTATGAAAAATTTATGCCATTGTCAAGTTGATCTTCCTGTTTTCACAACTATAATTCAGGAGGATGTCGCGTTAGCCCCCATTATTCATGGAAAATGGGATAGCCACATGTTTTTGATGTAAAAGACTCTAGAAGAGTCTATATCGTAACTCTAGTTAAGAGTCGATCTAGTCAAATTAACCACTAGTAGGCTATAAGGTTGTGTTATAACCGTGCCACTAGGAGGAAGAGACATTCCATTCTTTCGAGAGACTTTTTTTCCATAACTGTGCAAAGATAGCCAAGAGGGATAAGAGGTAGAGAACACATGGAGGCTTTGTGCACTGTAGCATCCCACGGGCCACATTCCTTACTTCTTTGTACCTGCAGGCATATTTCTAGACAAAGAATGAGAGAGAAGCAACCTCAACTTCCGTCCAGGTTTTCTCCCGAAAGGGTTTCCCAGAGCATATTTTGTGTCTTATGTGTGTGTGTGTGAGCTTATTTTTTCATTCTCTACTTTTCTGCATAATTTCCATTTACATGCATGCACTAATTACAGTTAAATTTACATATCTATAGATTTAATATGACTGTAATAGTGTAGAATTTTCAGGTTTATGATATAATATTATCAGATCTATTGTGACGAACTATCCAATGGAATATCCAAGGCAGTTTATAAATCATTTTATATCAGAGAAAGTTTCTTTGGGTATTTTGTGGAGATTGCAGGGATCTAGATTGACGGGGCCGAAAAATCATAAAACCCTAATGATGATCGATGAATCTATAAACGAACCTCGTGATCCTACAGAGGTGAGGTTTATGCGGTTGGAACAACAAGTTGCAGATATCAACCCCAATGTAAGCCTCATCATGGTGGCCTGGAATATCAAGTTGAGGATATTTGGAGAAGATGGGGGTTCGAATGCAGAGGAAAAATCAGAACGAGGATCAGAAGATCGGGGAGAAACAAAAAACCAGGCGAATAAAGGACCCAAAAAATACCAACCTAGTTCGAGTGCCATGAACCAATCACAATCCATGTTTAAAATGGAAGAAAAGTCGATATCAAACCATACCATGGCGAGATCAACTCTTTGTAGCTGAAACACTAGTTGCAACAACTAGAAGTTTATTTTAGTGTCCATCACATCGAGGAAGGGAAAAAGATCTCATTCGCATGACTGAAATTAGAGGGCCATGCACTGACTTGGTGGGAGAGCCACACAGAAACCCTGAGGTTGGAGGTAGAACCTCTAGTGACTAAGTGGGAGGATTTAAAAACCCTCATTAAGTCATTATTTGATCCCATTGGGTACGTGGAGGACTAGTGGATCCGGTGGCATTACTTCAGGAAAAAGCCGAGCCAAAGCGTGCTTGAGTACACCATGAAATTCAGAAAGATAGCTATAATGTTGGGTATCTCTCCAAAGAAACCATATCTACTCCTCAAGTATTTGGGGATTGCCATCTATGTGAGAAAGTGATGTTGTTCAAGCCCAAATCGTTGGATGAGGCTTGTGTAATTGCGCAATACCTGGAAAACATAGGACTAAAGAGAGTGCAATCAAGTGGATCGACGCATAAGGAGAAAAAATATGCTTCTAAGGGAGGGAAGAATAAGAAAAAAGGGGGAAAAGATAAAAATATGACATCTAGAAGACAGTGGTGTAAATATCCTAGCAACCTCTGTAACTTTGATGGCCATATAGAGGAGAAGTGCTGGAAGTTGCATCTAGAGCTAAACCCGAAGAGAAAGAAGAAAGATAATAAGAAGAAGAATCTCATGGCCACTGATTTGAGCAACCAAGTTGAAATCATCTCGGATTTGGATGAGAAGATAGTCTGCATGTCGGTTCAGAAAGAGGTGAATCCAAGTATCCTTCAACAACAAGAAGATAAATAAATGACCAAACTCTTCCATATAAATATATAGGTCAAGAAGAAAAAGATTGATGCTATGTTTGACTCAGGATCACATGCAAATCTCATTGCAGCAGAGCTAGTCAAGAAGTTGGGGCTGGAAGTTCGTGATCATCCAAATCCATATCCATTGGGATGGTTAAACAAGGATGTAGAGTTGAAGGTAACAAAACAGTGTAAAATTATATTTTCTATGAGTGCTGATTTTATTGATGAAGTAGATCTAGACGTGGTTCCCTTTGATGTATGTGGAGTCATGTTTGGGTGTCCATACATGTACATGCGTCATGAGGAGAGCTAACCAATATCGACTCATCAAGGATGGAAAATAATTCATCATCAAAGCGCATAAAGGCAAGTCATAAATTCCGCTGGTAAGTGCCAACCAAGCCAAAAAAATGATCAGTTCCATCAAGAAGTATGTTTTATTATTTTTAAGAGAAAGTCTATAGAGGAGTAAAAAAGAGGCAAGGAATCCCTCACGGGGTGTACTATGAAACATAAACAACAATTGGAGGAGTTGTTACAAGCATACAGGGATGTGTTTTGAGAACCTAAAGTGTTACCACCTAAGAGATAAGTGGAGCACTAGATCCAGCTATTGCCATACTCCCCATTGCCAAATATTAGGTTGTATAGAAGCAAGTGAGATGAAGAAACAGTTGCAGAAGCTGCTAGAACAAGGTGTCATTTGACCGAGCTTATCACCATGTGGGTCAACCATAATCATTGTGCTAAAGAAGGATGGGACTTGGCGAATGTGTATAGATTACAGGGCATTGAAAAAAATCATGCTCAAGAACAGATACCCCCTGCCCATGATAGATGATTTGTTGGATCAATTGCAGCAATAAAAATACTTCACCAAGATGGACTTGAAGCTTGGATATCACCAGGTTTTACTTAAAGAAGAAGATACCTAGAAAACCACCTTGAAAACCATACAAGGTTTGTATGAGTGGTTAGTGATGCCATTTGGCCTATGTAATGAACTAAATGCATTTATGATATTAATGAATGATATATTGTGCCCTTTTATAGATTCATTTATTATTGTATATTTGGATGGCATACTAGTATAAAGTGCTACATGGGATAAGCATATGTCACATTTGACACAGGTGCTGGAACCATTGAAGAAGCACCGGCTACTAGAAAATCTCAAGAAGTGAGAGTTTGCACAGTAGTCTTTGGTGTATATGGAGTATATGATCGGTGGAGGAGAGCTGAAGATAGATCCTTCCAAGATGGAGGCCATCATGAAATGACTGGTTCCTACTAATGTTTCTGAGGTCAGGATTTTTATTGGGGGAGCATTGTAGCTGAGGAAATTCATAGCCTCATTTTTAGCGATAGCAACACCGCTCCATGCCATAACAACAAGTGGCAAGAGTTTCCAGTGGGGAAAAGGTCAGCAAAAAACTTTCGAAGAGCTAAAGAAGAAGAATCAATCAAGCACCAGTTTTGGAACTTGCAGCAACCCTTTTATGTGGAGATGGATGTGAGTAGGTATGCTATGGGAGTTGTCTTGATGTAGGGATGAAGGCCTGTAGGATACCATTATGAAGTTTTTCATGGGGCAATTCTTAACTACCCTACTTATGATAAGGAGATCCATGCCATGGTGCAAGCTATGAAGAGGTGGAACCATTATTTGATGGGAAAGGAGACAGTAATCCACACATATCACCAGTCGTTACAATACTTGCAGGCCCAGAGTAAGCTACAACAGACCAGGCATTAAAAATGGATGGGGTTTTTACAGTAGTTTCATTTGGTGATCAAGTATAAGAAGGGAAACACCAACAACTTTGCCAACATGCTGTCAAGACCACCCACATCAAATATTACAACTTTGGGGACTCTTATGCACATGAATCCATTCACCCATGATGTACACAGAGAGGCATATTTAGGGGATGAGGACTTCAAGGAGGTGTATTAGTAGTTGTAGAGTTAGAGTCATGTGCACGATGGTGACAACACTGTTGACTACCATCCACAGGATGGGTTACTCTACAGGCTGGATAAGCTATGTGTTCCTAAAGGTGAGTGATTGCAACTAATTAGAGAGGCTCACACCTCAAAGGTTGCAAGGCACTTTGCTATAGGGAATACCATGGCTAACTTACAGAGGTACGTGTATTAGTTTAAGATGAAAGAGTAGGTAGATAGGTTCATAAGAAGATGCATGCTTTGTTGTATAAACAAGCCTAGTAACAAGAAAAATGGTCTATATCATCCCTTACCTATACCTACTCGTCCTTGGGAAATCATTTCCATGGACTTTGTGGGCAGTTTACCGACGAACAGGAAGGGACATGACTACCTGTTCGTGGTCATTGTCAGCTTCAATAAGATGTGTGTTCTGATGCCCTGTAAAAATACCTTCAAAAGGAAATAAGCCGCAAACTTGTTATTGGGATTGGTCTGGGTGTACTTTGGGATACCAAGGAGCATCATTTCAGATAGGGATACAAGATTTCTCAGGTATTCTGGACTACATTGTGCGAGAAGATGGACATGAAGTTGAAGAGATCCACAACATTCCATCCATAGACAAATGGGAAGACAAAAGTAGTCAATGAGACTTTGGTGTAGCTTATGAGGGTATACAACAAGAAGCATCCGAATAATTGGGATGAAAATATGGTATATATACAACATTATTACAATAGAGTAGTCTACACTTCTACAAGAAAGTTCCCATTTGAAACTTGTTTTGGATATTTTCCACCTCCACCTTTGGATATTGCATATGGGAAGCAAGGAGGAGTGAGGGAAGATCTTATAGGAGATGATTTGAGGGTTGAATTTTTTTTAGAGAAGATCAAGCAGATCCATTTATAGGTACGAGAAACACTGCAAAAGTCACAACATAAGTATAAGGCCATGCATGATCAACATATAACATAGAAATTATTCAGGGTGGGAGATAGAGTATGGCTACAATTAAACAAGGAGAGGCTGCAGGGACCTAGTAAGAAAATCGAGGCTTTGAGGTACGGTACCTTTGAGATATTGGAAAAGGTAGGTGATAATTCATATCGACTCAGTTTACCACCATATATGTGCATTCTCTCAGTTGTGAATGTAGAGAATTTGAAACTCTATGAGCCTTCCATTCTAGATCAAGAAGAGAAATAGGTCCTAGCTTATGTGGAGGATTTGGCACCAAATGCTCATGCATACTTGACAAAAGATATAGTTTTGCGGAGGGGTCTAGAACTACAAGATAGGGGCAGCATGACCTTTGGAATATTGGATTGAAGGGACAACTTCTAGGAAAAGCTAAATGGTACACTAGAGAGAAGGTGGAGGAAAAATTTCCTCGCGTAACTCAGTAAAATATTTTGGGGACCAAAAGCCTCCCAAAATGGGGAGCTGTGATCTGGATTGGATCATTATATTGTTTTTCATCCATCTCGATGCATTTAGAATGGAAAATTAGAGGAATTAGCTCATGAGACTGTTTTTACCAGTGGGACCCAGTTTGGAAAAATAATGTCCAAAACCTTTTGGGAGCGTTTTGAGGCATCAAACAAAATTTTTTGGGGGTTTTCCTCTTTAGAACCAAACGATTTCATGTTGTTCTACACACAAATATGTTTCCAAAAGTGCAAGAAGCGTGTCAATCGAAATCCGTATGTAAAATTTATTCCACTCAGAAGTTGACCTTCCCGTTTTCACACCTATAATTCGAGAGGATGTCGCGTCAGCCCCCATTATTCATGGAAAAGGGGCTAGCCACATGTTTGTTATGTAAATGAATTTAAAAGAGTCTACATTGTAACTCTAGTTAAGAGTTGATGTAGTCAAAATTAACCACTAGTAGGCTATCTGGTTGTGTTATAACTGGGCCACTAGGAGGAAGAGACATTCCATTATTTCAAGAGAATTTTGTTCCATAGCTGAGCAAAGATATCCAAGTGGGATAGCAGGTAGAGCACACATGGAGGATTTGTGCACTGTAGCAACACACGGGCCACAAGCCTTACTTGTTTGTACATGTAGCCATATTTTCAGACATAGAAGGAGAGAGAAGCGACCTCACCTTCTAGCTAGGTTTTTTCCCGAAAGGGTTTCCTAGAGCATATTTTGTGTCTTATGTGTGCGCGTGAGATTATTTTGTCGTTCTCTATTTTTCTACATAATTTCCATTCACATGCATGCACTAATTACAATTAAATTTATAGATCTATAGGTTTAATATAACTGTAATAGTGTATAATTTTTAAATTTTTAATATAATATTATCATATATGTTTTAACGAACTGTCTAGTGGAATATCCAAAATAGTTTACGGATCACTCAACCCCTACTACCTGCGACTAGTGCAGTATCGAACACACAAAGATGAAGGATGAAATTTATGACTTGCAAGTGATGATTTTCCAGCAGAGTACCTATGAGACCAAGACCTTAGATACCATGGAGGGGTAATGTTTGAGAATTTCGCGCTTGGAGGAAGAAGTGGAGGCGCTAAAAAGCATTGTTACAAATCTTCAGCTGCAACAGAAATATCTGTGCAATCCCACTCCAACTGCATGCACATAAATTGATTTGAATCGTCCAACTGACCCTCTTGTTTAAGCCAACTATGTTATGACCGAGTTTAAATGCATATTTCTTTTGTCAATTTTTAATTTTTATTTATTTTAAATTTTAAATTTTTTTATTTTTTTTTATTTTTTATTATTATTTTTATTTTATTTTATTTATTTTTTTATTTTTATTTTATTTTATTTTTATTTTATTTTTATTTTTATTTTTTATTTTATTTTAATTTATTTTAATTAATTAATTAATTAATTTTTTATTTTATTTTATTTTATTTTATTTTTATTTTTTATTTTATTTTATTTTATTTTATTTTTTATTTTTATTTATTTATTTATTTATTTATTTATTTTTATTTATTTATTTATTTATTTTTATTTTTTATTTTATTTTATTTTATTTATTTTATTTTATTTTATTTTTTATTTTTATTTTTATTTATTTTATTTTATTTATTTTATTTTATTTTATTTTTTATTTTTATTTTATTTTTATTTTATTTTTTCAGATATATCCTACTAGTAGAATAAGAGTACTTGACAATCTTATAGTTTTGGAGGTAACATGGACACTGATTATGGCTACAATTGTTAGCCCCGAAGTCCATAATTATACTAGCAATGTAAATTTCCTGATTTTTTTCCACGACCGAACGCATATTTAATGAAAGTGTACTCATCCTTGTTGAAAAGAATAAATAAAAATAAAATAAAATTAAGATAAATGTTTTTTGCATTAATCACATCATTAGGATTTGGTCAGATCTAAGACTTTTGTTTTTTTTTTCCAAAGAAAAAATTGTAATTTTATTAATGAAAATAAAATTACATGTTGCATCAGCTAGTAGTTGTCCAACAACCAGTCAAGACTGGTGTTCAATTACATACAAGAGAACATAAAAATACAAATGAGGAGAAAATCAAGTTTTTCTCCCTTTCTTCTTCTCGACCTTGCGTCAAGCACCTTGTGATGGCGTTGCAGAGACAAGGGTGAGCTGATTTTCCTCTATGCGTGCCCCATTATCCTTGTCTGAGTCTGAGGTATCTGATTGATGTTTTCTTTTAATTCCGTCGTTGTCCGTATCCATTGACTCTTTTGCAGGCCGATCAAGGGCCTTTTGTAAGTCAAAAGGATCTTGTGATTCATTCCCTATTGCTTATGTTTGTGTTTCTAACTATTCTTTCTCGTTGGGTGTGGGTTCTTCTGCTTCTTCCTCTGCATCCTCCTTTGGTTCACAGGGGGGAAATTGCCACCCTTTTCGTGCCTTCCCATTTTTTTTTCCCGGTTATCTCTTTTTGGTTCTAGACATGTGTTTTGTAAATGTCTGGTCTTCCTGCAAATTCTGCATCTGAATGCAGTGTTTTCATAATATAGGTGTTGTATCCAGGTTTTCTATTTGTTTTCAATTGTATACTTTCGGGCAATCCTTTGCTGAGATCTACTTCCACACAAATGCATGCAAAGGTATAGATCCTCTCTTCCAAGTGTTGTGTATATGTTTTGATGTATCTCCCAAAGCCTTCAAGAACGATTTCATTCCAGAAATGTAGGGGGGGTTGTGTAACTAGAACCAAACCAACATTCTCGAAACAGACATAATATTTGCATCAAAATTCGAGAACCATGGGGTAATGAAGAGTCATGTAGAACCCCAAAACCATAGTCCTTCTCAGAGTACACTGTCTATGAGCTCCGAGGATGAGAATTTGACAATGAAAAATCCTTTTGAGCAGAGGTGAATTTCACAGTCCATGGTCCATTTTTTGAAAATCCAAAGGAAGAGTTCCATTGGTTTGGGCCAAAAGAAGTTGAAATGGAAAATAATTTCTTGTGCTTCATAAGTGGTGTGGTGTTCATCAATCTTTGGTATGTCTAAGGACAGTTCTGGTGTGTGGTTTAGTTGTTCTATAATGTATGGGCTCAGGGGATTTCTCGTTGGTTTTGTAGGTGTAGTGTCTTTGTTTTTCCCCTCAGGATGTTCTTGTAGGAAGATCCTCCTTTTGAATGATCCTATTTTGAGGTGTAATTTCCCCTAGCCCCCCTTGGCCTTTTGCTTTGCCCTGTTTAGTGGCTCCTCCTCTCAGCCTCAGGTTGAGTGTTATGGAGGACCCTATGCTAATGTGATAATCCTTGATTGACCTGTAATCTTATAAAATTTTGCCTCCGCAAATCAGTGATTGCATGTGTATTGGGTATCCCAATGTATGGCTAATGCTATGTTTTAGATTAATTACCCTCTCTGTGTCAAAAACCCAGAGTAGTTTGAATTTCCCTACAGGAGTTCTAAGAAAAACTTGAAAACATATTGATGATACATGATTCTTATTGTTTGGTTCCCTTTTGGTGTCTTTAATCGCAACTAGGCTTGTGAGACCTCCTGTTGGTGCAATCGGTCTATGGTGGGAGTAGTGCCGAAGTGGATACCAGTCAGTGTCTCCCAGTCTCTATTCTTCATGTTCCACCTTGAGTAATCCGTTGCTGTATAGTTGATGAGTAGTCTCGCACAGAACCGTGTTCGCAGTGGCAAGTAGGACAGGGTCAAAGCGTATCTCCCTTGCAGTTCTTTCTTGTGCGCAATGGCTAGAGTGGATTATAGCCCCCCTCTCTAGGCTGGGCGGAAAAGAAACCCACATCCTCAAGAGGGTAGTGCCTGCAAGGCTTTATGCCACCAGCCGCTGCCATTGGGGAGCCAAATCAGAATAAAATGTGGAGTGTCGTTCAAACCAAAATGCACAGACCCTGTGGATTAGCCGCAGCACGACTGTATTGCACATGAGGGTGATGCAACAGTCGGGATACTCCTGTGTGGCGTGATGGAGTGTCAAAAAGTGCTGGTAGTCCGCCAAAGGAAGTTCTAGAGTAGCCATAAACCAAAAATCAGTCAGCTTGTAACATAAAATGCCTTCAATGATCCGCTATCAAACGAGGACCAAGTCCACAAAGCCATGGTAAACCTTCCAGACTGTCGAGAGCTGGATATCAATGACCAAGGAGGTACCATGGAACCCTAGTGCACCAGACCTAGCTCCTTTGCACTCCATTTTTCTTCTTAGATGGACCCTCAACCGATCGAATTTTTTGTAATCATCTAAGACTTTTGTTAAATCTTAGATCTAACAAAATAAAATAAAATTTAAATAAAATTTAAAAATTAATAATTGTAATTATTAATTAAAACATTTTAACTTGGTAGATTTACACAGAAATATTTTAATATAAATAATTAACTCATATATATATGATTGGCTATTTTATTTTAATTATTAAAATTAATTTAATCCTTCTTTATTATAAACTCCTCCCCTTCCCCAAATTATCTTAATTAATTTTATTAATTCATTTTACACTTTCTTAATCTAATTTTATATTGTTTTTAGTATTTCTTAATCTAATGCTACTTTACTCTATTTTATACTTTTTAACATGATAATTTAATTTAAAACACTATTTTAATTCTCTTAATATAAATTATTAACCCTCATCTCTTTGAGTATCAATTTGAGCATCATTTAATTTATAATTTTTAACATATGTAATCTACCTTGATCTCATTAATATTAGTTTGACCAAAATCTATTGTTATTATTATTATTTCATTCTTCATTCCATTTTATCTTGGAGTTGTTTTTAAGTGCGATTTTGTGGAGTTTCTGGTGTATTTCTCATCGGAATCTCACATAAAAATTTGTGGTGAAACCTTGATTTGTTTTGTTTAAACTGGTTTGTGGTGACATCTTGATTTGTGTTGTTTAAACTAGTTTTTTGACTGCATATATGGATTCATCACCTTAAAAAATCATTGGGGCACTTAGATTTTGCAAAGTTCACCCATCAAACTTGCAATTTCAATGAATCCTTGCCGATTTTTTTTTCAAAAAGTCTCACTTAAAGACAATTGGTTTTATCTTTCTTTCTCAAATTCTTTTAATTAATTTCATTAAATTAATAACCAACCTACATCCATCTTAACTCCAGATCTACCAAGCACAGAGAGGGATAAAATATCCTTTCACTCTAAAAGAGGTTTTCATCTCAAGTGATTTGGTCCCTGTGGGCACTTGTACATCTAGAGTTAAAGATGGATCTTAGTTGGTTTTATTATTAATTATAATTATTAATTTTATATTTTATTTTATTTTTAGTTTTATGTAATTTTACCAAGTCAAAATGTTTTATTTATTTTTGTCGGTAAAAGTCTGGTATTATATTATCATATCAAAAACATAATTTACAGTAGTAGCCACCATGGCTTGATTACATTCTGTCACCCTAGAAGGCGTACATTGCCCGTAGAACTTGGGTGCTTGCCAAGGCATTCAAAGCACTTGGTTATTTGCCACAAAATTACAAAAAACATACCGAAAACTATCATCATGGGGGTGGGTGCAGGGGGTTGGGTGGTCGAGTCGCAAAGAGACGATCCTGATGGTGTAGGTGGTAGCTGATGTGATCCACTTGGGTCTCTAGGGCTCGGAGGTGGTCTTAAGAGCGCCTCAGTATACGACGTAGACCCTCTAGAGCCTCAAGGGTCTCCATCTGTAGGCTTTGGATAACGTTAATGTAAGCCACTAATTCATTCTGGTCCTTGTACCTTTGATCTCACAAGGTGTCCAAGTTGAGCTGAATCTGCTGGAGCTGGGTGGAGATAGCTTTAAGGGTGACCAGGGCCTCAATCTCGCAAGGGGATTGGGCTGGGGAGACATCCATGGTCGTTGCTGAGTGCTGGATCTCCGTAGACTCTGAGTGGGAACTCGGGTCTTCGGGAATCTCATGATTATCCATTCCTTGGCCAAAACCACCGCGACGGGCCTGACCATGCTCTCTCGGCATACAGGTGCCTTCCTCTTCTGCTCACTGTGCTGCGCTAACTTGCCAAGTCGCTTAAATTTCGCCTGACCAGGAGACCCACTCTCCACCTCTGTACCCTCGGCTGGGCTTATCTCGGACCACGTCCTACGTCTTCTGAGTCCCATAGACGAGGGACACACGACCACCCCGAGTCTTTGCACTATCGTCCAGGGAGGTGCAGAAGCTCCACCACCCACATATGAATTATAGGAAATCCGGATTGCTCTGCGAGCCCAAGGCATAACCACCTAGGGGCTGGGACACCGTGGGGTTGCTTATGCGCAGTCAGAAGATTTGGAGCTGGAATTGAGGCTACAAACCAAAATCTTCCAGCCAAAACACATTTTCCACTAGAAATTCATCGCCACCTCCCTCATCCTCCTCTTGGTGCAGCGCGCGCATTCCCGTGCCGTTGCCAGGAAGCCTCCCCGCTTCCCACCTTTCGCCACCACTGCACCACGGGCCTATCCCTTTGCTCTTTCTAGGCCAGCGGAACTCAAGCCAGGGCTTGAGATCCAGCAGGTGATTGTCTACACAAAACACTACATAAACCTTCACCATCGCTCGTGGAAATGAAATGCGCAGAGCTACGTCCATCGCGCGTTTAAACAAAATCAACCTGCAGTTCTCCAACCCCAAGGCTCTTTACCACTCGCGCGTACAAGCTTGGTGAGTCAGTGGGCACGTGGCTTAGGGTCGGGCGGGTCTTAACTGCCCCCCTCCCACTTGTCCAAGTGATTGGACACCCCTAGTGGGGGAAGTCAAAATGTTTTATTGATAATTGTTATTATTATTATTTTTTTTTTTTATGTAATTGGACCAAGTCAAAATGTTTTATTGATAATTATTTTTATTATTAATTTTATATTATTTTTATTTTTATTTTATTTTGACCAAGTCAAAATGTTTACAGAACATTACAACATCTCTACATACTATGATGCCTCACTAGAAAAGTATTTTTAACCTTTTATTAGTTTTAATTGAGCCCACATGTAATGCTTACAAATATTTACACCATTATATATCATTTTTTGGGATTCAACTGTGTTAATTAAGTCATTCATCTATGACCATTTCCATGAGATGTAGTCATCACTAACTAATTTCTCATGATTTTTGAATAGTCCACTTAGCACTCTATCTAATATAATGCGGAATCCCCTGAATATTTACACCATTACAACATTTTCCCCATAAATTTTCGCTTTTAGATTTAATTTAAAAAATGTTATAAAATAAAAAATTATAGAATATTTTGATTTTGAAATGAGTTATGTATTTTGGGCAAGTGGTATTGATAAAAAATATATAAATAGTGACCTCGACCAATACTCTATCCCTTGAATCTAGCCATATTTAATATTCAATCTTCCTCCCCATATATTAGTTCCTATCTTAAAACAAATCCCATGAATAGTCTCTCCTTAATGTGGACTCCTCCCTCGTGCCTATCTTCCTCTCCTTATCTCCCTGATCTGCTAAATCATGCAGAATTAAAGGCTAATTATTTTTCTTTAGTGGTTAATTCTTGCTTGAGGGAGTGGAGCACCATCAACAGCCTCAACGTGGCGACCTGATGGGCTAATATGCATGCACTCACGCTAATCAAAATTACAATCACTCTGTTAAAGGTTCACATTAGGCGAACACAAATGTATCTTCTGCAATGCCCTCCATTTAATGTGCTGCAATTGATCACTCAGGCGAGGATTAGACAGGTAATGCACACAAGAATCAGGCTGATTAGTGAAGGTGTTATCTGACGCACTAGAAGGATGATGACTTTGCATTGGGATTCAGGTGATTTTGCAGAAACAAGGCAACCTTGAATGCTCTACCTTATGGTTGAAAGGAATAAATTTGCATGGGATTGTAGGGACAGATTCATCCTAGAGGTTTGGGAAGAGGCTGAGCTCAAGCTGTTAGTAGAAAGGTGGTGGGATACCTGGCTAGTAAGAATAGTGTATTCTAGAAGGCAGAGGATATATTGTAGTAAATTTCACCTCAGTGGAGCATCTTAAAGCATCACTTCTGGCTTTGGCATAATGGTATTACCTACACATCACACTTTCAGTTTAATTAGACCTTCATGGATCAGACCTAACCTTTCTGCAACAATAGTTATTGTTTTGGGCAACGTAGGAGTATATGGTCTCGGCTCTTGTACTAGAAGCATTCTTCTTCGAATTCTCTGGTTTAAATGGCATCCAGGCCATGGGGATGTCGCCAGTCGTGCTTTGATCAAGGCTTAGGAGGGGAAGGAAGAAAATTGGAAACTAGCCCCTCAACCCTCACTACCTGCGAGTAGTGCAGTCTCGAACACGCAGAGATGAAGGCTGAAATTTATGACTTGCAAGTGATGCTTGTCCCACAGAGTACCTCTAAGAGAAATACCTTATATACCATGTAGGGGCAACGTTTGAGAATTTCGCGCTTGGAGGATGAAGTGGAGGCGCTAAAAAACAAAGATCTGAACAGTCACACTCGAGCTGTGTGCTCGGAAATTGATTTGAATCGTCCAACTCATTGACCCTCTTGTTTAAGCCAACTATGCTATGACCAGGTTTAAATGCATATTTCTTTTATCCAAATTTTGTCAGATATATACTATTAGTAGAATAAGAGTATTTGATAGTCTTATAGTTTTTGATGTAATATGTATAATGATTATTCTTGCAATTGTTAGCCCTGAAGTCCATAATTGTACTAGCAATGTAAATTTCCCAGGTTTTTGCCATAAACTGGCATGGATTTAATGACATATTGAATGAAAGAGTACTCATCCTTGTTGAAAAAAAACAAAAAAACAATAAAAAGAAAAGAAAAGAAAATTATAAAATTAATAATTATAATTATTAATTAAAACATTTTAACTTAGTAAAATTACATAAGAATATTTTAATATAAATATTAACTCATATATATGATTGGCTAAAATGTATTATTTTATTTTCATTATTTAATTTAATTACGCCGTAAGGCGTTCCTCTTTGAAAACAATTCCCCCAGCCACCACAGTGTACCTTTCTGCACCATTAGATCTAATGTTAGACAATTGAAATGTTTTAGGCCATTCATCCAATGCCTCCTTCATGTAAGCTAACTACCTAACTAAGTCTCTAACCCCTAAGAATCTCTCTTCCCCTGGATATGATATACAACCTCTAATACCATAATAGCAATAGAAAGCCATTGATTCATCCCTTGAGGTGTTTCAGGTCTCTATTGCGATCCTGAGACTGAGATTGAGAATGAGCCAGAGCTAAGCTTCTCCATCTTGAAAACTGGGAAGCACAATTTCTTAGATGATCCAAAATACTTCCAATGGATATACAAAACTCTAAAAATTAGTTATGGCAATCTCGAAGAAAACGAGAAACAATTTTTCTTAGACGTTGCCTGTTTCTTCATAGGAGAAGACGAGGACACAACTATCAGGATATGGAACGGATGCAGGTGGTCAGGAAGGTTGGCTCTTCAGAAGTAAGATGATAAATTTCTGGTGGAGTTGCATTGGAAAAAATGTACCATTATGGACCCTGTCTTGGAGGTGGACAAGAAATAATGTATAAAGATTCATGACCATCTTAGAGACCTAGGAAGGTGTCTAGCGGATAGAGAACCTCAACGTTGTCTTTGGGGCCAAGATTTTGTCCTTTTTCCAAATTCAACGGTAAGCATTTGAAGCTTTGGACAAACTTTCAAAATAGCAATTTCATTTGTCAAATTTTGAATTCTAAAACTTTGTAAGGTATCAATACTGCTTCTAACAGTTTTCAGAGAACAATTTAGGTGCGTGGAATCACAAAATTTGCGTAGTATAGTCCTTGGGTACCTTATATTAGCCAGGAGCAGCTAAGTAGCTTGAAGATGTTTAATGCTGAAGGTTGTGTGGATAAATTTTTCTGCGACGGGCATGCACCAAAGTCAATTATTGACTTTCTTCCTTACCTGTTTGATCTTCGAACCTACAACTTAGATAAACTCAGATTATTTTAAATAATTTGAAAAACACTGCAATTTCATCCATGCAGCTAATGATGGTTCGATGGAGGAAATCTATGACTCTGATTCTTATTTTAGCTCTTAGTACTCTTGTTGTCATTTTGTCAAAATTAACAAGTCTGTACAGTGCGAATGATTTGAAATGCACAATGCGAGTAAGAGGAAGAAGATAATCCATTGATGAGTTATATAAATTATCTTCAGAATGCTTCCAATGATGACCTTGTCAGAATGCTTTTGATGATGACCTTGGACTCCCTCCGAATATGAAAGAGGATAAAATGCAACCAAGGTTTTGTGTTGATGGAGACTTCGAATTAGACATGAAGAAAAAGGATTTTAATAATTTTGTGCTAAGAAATCTAGAGTGTAGACTGACTGATTAAAACTGAATGGTTTCATTGCTCATGATTTAATATTGAGAACAAAATAGGACTTGTGTATTTTCCAATTAAGATAGAGTTTGACTGACATTTTTAAGTTTTTCCATATTTATTTCATCGAAATTTTAAAGTTACTATAAATTCTTTCACTGTCACAAGGCACGGAAAACCTGCAGGGTTTACAAGTGAAAGTCTAACATGAATTTTAGTAGCTGACTTCAGTTCCATCTTATTCATTTCAGGAAATTGGCCATCGAAATTTGATCATGTTTGATATTTTCAAAACCATTAAGTGTTGTTGTAGTGGTGTGTAACGAGCAATCAGTTGCCATGTTTGTATATCAAAATCATGGGTTTGATTAGTCACTAGAGTATAAAACTAACACATTGTGTTATTATTTCTTTGTGGCTTATTTGAACTTTGAAGCCCATCCTCAAGGCGATGTTTTGTCATCTTAAAAAATGGCATGGATAGAAGCCCGTTCATACATAACTTTTATATTATGTCAATATATAACCCATCGACGGATGTGTTCAAAATTTTCCAAATTCTACATTCATTGGTATGTTTTTTTCTTTTCAAATTTTGTGGAAAATTTGATGTCTGCATAAGTGTGCATTTAAAATAACTTTGTTTATAGATTTTTTGTAAACTTAAATCAAATAAATGTTTAAAATTTATTGGTAAGCTCTTTCTTCAAATCTTAAAGGGAAATGGGAAAGTTCGAGGATGTGTATTGATATGACGACTGTTAATTGAGCCAACTCTAACGACTTTCATATTTTTATACTCTTTCTTTCTCATATAAAATTTTATACTGCTTTCTTTCTTATACTCTCATATTGGTTAATTTTTTTGTATTAAACAATTCTATCACATTTTTCTCGTGGCATTAAGCTAATTCATGAATTGATATGACTGCTATCATGTTATTATATTGTTTATATTTACGCCGATAGGCGTCCCCCCTGTCGGAACTGGATACTTTAATCATTTTTCTAATTAATCTTTTTGGTCGGATGGTGTGAATTGGATGATGTCGGTATATTCTCGTCGTCGCCACTCTATCAACGAATGGAATTAAAAGTTATACCTTACTTGCATATCTAAATCACATGTTTAAACCATACTTAAATTAATTTTTTACAAAACATGATTAAAAATTTGCCGTGCCTATTGTTGATAACCACATATGCTAATTAGTTAGAAATGAAGTCAAAAAAAAAAAAACTTATAAAACATGCATTGCAACGTGGATTAATTTTGAAACATATAGCTTTTCACATTCTCAAACATATACCACTTGTCAAGTGTGTGTTTAAAAATTTTCCTCCACTCCATTACCCTAGTGGTTTCCTATGCATGTCATTCAAATGTATGCCCACTCACAGGTTACTATAAAGAACTAAATATTATTTTATTAAATTTAACTATAAAGAAAAAAATATTATTTTATTAAATTAGTCTTGCTGTCGTAGATTTATTTTTTATTAATTCAAAAAAAATGTTGTTTGTCTCGTATTCAACTCTCCATGCTACCCATTTGGACTTCCTTAATGTAGACTTCCTTTCGTAATGCATGGACCTGCACAAACAAATCTACAATGATTAATAGGGTTGAGATGATGTATGATGTTTCATATTATTTAAACAATATAATCAATAACTAATAAATTGTAGGTTTAAATTATAATATAGTTTTAGTTTCATAAATTAGTTGTAAAAAAATTGTGACTATCATGTGATCATATATCACTTAACTAATACAATTATACTTCTTGTTGTATTTAACATTTGTGTTAAAGTTTGGTGTATTGAAAGCTTTGCTTAATAATAAGGTTTCATTATCACATAATTGCTATATAAGGAATAAACCCTAAGGTTAAATTATAATAAATTATTTTAATACAATTATAAATTGTAAGATTAAATTATAATAATAATAATAATTTTTTTTTTTTTTTTTTTTTTTTTTAATTTACAGGAACGGTTATTGGAGTATATTAGAAACTTGGCATAAATGCCTCAATTCAGAGTACAAAATTTGGGAGCAGAGCCCAGAACTCTCCAACCAAGAGAATCATGGCTTATGCTTATGTTCTGGATCTTCTTACATGCAACAATGGAATCAATTTCTGTGATTTGCCCAAGCTTGTGAATACAAACAAATTGTTTCAATAAAAAGCAGTAGAACATGGCAGATAGATGGTTAAGGAATTCGATCGCATGATTCATCTCTATCGCTTAGAATGGACCCCTCAGATAAGAAGACTGCCTTATTTGCTTCTAAATCCGCATCCTTATTGTTCACTCTCAGCACATGAAAGAATTTCAAGTTTTGAAAGGATTTTGTCAAAACTTTGATTCTTGAGATCAACCTTGCAAATCTTAAATCCAACGGAGAATAATTGGTCACTATGGTTTTTATAATAGCCCGTGAATCCCCAAATACATTTGCCTCACTGATGTCCAAGTCTTTGAGATACTTGATGCCTTGGAAAAGCGCCAATGCTTCAGATTGGATGCTGGAAGTATGGCCCAGACCCCATGTTGAGATTCAACAAGATGATGAGCTTAGTGAAAAGAGTCGCCTTCACTAAGTGGGCCGGCAGGCTATTTTTGGCGCAAGTATATTTTTAGACATGATGATCATATTTCAGAAGTCGCAGGATGATATTTGTGGATGGTTGATCAAGTTGGAAAAATAGATGAAATTCTATTTTTAGAATATTGGGCGAAGTCTATTTATAGATCGTCAATGTTGGAACACCTAATCCTACATGAGTAGGTGTGGAATGCGAAAAGTCACAATGGAGTCCAAGTGACCTTGGAATGTGAAACCAAGAGTCACACCATTGTACTATAAATGTACATCATGTATAATGGAAAAATAAGAAGGCCTCACGCTTATCTTTCATTGTGTGTTGAGTCTCTTGTGTTTGTGTGATTTCTTCCTCATACACCATGTGTGTGCTTTAACATGGTATCAGAGCGGGCGATTGCTGGCCCTACTCCAAATTGAGTGAGCCATTTGTGTTTATGGCCTGTGCATATCTGCAAATATTCTTGACATTTTTGCAGCACTCAGAGTTTCTGCAGCAGTGTTTTTGCCGCCATTCAGAAGTGTTTTGAAGAGGAGCAGCATTCAAAATCCATGGCAACATTCAGGCATTGGCTTTGAAGAAAGACAACACTGCCCATTTGAAGGTTTTCATTCTAATTTTCCTCTGCAATTTCTGCTTATTAAAATCTGCAATTTGAAGAGCTGCTGGATACTATTTATATTGGGTTTCTGAAGAAGAAGTTTCTGGTTTTTAATGGAAAAGAATTCTGAGTTTTGCTGAAAATTTCATCATCCCTGCATTTTCTGCTGCTGGATTATTTACTGCTATAAGTTCCAGAAAAATTCTGCTGTATATTTGGAAGAAAAAAAAAAAATTCTGCTATTCTAAACAGTCTTTTACTCCTCTGCTGTTTGAAAAAAAATAAAAAATAAAAAATAAAATAAAAATAAAAATAGAAATAAAAACTATTGGCCTTCGGCCCTCACCACTCTGCAACTCACACCCTACGCCTACCCTTCTCCCTTTTAAATTCCATTTTTTTATTTTTAAAACTTTTTAAAATACCGCTTCATAAAAATCGCTCCATCTACATAGAAACCGCTCCATCGACTCTTCTCTCAACACCCATAACCCCTATCCTCCTCTCCACGCCTACACGCTCCCTAGCTCCCACACCTCCTATCCGCTTCCTCTACGCTACGCCTCACTCACAACCTGACTTCCCTCCCTAACCTGCTCGAGCTTCCCCTTCTCTGCAACGAATCCGCCTCCCTTATCTCCCTAACATGTCCCCCCTACTCCTTACAACCGCTCTCTGCAATAAACGATCCACCCTTCGCCTTAAACGCATCACTCTTCCCTACCACTTCCACCCTCGCGCTGTTTAACCATGCCCTCTCCTCTCATAACTCCGTTCGCCGCACTCTCCACACTGCCTCCCCACACCCTCTCCCTTCCTTACGGCCCCCTTTGCACAATTCCTCAACACAGCCTCTCCATCTCATAACTTTTAATCGATCCCTTTTTTATTTATTAAGTCCTCTCTCTACGCCATTCATCCCAGTGCTATTCCACTATACTCATCCACTCCCACTTCAGATTTTTAATTTGTATTTTTTAATTTTAATTTTTTTTTAATATATCTCTCCCCTCCCTTTCAACTTGGCCATTCAGCCTTCCCATTCTAAAAGTTGATTTTTTATATTTTAAAAATTCTCATTCCCTCTCCATTTTAAATTAATCCCCTTTTAATTAACCTCCCTTAATTTTAATTAATCCTCTTTTTAACTAATTCCTTTTGTTAATAAAAATCCCCTTCCCATTTTAATTTTTTACTTAATAGCCCCCCTTCCCCATTAATAAACCCCTCCATATAATACCCTCCCTTCCCTCCCTTTTTAAATTCCCTCCATTTGTAATAATCTCCATTTTTAATTAATTAAAAAAAAAAGAAAAAAAAAAAAGAAAAGAAAAAAAAAGAAGAAGCAAAAAAGCAGAGAGAGAGGGGAAAGAGAGAATATGAAGAGCAGAAATTGAAGAAATTGACATATGAAACAGATGGATTGAATACATAGACAAAAGTGCAGATTACATTATATGATTTGTGGCATTAATATAAAGGTGATTTTCTGAAGAAATTGACATTTGAAGACAAGTTTGCCATCATTGAAAACAACTATTTGAAGGAAAATTCAGCTGCCTTAAAGGCTTCTTGCACATGTGTTTTCAGCTGCACATATTTTGCAGAGATATTCTATTATATTGACATTGTATTGCTTCTTCATAGTTGCAATCAGTACTTGAGTTGTTGGATTGTTGATTGCCCTCCATCATTTGAGGAGCAGATTTTGTACTTTGAGAATTCTTTTGAGTCACTTGTATTTATTGAAGTTAAGTTGAATCACATTGTAAACGAGTGCATTTTCGGTTGAAGCCGACACCCTTTCATTTTTGAGCCTAAGTTGTTGAAATGGCTAAAATCAATGAGGCATTAGAGTTGTTGAGTAACCTCATTCATTCAAATGTTGATGATATGATAAGAATGAGCAAGCATGCTCTTTGTAACATTCAAAATTGTTTGCTAGATGACAAGAAAAGATTGAGTTTTTGCAGTTGGAAACTCAGCTTCAGCAAGACGAACTTCAGCAAAAGAGTCACCATTATGAACCTGTTTCTGTTCAGAATATTGAGAAGGACTCTCATCAGAAGAAAGAAGATAATTTTCCAGTTTATTCCCATTCAGTTCCTTGCACAAGAGCAGATGTACATGCATATGCAGCAGTTCAGCCTGCACTTCCTAAGCCCATCATCAAACCTTGGGAAGAGCTTGTCCACAACAAGTACATAACTGGTCTTGGATATGACAAGGATGTGTCCTTTCATATTCCAGACTACACAAAGCCCATCATATTTGAGAGTGCCGGATTCATGTATGACAGTTCACCTACAGCTGTTCCAGATCCTGTTCCACTTCCACAACAGATTGAGAAATACCAACACTGTGATCGAGTTGGCCATATGAAAGATCACTGTTTTGATCTTCATCCATGCAAGCACTGTGGTCGGCACACTCATTCTTCAGACAGATGCTTCAGACACGAGCCTCCTGCAAGAACCAAGATTCATCTTGGATGGATCGCTGCAACAAGAATGCTGTACTACAAGATGTTAGAACACATGTTAGAACTATCACGATGCACGAGGCAAACTGAAACAGCCGCTCATCATCTCACCTGTCCTACAAAAGAAATGTAGGTCATGTACAAGATCTATCAAATAAATCAAGCGAGCCTGAGCCACAATCTCTCATTCCATGTTCAAAGTTGTAGCCAGCAGTTCAAGCGAGCCTGAGCCACAATTCGTCATTCCGGATTCAGAGATGTAGCCAGAGACACGGATGCCCATGAGCATGCCTTCGGTTGGTGGACAACCTTAAACCATCATCTTTGGTTGGTGGACAACCTAAAACCACCACAGGTAGTAGACCTTCCTTCTTTTAGGTCGAAGGTCTCCCTTTCATATATGAGGAACACTTCCTCTAGCAGAAGCCTTCAGCTTAGCAGCCTTCAGCTTCTTGCCAGCTTTGGTTGAGTTCCAGGAAATGCTTCAAGCATTCCAGAGTTGTTGGTAATCCTAAAACCATCACATGTAGTAGACCTCCCTTCTTTTAGGTTGAAGGTCTCCCTTTTTTATGAGGGACAATTCCTCTAGCAGAAGCCTTCAGCTTCTTGCCAGTTTTGGAAGAGTTCCGGGAACTGCAACAAGTATTGCGTTCCAGTGTTGGTGGTCATCCTTAAACCATCTCTTTTTCCAACATTTCAGAGAGTTGATTCAGCCCAAGTGCTGCCATGTATACTTTGCAGATTTGTATTACAACTCTTTTCTTGGACTCACACATACCCCTTCGGATTAAGGGGGGATGTTGGAACACCTAATCCTACATGAGTAGGTGTGGAATGCGAAAAGTCACAATGGAGTCCAAGTGACCTTGGAATATGAAACCAAGAGTCACACCATTGTACTATAAATGTACATCATGTATAATGGAAAAATAAGAAAGCCTCACGCTTATCTTTCATTGTGTGTTAAGTCTCTTGTGTGTGTGTGATTTCTTCCTCATACACCATGTGTGTGCTTAACATGGTGTTTGGGGTCACCAATATAAAAGAGATGCATGTCGATTATTATTAGCTCGAATAACACCGACTTTCAAACAACAACTTATTATCTTGGAGCACTCGGCTCAAAGGTAATGAGGCAGGGTACAACACTCTCATATAAGGAATTACTATTGTTAAGGGTTTCATCGAGCTAATGCATGTATGACCTGCCAACCCCCGAGAGTGGAATACATGACAATTAATACTGAAGAAGTAGTTATGGAGTTGTATTCAGTTTAACTCAGTTAGACTCAGTTGAGCTAGTTGTATCTAGTATAACTAATGATACACTAGTGAGAGTGGAGTGAATTAATTAGTTAATTAATTCACAAATAATAACTTATTAATTAACTGAACAATACAACAGTTAACTACAGTGCATGGCAGTTTCAGTGGAGACCAGTGGAGAGATAGGTGAAAGGGCAAGATATACAATCTGTTGTGACTATAGTGATGCATTGATTGCATCACACACTCAGTGGAGATGCCAATGAGGATTGCGCAGTCAAGGATGGAGTAATTTGAATTCATTTAGAGCTATTCTTCAGAAAATATTGCGTAGTGGAGGCAGGCTAGTAGGAGGGCAAGATCGGTGCACGGATTTGCAAGATTGTTCCTGATTAGTGTATGACGATTGTACTATACTGAGAGCTTGTGATAAGCTTTGTATTTTTGTATGAGATTTCCATATGATCTCCATGTTACATAATATATATTTGGGGTTTTCAACTTCAGGCTTTCCCAGTTAAAAACTGTGTTATGTGCGATTGAATATTTTTGTTTATGCTTTACATGTGTGTGCAGTTAATTTTTCCGCAAAAGATTAACAAGTGGAATAGATTCAATATCTTGCATAAATTTAAATAGTGTGAGATCAGGTGGATCTTGGACATATGCATGCTTAGTGCATATAATTTCTACATGGTATCGAAGCATTTTTGATTGAAGATTGCAATTGTGAAGTGAGTTTGTGCTGGTGGACAATTCGAATTTTCTATAGAAGATTCTTGGTGCAGAAATCGAGTATACATTGAAATGTCTTTCAATGGGTTGAGATTGGAGTATGCCCTTGATGGGAGCTTGAATTACATAGCCTGGAAGGACAGGATGGAGGCGGTGCTAGAGGATAATGGGTTGAAGGAGTTCATCGATAGCGATGTTCCTAAGCCGGGATCTAGCGATGCTGCATTACTTGATGCATGGCAAAAGAACACTGCAAAGACAAGGAGGATTCTGTTGGAAGGTGTGAAGGACCATATTGTGTCCAGCCTTCATGGGAAAGCCACTCCATTCTAAATGTGGAAGGCTTTGACAGATTTGTTCCAAAGCATAAGTGACCAGAGAAAGTTGGCGCTTAAAGACAAGCTCAGAAAAATAAAAATGGAGAAAGGCGACAATATTCCAAAATACCTCACGAAGTTTGTCCACTGCAAGGATGAACTGGGAAGTGTGGGGGTTACTGTTGATGAAGAATAATTGGTGAGCTTGGCTCTCCTTGGGCTTCCGAAGAGTTGGCATAGCTACGAAGACTCTGTCAATGGACGGGAGAAACTGTCGGGATGGGAGCGACTTTGGTCGGATCTTGTGCAGGAGGAGATAAGGTGGGGTACTAGGGATGACTCTTCATTAAAGAATGAAGATGAAGAGAATTTCTCTTTGGCTGCCAAAGCAAGGAAAGGGAAGGGGAAGAAATATTCTTCAAAATCCGGTGCTAAAGGCAAGAAGCAGGATTTGTCCAAAATGAAGTGTTTTCACTGTCACGAGCATGGACATTTCGCCACTAACTGTCCACAGAAGAAGAAGAATAAGCAGGCTGCTGGATTTGCAGCTGGAGAGGCCTTAGCCTCGCAATTTGAGCTGGATTTTTCCTTGATCGCATGCTTGGTTTCAAGCTGCATGGTATCGGTGTGGTATCTTGATAGTGGCGCGTCTTTCCATATGACAGGAGACAAAGAGTTGTTTAGTGACTTGGAGGAGAAGGACCTCCAGATGCATATAGAGATGGACGATGATGGTTAGTACAGTGTGACTGGCATTGGGACCATTACCTTTGAGAGGGAGTCCAGTAATCCATTCTTGTTGAAGAATGTTTTGCATGTTCCAGGTCTGAAGAAGAACTTGGTCTCAGTCGCAATGCTGGAAGACAGGGGTTATGATGTTGTTTTCAGTGAGGGAAAAGCCTTCCTTCGACATAAAACAATGGGTCAAACCAAGAATATAGGGGTTCGAATTAATAATCTCTACAAGCTAGAGGTAGATGGCTGCGCTACAATGGTGGGCAAAGCAGAAGAAGTGGTGAGCCGGGATGAGGGCGAGTTATGGCACAGAAGATTGGGCCATCTTCACCATGGCGCTTTGAAGATTTTGCAGCAAATTTCTACTGGAATTCCCAAGGGTACTCTTGCGCAGTCATATCGGTGCAAAGGATGTACAATGGGTAAGTTTGTGAAGACCACCTTTCATGAGAAGGAGAACCGTGCTTCGGTGATCCTGGAGAGAATTCACACAGAAGTGTGTGGACCATTCTCGGTTGCTTCAACAACAAAACACAGGTATTATGTGATATTTTTTGATGACTATTCTCGTAGATGCTAGATCTTCTTCATGCAGAAGAAGAGTGAAACGTTCTCAAAGTTCTGTGAGTTCAAGGCATTGGTGGAGAAGGAGTCGGGGAAGCAAGTGAAAGCTCTACGAAGCGATAATGGTGGTGAATACATCTCGGGTGAATTCAAAGACTTCTGTAGTAAAGAAGGAATTCGAAGAGAACTCATAGCGCCTCATAACCCACAGCAGAATGGGGTCATGGAGAGAAAGAACAAAACAATCGTGGGTGCTACACGAGCGATGCTGCATGACCAGGGCCTACCGATGCACTTGTGGGCGGAAGCATGCAACACTGTGGTTTATGTGCAAAACCATTGTCCTCATAGAATAATTGGAATGAGTACACCCAAGGAAGCTTTTACTGGTAAGAAGCCTGATATTTATCATTTGAAGATTTTTGGCTCACCTATTTACATTCATGTGACGAAGGATGCCAGGAAGAAGCTGGAGCCGACTGCAGAAGTTTGGATATTTGTGGGGTACACAGAAACACCCCATAAATATCGTGTGTATTTTCCAAACAGTCGGATGACTGTTATGCAATGGGATATAAAATTAAATGAGGTGAAAGCCATGAAGTTGTCGCTTGAGAGGGAGCTACACTTGCATTCGGAGGAGGAACTTCTTGTTCCCAAAGACGAGCCTCTGGATGTGGATCAACCACAAGAGGAGATTCATGGAGTGGAGGAGTCCACTCATGCAGAACCAAACATCAGACAAGGCAGAAAGCGTACCATAGAAGCTGAGAGACTAAAGGTGGATGCAACACAGAATGTAGGAGTCCCTACATCATAGAGCAGACAGAGACAGTCACCTGACCGATATACTGGATACATGGCTCTTATGAGCAAGTGTATCGTGACAGAGCCATATTATTTCGAAGAATTAGTGCAGGAGCCCACATGGGTAGATGCCATGGTGGAGGAGTATGAATCCATTGTCAGAAACAGTGCGTGGGATATTGTTCCAAGGCCGGTGGGAAAATTAGTTGTAGGATCAAGATGGATCTACAAGGTAAAGCAAGCTGCTGATGGGAGTGTCGAGAAGTATAAGGCAAGATTTGTTGCCCGGGGATTCTCACAGATTGAAGGGATTGAATATGAAGAAACCTTCACACCTGTTGCACGGTATTCTTCCATACGGACCATCCTTGCTCTCTCAATGCAGATGGGTTGGCACATTCATCAGATGGATGTGAAGACTGCTTCCTTAATGGGATCATTGGGGAAGAGGTGTACATTGAGCAGCCTGAAGGATTTGAGATCTTCAGCAGCGAGTTGCATGTGTGCAGGCTCAAAAGAGCGTTGTATGGGCTAAAACAAGCACCCCGTGCTTGGTACACTCGGATCGATAGCTATTTCACTGGACTTGGCTTCACCAAGAGTGAGGCATGTTAGCCACCTATAAATTTTTGTTAAGCAAACAGGTGGCTAAATATGTTTCTGAGTCTTCAAGAGATACATTTCATTTGAAAACCTATCATTCTTGAAACCTCCATATGTCTTCTATCCTTTAAAAGAGCTTCATTGCTGTTTCCATTGAAGAACCCTGCTATTTTGTGAAAAAGAATGCTTCAAAAGGCCTCTGTAATTGCCCATTTTCACTCATTTCCCTTCATTTTCATTAAGCCTCCTTTTCCTCTTTAGAACCTCCATATCCCTCTAAAAGGTCTCCAAAATCCTTTTAAGCCACTAAAAATCCCTTTTACAGTTTTAAAACACCCTTTTCCCCTTTACCGAAAGCCAAGAAATTCCTTAAAAAACACTGATTTTGGCCTAAAAACACCCTTTTTTAACTAAGGTGTTAAGCCCCTTTTGGCTTAGCCCTTAGCCCCTTCTCCGCATATAACCCGGCGCTAGAACCAGGTGCTAAGCCCGTCGCACAATTGCAATCGGAGCTTTCCTTCACCACCTTTTCCTTTGTTTCTTATATTTTTCCGATGCGATGAAACTTTGTTCCATAGACCCCCACTTCAATATTGACCGTCGATCTTTAGAGATCCAACGGTCGGCGCTAATATCGCATCGCGCCCTTAACCTCTCTTCATTACCCCTCCGATTGTGTATGGACCGTTGATCTCTCCAATGATCCGACGGTCCGCGCTAAATCGCCAATCGCAAAGTTTTAAGTGCCATCCCTTGTCTCCCTCGATCTGAAATCCCCGATCTAATCCCGACCGTCCATCCATACAGATCCGACGGCTGAGACACCATCGCACTCCGCTCCTGAGCCTAACATCATCGCTCCGCTCTCTTGGTTGGCCCAAAAATTGAAGGGAAATTTCAGGAAGGAGTAGTGCCTCCTTTCTATGTTAGTCTAAACATCCATGACAAAATCCTGCATAATGCTATGCATGACTCAGGAGCCTCACACAACCTCATGCCAAAGGTGATTATGGAAAAATTAGGCCTAGAGATAACCAGACCTTATAAAGATTTATATTCTTTTGACTCTAGCAGAGTGAAGTGTTTGGGTCTGATTAAAGATCTTTGTGTAAATCTGACCCAAATCCCAACCAAGTGCATGGTAATGGATGTGGTAGTGGCAGATGTACCTCCTAAGTATGGCATGTTACTGTCAAGATCATGGGGTGCCAAGCTACAGGGTATGATGCAGATGGACATGACATATGCCACAATCCCTGTCTTTAGCCAGCTTAGAAGACTATATAGAAAGGTACACATGAAGTTTATGGTTACCAGCCTTGAGAAACCTAAAAATTCCCCTCTCTACTCTGTCCATACATATCTTGACTCTTTTACCCTTTACAATGATGAATGCATAGATGAGCCAGATCCAGAGGACAAAAATTCAAACAACAGAGTAGAGCCCACAGATCTTAACATAATGGCAACTCTAGATGTAGAGGAACACAAGGAAGAAACCTTTGAACAATGTACTGAATCAAAAAACCAGAGTGAACAAAACCAAGACTGCAAACAACAGATTACTCATCACTCTGAACTCCATGAAAGTCCCAAGGAACTAAACATTACATGACACGGTGCAGACCTCATAATACAACATAATGATGAAACTGATAACAAATCTGCAAACAACCCTTTATGGTGCATGAGCTTCGATGGGTCTTGCACTAAAAAGAATGCAGGAGCTGGGGTATGGTTGCACAATACTGAAAGCAACTATACTGAGAGTCATGCCTTCAAACTAGACTTTAAATGCACAAACAACATTGCAGAGTATGAGGCTCTCATCCTAGGATTGCATCTATTGAGAAAACTAGGAGCCCAAAGGATAGTTGTACATGGGGACTCTGAATTAGTCATCAAACAACTAAATGGAGAGTATACTGCAAAGCATCCTAGATTAAGGGCATACAGAAATGGTGCTATGGATTTTCTGAAAAGATTTGTAGAATATGAGCTTGTGTTTGTTCCTGGGAGTCAAAACATAATTGCAAATAGGTTGGCTTGCGCTGCTAGTTCATATCAGAGACTTCCTAGTGATAAACAAATAGTCATTCAAACAAAATATAGACCAGCACTGCCAGATAATGAGAAATATTGGCAGGTCTTTGAGGGTGAAAAACAGATAGAGGATTTCTTGCTTTGCAGGAATGAGTTTGAATTACCTGATTCAGGCTCTAAATCTGATGAAAAATATTCAGATAAAGAGCCCCCTGATGAAGAAAAACCATCCCCCAATGCAGAAATAAATATGTTGACCAAAGAATTTGAAAAACAAACAGAAGAATACAAGAACACAGATAAAGAAGACATAGAGGTAGTGCAGTCCAAAGATAAAAGCATACCCAGAGGACTAGCACCCCTTGAGGACCTTTTTGATTTTAATGATGTGGTAAAGAAGCCCACTATAGAACCCACTGAATCTGACATTGAAGAGTGCAATATAGGCAGCGAAGACAAGCCTCAAATGATTAAATTATCTAAGTCTTTGCCTGTCCATATCAAACAAAAATACATTGATCTATTCAAAGAGTTTGTTGATGTGTTTGCTTGGAGTTATGAGGACTTAAAAGCCTATGACACATAGATCATCCAACATAAAATCCCATTGAAATAAAACCAAAAACGTTTTAGGCAAAAGTTGAGCAGAATAAACCCTGTATAGTTACCCCTAGTAGAAAAGGAAATCAAGAAAATGTATGAGGCTGGTATCATAGTGCCTGTGAGGTTTTCTGATTGGGTGTCCAACCTCGTAGCTGTAAGGAAAAATACAGGAGAGATTAGGCTGTGCATTGATTTCAGGAACCTTAACAGAGCCTTATTGAAGGATAACTACCCTTTACCCAAAATGGAACACATCCTGCAAAGGGTAGTAGGTTCTAGGAGGATATCTCTGTTAGATGGCTTTTCAGGGTATAACCAGGTCTTAGTACTCCCAGAAGATCAACTTAAAAAACTTTCACCACTCCTTGGGGCACTTTCATGTATGTGAAAATGCCTTTTGGACTAATGAATGCTGGTGAAACCTTCCAAAGAGCTATGGACATTGCCTTTTCAGAGGAAATAGGGCACTTCATTGTAATTTATCTCGATGACATAACAGTTTATTCCAAAACTAATGAAAATCACCTTAAACATTTGAGAAAGGTCTTTGAAAAGTGCAGAAGGTTTGGGCTATCTTTAAATCCCATAAAGACTGTATTCGGCCTCCAAGAAGGTAAGCTTCTGGGCCATATTATATTAGAAAAGGGGATTAAAATAGATCCAAAAAGAGTTGAGGGAATACTACAGATTAGCCACCCAAGGAACATCAAGGAGTTGCAGTCCTTTATTGGGAAAATTAACTTTTTAAGGAGGTTTATTCCCAACCTAGAAGAGCTCCTTAGAAATATGACAAACATGCTGAAAAAAGAAGCGGGAGTCAAATGGACTCTAGAGGCCAAAAAATATTTTGAATCTGTCCTAATTAGCCCTTATTTTTCTAAAGATTTCCTTATTTTCTCCTTTGCTTCAGAGCATATGGTGGCTGCTGTCCTCTTGCATAAAAATCCAGAGGGAAAAGAGCAGCCAATTACCTTTTTTAGCAAAGCGTTGATAGATGCACCTTTGAAATATAATATAATGGAAAAACATGCTTATGCTTTGGTAAAGACCTTAAAAGACTTCAGGGTGTATATTCTGCATTCTCACATCATCGCTTATGTACCTAACATAGTGGTGAAAGATATTTTGTCACAAGATCCAGATGGAAAAAGAGGTAAATGGATTACAGTGATACTAGAGTATGATTTGGAGATCAAACCCACAAAAATCATCAAGGGTCAGGGCTTGGCACAATTAATGGCTGAATCTAACTTACAAGCCCTTGACATAAACATGGTGGATGCCTTGGATGAACATGAAGGACTGCCTGCTCCTACTGTTGAAGAAAAATTCCAAAACTCACCTTGGTATGCTGACATCTTGTATGTGCCTACAAATCTTAATGCTCCTTCTGATTTATCAAAGACAAAGGCAAGGTTTTTAAATTTAAAATCTAGGAATTATTGCATTTTAAATGAATGTTTATATTGGAAAAATGTCAATGGTTTATTGCTTAGATGTTTGCTTGAAGTTGATGCAGAGAGGATCAAACATGAATTCCACAAAGGAGAGTGTGGAGGCCATCTATACTGGAAAACCACTGCCAACAAAATCCTTAGAGATGGCTTTTACTGGCCCACCCTTTTCCAAGATGTACATAAAATGATAGTTGCCTACCATAAGTGCCAAATCTTTGAGGGCAAAAGAAAACTCCTCCCTTTACCATTACAACCAATCACTGTTGAAGCTCCTTTTCAACAGTGGGGCCTAGATTTCATAGGAGAAATCCATCCCGCTTCATCTGCTCAACACAAATGGATTCTCACAGCCACGGACTATTTCACAAAATGGATAGAGGCCATCCCTTCTAGGAATGCCACAGATTCTGTTATCATTAAATTCCTTGAAGACCATGTCCTATCTAGGTTTGGCTGCCCTAGGAAGATTATCATTGATAATGCTGCTGCTTTCGGTTCAAAAAAGATGACTGATTTTTGTCACAGGTATCAGATTGCACTTGGTCATTCTACTGCTTATTACCCTTAGGGTAATGGGTTAGAAGAATCATCAAATAAAAGTTTGGCGACCATCATCAAGAAGCTGCTTGAAGAGAATAAAAAATCATGGCATAACAAGTTAGTGCATGCTTTGTGGACAAACAGACTGACTACAAAGAAATCCATTGGAATGTCTCTATATCAACTTGTTATGGAGCAGATGCAGTGTTCCCTACCAGTCTAGGGGTACCAGTGATAAAATTAGTCCAAGAAATACAGTCAGAAGAAGACAACATGGTGAGGAGGATCAATCAAACAATACATCTCCAACAGACGAAGGAAGAGGTTTACAACAGAGCTCAAAAAGTGCAAGAAAGCATCAAAAAGTTGTTTGATAAGAGAACAAAAGCTTGTGACTTCAAAATTGGAGACAAGGTGCTCAAGTGGGACTCTAGAAGGGAAGATAAGGGTAAGCATGGAAAATTTGACTGTTTATGGCAAGGCCCTTATGTCATTTAATCCACCATTGGTCCAAATGCATTCTTTCTGCAAGAATTAGATGGTATAGATCTGTTTGGGGGTTTTGTCAATGGTAGGATACTCAAACATTACTACTGCTGAAGTTTAGAGTTTAAATTTTTCACTTCCATTGTAAATACCATTACTGTGTTTTGTTTCAAAAAAGAGAGGAAAAATATACAAAAAGAGAGAAAAGAAAGGTTCAGACAAGCTCAAAAATTGAACCTCTGAAAGTTTCGAAGGATGGCTCAAATCAACTCAAAACTTGAGCCAAAGAAAGGGAAAGGCTGGTTCTAATATGCCCAAAACCTGAACCAACAAAGAAAGAAAAAAGAATTAGCTCTAACAAGCTCAAAACCAGAGCTGAAATGAAGAAGAAAAGTGACTCTAACAAGCTCAAAATCTGAGTCACAAGAAAAAGAAAGATGCTCCAAATTTTCACAATTTCAAGCCTTCACATTTTGGTTTCAATTTACTACAAATTTCAGTTCACGTCCAACTATCTTTATGCCATAGACTCACAGCAAACTAGACAGTCTAATCCTGGTTTGGTTGTTTTTCAATTTCTGTTGTAGAATGTAGAGAAAGAAATCTACTAGACAATTTAATCCTAGCAGGTATTAGTTTAGGTAGAGAAGATATGAGGCCAACTATCTAATCTGGTCTCATGGAGGAATAAGGGTAGAATTAGATTAGTGTTTTCTGCTTTTAATAAAAAAGATGATGAAGAAGGTCTGCAAGTCTAAATGCACCTTGAAGAAAAAATGTTAGGACAGTGGGATGGGTAGGTAGATTGTTTGAGAGAATATTACTGCTAATATGATGTTTTCATGATTTATAGCAGCTGATCAAAGAAGAAAAATATGGCCAAGGATCAGGCATTTGGCCTACTTCCAAAGATTATTTTCTGAGATTCTTGACACCTTCAAGAATATGCCATCCCCATGTGGAGCCACTGTTAGCCACCTATAAATTTTTGTCAAGCAAACATGTGGCTAAATATGTTTCTGAGTCTTCAAGAGATACATTTCCTTTGAAAACCTATCATTCTTGAAGCCTACATGTGTCTTCTATCCTTTAAAAGAGCTTCATTGTTGTTTCCATTGAAGAACCCTGCTGTTTTGTGAAAAAGAATGCTTCAAAAGGCCTCTGTAATTGCCCATTTTCACTCATTTCCCTTCATTTTCATTAAGCCTCCTTTTCCTCTTTAGAACCTTCATATCCCTATAAAAAGCCTCCAAAATCCTTTTAAGCCACTAAAAATACATTTTATAGTTTTAAAACACCATTTTCCCTTTTACCGAAAGCCAAGAAATTCCTTAAAAAACATTGATTTTGGCCTAAAAACACCCTTTTTTAACTAAGGTGTTAAGCCCCTTTCGGCTTAGCCCTTAGCCCCTTCTCCGCATATAACCTGGTGCCAGAACCAGGCGTTAAGCCCGTCGCACAATCCCAATCGAAGCTTTCCTTTACCACCTTTTCCATTGTTTCTTATATTTTTCCGATGCGATGAAACTTTGTTCCATAGACCTTCACTTCAATATTGACCGTCGATCTTTAGAGATCCAAAGGTCGGCGCTAATATCGCATCGTGCCCTTAACCTCTCTTCATTACCCCTCTGATTGTGTATGGACCGTTGATCTCTCCAATGATCTGACGGTCTGCGCTAAATTTCCAATCGCAAAGTTTTAAGTGCCATCCCTTGTCTCTGCCGATTTGCGATCCCCAATCTAATCTCGACCATCCATCCATACAGATCCGACGGTTGACACACCATCGCACTCCACTCCTGAGCCTAACATCATCGCTCTGCTGATTTAATCTGGACCGTTGAATCCACAAGAACTAATGGCCCAGATTCAATCACGCTCCGCTCATGCACCCTTCGTCATTTCCCCCCGGTCAAATCTTGACCGTTGATCTCTCTAATGATCCGACGGTCCGCGCTAAATCGCAAAATCAAAAACTTCGGATTTTTGGCCCACTACCTTTTCTCCGATGCGATTAAATCCTAGCCGTTAATTCCGCCAGATCCGACGGTCCAGATTTCATCGCACTCCGCCTTCCCCTTTCCTCGTTCCACTGTTCCGCCGATCCCCGATCAAATCTTGGCCGTCCATTCTACAGATCCAACGGTCAGGATTTAATCTGCCGTTGGCTCTTTCCACCTTATCGCCCATGCATCTTTCCATATCGTGCTCTCGTTCACATCGTCCGATCTCTCCGCCTTTCATCCAATGGTTGAAAATGCATATCGCGTAATTTTTGCGCCCGAGGTTTAATGTTTCAAAATTACGCGATAAAAGCGGTTTTGGGAGGACACGTGTCAGGCGGTGAGGTATATCGCTCTTTTTTGGAAAAATTTCAAAACCACTCCAAAGCTGCGCGAAACCAGCAGTTTTCTGCTAAAACCACCCCTCCCCGATATAATCCTTCGTTTAATCTCGACCGTTCATTTGATCTAGATCAACGACTCATATTATATCGCATTCCCATCCATATTACCTTCATCAGACCTTCCAAAGGACTTCATCGGAAGATCTCCACCGTCGATCACTTCCAGTGATACGACGGTCCACATTCAATCGTCCTTCGTCCTCCTGGTCCCACCACCAAATGCGACCGATCTCCTTCATTTTAACCTTTTTCTTTTGTATTCGCCCAAACATTAAAATTTTATGTTTTAACACTAAAAGTTATTTCTTCCGCCTAATACAGTCTAAACAACTTCACCAGTGAATCTCGACCGTTGATCACCATCTATCAGTCTAATCGGACGGTCCAGAATCCTCCTCGCACCAAAGCTCCATCAGACTAGTTTTCACCATTCCGTAGCGATTTTCAGTTGTTTTTCCACTACATCCACCATTTCCATCAATATGCCTTCATCCTCCACGGGCCTCCACAACATCCTCCTCCACTCCCATGGATTTTTATAACCTGTTTGTTGTGTTTTTTCAGGGTTACAGATGGTGAAAATCGCTCTCTGTATCACCATCACATACAGGGTAATACAGTGCGCAGGATGCCATTTTTTCAGAACCAAAGATTGCAGGGAAGACACATGAGAAGGTTTTAAACGAGTATTTCATTAAAAGACTAGTGTGAACCCCTCTCATAAGCCTCCAGCACCATTAAAAACTGCATATTCAAACATATCAAAAGAGAAGCGGCAAAGAGTATTAGTGATAATTTAGAGGGATTAAAAGCCCATTATTGAAGATTAAATGCTTTAATCCAGTGTATAAAGGATGAAGATACAGATTGAAGACCATTACAATGATCTATAAGGCCTAATAAGGCCTAAAGCGCATGAAACAAGCCATATCAGTGTCTCACATCAGCAAAATGTTCTTTCCCAAGAAAGGACAAGTTCCCATAGTGTTTTTTATTCTCCATCGAGTTCCTGAGAAGATCACCACCCTGACAAAAGTCCTAAGACTGCCAGACCATTATTACACAGTATGGAAGGCCTGAATGTTATTTATCTTCCTTACTTGTCCCAACGTACAAAAAGAGTACTAACTGCTAGGAAGTACCTCAGAAACATACCTCTGGAGTTATTATCAGCCTGTCGAAGTCCACTAATTCATCCAAAGGGTACTGAAAGTCAATACAGGATATTAAGACAGAATGGGCTGCAAAAACACTTCTCCCTCACTTTTAATGATGCATTTAAGTTCTATCTACCTCTCCTGCCACTCTTTCAGCTATAAGAACTCTTGAGAAATACATTGAAAATGTTGGTTAACCATGGATTGTAAGCTGTTTCATTGAGATAGAGTTCTGTGTGTATTAGTTGTAAAAATAGGTTGGAAGATGATTTCTAGTTGATATCAAGCAGCTGGACAATGATGTATGTGACTGGTGTTTCTCTTTAATATGACAAGCATGTTCATTGGATCCCAATCTAAATCAGCAGTGATGTGTTCTATCTATTACTGTTTTCCCTCTGTTATGCAATCATATTTCATTTCTATGATAAGAATCAGTAATCTAGCTTAGGATATACTGTTGTAAAGTACCCTAATGCTTCCTGCTCTTCTTATCTTTGATGTTTTCTGCTAATCGTGTAATCTAAGAACAAATTCAAGATAATTTAACCAGTATAGTAGTTGGTTTTATCCATGCTTGCTGATGTATGAATTTAGAATCTGTTTTTAGATGTTCTTGTCTGGTTTTAACTGAAAGAATTGGGAAACTGGGAGATTTAGAGTTAGTTCTGTCTCACTAGGGTTATTTTCCAACAGTTTTCCTTTCTAAGATCCCTTGAGTTGAATGTCAAAAGCAGAGAAGGTTAAAAGTCTTTCTCTGATCTTAGGCTTCACTTTGTGTCCATCTTGAATGTTTTCTATTATCTGAAGAGTTAATCTCATTAGGATTTTGATCATAGACGGTTAAGGCGTGTCCTGTCCTTAGATTTTATCCTAAGTGGTCACCTTGGAAGGTTTCCTTTTCATTCACCTTCATTTCCTTATCATTTCATCCCATTACTATCATCTTAAGAGATCCTCTGATTTAGATGACTAGCCCATTTGAAAGCCTTGGATATTGAATTGCAAGTAAATCCTTTTATGACCCCATTTCCCAATGGACTTGTATTTTCTTTGAATTATCTCCCCATTGCTAAAATCCTTCTTTACTCACTTCTTTACCTTACATTGAACCCTTCTTTCATGTTTCCCAACCAAACAAACAAAAACAAAACAACAACCCTTGTGCCCTATAAGTAGCCTAATACCTTAAATTGAACTTCAAAGATATATTATTCTTTGCCTTTATAGAGAGATCCCTCTCTAGATCTAGGAGGGCTAGATCCTGAGATCCCAAAGTGGTTTGATGTTGTCTTATCATTTGGTATTGCAAAATCTACCAAATCATAGGAACCACAACAAGGTGGATGCAAACCTGTACTAGATTGTGGTGGAGGGTAAGCTTTTAATCATTGTACTTTATGTTGATGATTTAATACTAACAAGTGATGAGCAGTTGATACACTCATGCAAGGCAGATCTTGTAAAGGAGTTTGAAATGAAGGATTTGGGCCTCCTTCATTATTTCCTTGGATTGGAAATATGGCAGCGGGAAGGTGAACTGTTTGTGTCTCAAGGCAAGTATGCCCGGGAGATACTGGAGAAGTTTCACATGCAAGGCTGCAAGCCTATCGATACTTCTCTTCCAGGAAATTGGAAGAAAGAGGATTCTACATCGGCAGAGGTAGTGGATGCCATTGTTTATCGACAGTTGGTGGGTTCGATCATGTATTTAGTCAATACAAGACCAGACATATGCTATGCGGTGAACCAACTTTCACAAGCGATGGTTAAGCCTACCAAGCTCTTTTGGAAGGCGGGCAAGCATGTCCTGAGATATCTTAGGGGCACATCTGAGTATGGTTTATGGTACAGACAGACGGATGAGGTGAAGTTGCATGGCTTCACGGATGCAGATTGGGCAGGAAGCCCAACAGACAGAAAGAGCACATCAGGGGGGATTTTCAGTATCGGATCTACGACAGTTTCTTGGTACATCAGGAAACAAAGATCTTTGCTTTTCCGGTTCAGCGAGCGAGTACATGGGTGCAGGATTTGTTGCATGTGAGCTATGGTTGCATGTGAGCTATTTGGATGAGGAGATCTGGTTGGTTTGTTCGGTTCACATTTAGATCCCATAGTGATACATTGTGATAATCAGAGTTGCATTAAACTCTCGGTTAATCCTGTGTTTCATGATAGATCTAAACATATTGATATCCGGTATCATCATATCAGAGATTGTGTGCAGTGGAAGATCATGTTGCTTCAGTACATTCCCACGGAGGATCAGGATGCAGATATTCTGACGAAGGCACTCACCAGGAGCAAATTCGAATACCATAGAGGCAGGATCGGGGTGAAGGATTATCCCTATCTTGTTGAGAGGGAGTGTTGAGATTAAACAAGATGATGAGCTTAGTGAAAAGAGTCGCCTTCACTAAGTGGGCCCGCAGGCTATTTTTGGCGCAAGTCTATTTTTAGACTATGTCTATTTTTAGACACGATGATCATATTTCAAAAGTTGCAGGATGCTATTTGTGGATGGTTGAACAAGTTGGAAAAATAGATGAAATTCTATTTTTAGAATATTGGGCGAAGTATATTTATATATTGTCAATCTAAAAATAGATGCATGTCGATTATTATTAGCTCTTAATAATAATCAGACTCTAAAAAACAACTTATTCTCTTGGAGCACTTCAGTTCAGTGCACAGATGTGGCACAGCAGCTGATAGAAGGAATTACGCTATTCCTAAGGGTTTACTGCAGCTAATGCATGGAGGACTCAGTTAGAACTCAAGTGGCAGAGTTATGACACAGTTGGAAGAAGTAATTATGGAGTTGTATTCAGTTTAACTCAGTTAGACTCAGTTGAGCTAGTTGTATCTAGTCTAACTGATTGATACACTAGTGAGAGTGGAGTGAATTAATTAATTAATTAATTCAAAAATAATAACTCATTAATCAACTGAACAATACAACAGTTAACTACAGTGCATGGCAGTTTCAGTGGAGACCAGTGGAGAGATAGGTGAAAGGGAAAGATAAACTATCTGTTGTGACTATAGTGATGCATTGATTGCATCACATACTCAGTGGAGATACCAATGAGGATTGTGCAGTCTGTTAGAGTTGGACTTTGCAGCCCTCCGTCAGAGATCATTTCTCTATTTGAGTTTCATTGTTTAGGTGTCTCATTCCGTTCGTTCAGCTGCATTCCGTAACCCGTTAGGGGCATGCCACTGACTGACGGAAGGGTTTGGTT
>CM076580.1:1431816549-1431912527 GCA_034641835.2 Pinus albicaulis
ACAACACATGACATTAATAATATTGGTGTAGAAGTTAACATACCTCTCATAGCTTATGTTAAGGCATTGTATCTCACTTACTCACATTACCTTGAGTCATTGCAATCAAGTGTAAACCTCATGAAAATCACCTTTGATTCCCTTGAGAAAACCTTTGTAGAAAGAGAGAAGGCCTTTGGAAAGATGGCAAACCCTTTGTCTTCTGAAGAGGCAAATAAATCAAGAAAAGGGTAAAACGCATGAAAGAGACAAATATAAAGCACCTGACTCCACTCTTTATGTTGTAGCACATTCTAACAATGGAGTAACTAAATACTTATTTGTTGTTTCATTTACTTCTTGGAGAAATGATTGGTTTCTAGATTTAGGAGAAACATGTCACATGACTTTTAGAAAATACTTTTTTTAAGAATTTACTGACAAAGTTGATGGAGCAGTATACTTTGTAGATAAATCCGAACTCAAGCCATCAGGGCTTGGCACAATCAGGCTTAAGTTGACTGGTCTTCCAGATCATCTTCTACATGAGGTTATATACCTCCCTGAGTTGAGGAGAAAATTGTTGTCCTTGGTCCACATCCTCCAGCAAGGACACTCCATTCACATGTTTTATGGCAAGGTTGAGGTCAGAAAAGCATCTAATCACTCACTTTCATGGAGGGAATAGAAGAAGGAAGACTCCTAAAGTTGCAAGGTTCCTCTACTCATGCACAAAAATTTGCATTCAGTTCTCAATAGGATGAAGGTACATTCTCATCAAGTATTTTATGGCATGCTATATTTGGACACTTAAACTATGACAGCCTTCGATTGTTGAAGAAAAGTGGTGTTACTGTATTGTCTAAAATTCCTAGGAAACTGAAGCAATGTGATGCTTGTATTCTAGGAAATCATAGCAAACAGTCCCTTCATGATTCACATTCCAAAGCACATAGGAAACTTGAGCTTATTCATTCAAATTTATGTGGCCCCATGTGTGTTTCTTCTACAAATGGAAATAAACATATGATGACATTTGTTGGTGATTATACCATAATGTGTTGGATTTACTTATTGAAGAACAAATCTGATGCTTTTCAAACATTCAAGAATTTTCATGCATGGATTAAAAATGATGCACAAACTCATATTGGCTCTTTGCACACTAATAATGGAAAAGAATACACTTCAAACGAATTTGAAAACTATCTTCGTCAACATGGGATCAAACATCATACAACTGTGCCTTATAATCACTAACAAAACGATGTAGCTAAAAGAATGAAAAGGACACTTTTAAATATGGTTCGCTCCATGATGTTTTTTAACAATGTAGAATTGAAGTTTTTGGTTTATTCAGTTCTATGTTTTGTGTACATAAATAATAGTTTTCCTTCAAATTCAATCAAAAACAAAACTCCTTATGAAATGTCGCATGTCCACATTCCTTCGGTAAAGCATTTCAAGGTATTTGGTTCCACCTGTTATGCTTTGATACCTAAGGTACAAAGGAATAAAATTGGTGCTAGAAGTCGAAAATGTATTTTCTTGGGGTATTCCAATACCTCCAAAGGATATCGTCTCTATGATGAAGTCAATAAGAAGTTTGTAGTTTCCAGAGTTGTCATATTCCTTGAATCTTCCAAGACTGACAATGTTGTTGAGCGGCAACTTGATCGCTTGGATAGATTCACGCATGCAAATTCATTTCAATAATTTGATAATTAGATTCCACATCTTGAAGGGGGGATTCCTATACTAAATCAATCTGTGCTATCATCTTCTGAAGAACTCTCTCCCCCACATGAATAACCAACCACGGATGACACCTTGAACAACGTGATTGAAATAATTGGGAGATTGAATCTTGATTCAATTCCAGCTCAGTCAAATGAGCAGCCTGAGCCATCTCAGAAAGGTCCCCCAAAATGGCTGACAAATACACTAGAAAAAATTCATCCCGATGAGGTTGGAAAGACAGGAATAAGGAGTTCCACCAGAAAAAATGGAGTGACATAGATAATTATGATTCACCTATTGTTATGCGGATTAATCCCTCTTGCTGACAAGAGCGATCTTCCTAGTACTCAGCGAGTAGCTAGAAACAAACATCCATTTGAAAACCCTTTTCTCTAGATTAATTTCATTTCAAAATTATTATAAGAAAGTAAAGAGGACACTCCCCTACCTTGAAATCCAAACGTTAGATATAGTATTTTATCTTGTCGCTCCAAAGTGGCTTCTTCAATAAGTAGAACCTGCAATCAAAGACAAGACAAAAGAATTAAAGCATCTGCAACATATAATAATCAAGAAAATATAACCCAACTTAGTGAACAAGGAGACTAAGTATTGATGTTATTTCAATAAGCATAAGAACAACTTGATGAGAAAATAAGACCCATATGTATGATCTTGAATAAAAAGAGTAATCTTACAACCTGATGCCTTGATGTTGTATAGATTTCTCCCGGGGTCCTGAACAATCGTTTCTCCTTCAGTTTGATAAGCCTTCCTCTCTGAATGCCAAAATGGAGTTATGGACACAAGGGTGTGATCATTCTCATGCCAACAACAACTTAATAGTGTAGAAAGTATGCACTCTTGGTAATTTTCTTCAACAACTCATTTACAATCTATTATAGGGAAATGGAGGTAGTTACAGTTCCATGAAGAGGGGAATGGATTCCTCACATGAAGGGATTTGAGCTCCATGGACCAAGGGATAAGCTCCATGAGTGGAGGGATAAATCTCGAACTGGTCACAACTTTAGAATCTTCTAGTTGGGAGAATATTTGACCAGCTAGGCTTCTATAATTTACTTTTTCTTTTAATTTTCCTTTCGCGGGGGTGCGCAGGTAATAGTAGCAAAAATTTCGGGGGTTTCCTTAGTTTATTGACCAAATGGCAGCGCATGAGCAAGGAAAGGCTAGAAAAACCGCACAGGTAGACTTTTAAGGGTTTTACAAAGATTTTCTCCAATTCTAAGACTTTATTCAGGAACATTAAGGTTTTTGACTTCTAAAGGAACATGATATAGGTGGTGATAGACCCATATGAATATTCAAATGTCATGGTGACAAAATAACATGTAATAGATTACCCCCTACAGTGCAAAGTCTGAGGTTATTCTGAAAAGTGAAGTGTTTTATCATTCTGAGGATTGGATTGGAGACACCGGTCGAAAACCAGTAAAAACATTCCATGCACACACAAACACACACACACATATATATATATCATCACTGAGGTAGGCATTCCCATACTCAGATCAAGACTAACTAAATGTTCTGGTACAGATATGATTTCAATATTACACCAAAATTATACATAGTATGGGCGCAAACATCTGTCATGAGTAGCCTGCTGTATCATGAATAATAAAACTCCTCGCAGCCTGGATGGTGGAAACTAGATCCAGGGTCTTGATTTCTATTTCCCGAACTAGTATGAATCTATCCATGCGATTGATTGTGTCGAAGTCAAACATGGTAGAAACCACTTGATTACCGGTCAATGATGTGAACCGTTAACAAAATGACAATGGCTCTCAAAGTACTCCAATACAATCCATGAATTTTGAATGAATGATTTACAGTAAAACACTCATAGAATCATTCAATCGACGGTCAATGATGTAACCTGTCGTCGAAAGCGAGAAACCTGTCATTAGGGCATGCAAATCCCAATGTATTGATAGGATTTTAGAACAACTTTCTAAATGATGAGCTGATGTCGATAGAAACTAACCCGTCGTAAGAAATCCCATGACACGAAACCATTAGGTCAAGTTTTGAAGAAATATTTACAAGACCTGACTCAAGGATGGTCAACGTGAATGGAGACAAATGTTTGCAATGAATGGTTTATTTGAACTCTCTCTTGAACACATAACAATACTATGGATGGTTTGGCATCATTTGACCTAAAGCTAATACCCATAAACCAACTGAAGACTTTCAATGTGGTTTGATTAACTGTTAGACAAAGTATTTCCCAACCCAGGTACAAGTGTGACAAAGTGTCGTGTTTAAGAGTGGCATGCTTCTTTTTAAACAAGGGTGACAATTGGATTCTTTTTCTCTCTTTTTCCCCCACCATTAGTAGCAAGTACCTCTTTATTTTTGACAAGCTTAAAGAGGATAACATTTTCTTGTGTGTAAACTCATCCTTCGGATGAGTCCATCTTAGTACTAAAATTGAACCCTAAGAAGGAGTGGTTCGGTTCTGTTTGTAATCGACATATCCTTTACTGTTAAATTTTAACGAGTCCAGTATAGGAGAAACTCGGTGTTTTTCAGTTTTAGGGAGTTAGAAGAAAAACATAAGTAAACTCCATGGTTGTTCTTTTTCGTAAATTTAGTCTCTTAGGCCTGAAAAAGGATGAAATAATGCAGGAGAGAACTCTATTGACCATGATTAGTTAACGTATACATTTTTCGTAATTATTCCATTTCAGTCCGAAAAAAGGGGTAAACTTATACTGAAGGGACGACTGTTCATTTACTTTAACGAGTTCGAATAGTCAAGTACTCAGTGATATTTTATTATTTCGAGAGTCTAAAAAAGGCTTAAAAGAGAACTCTAGGGTTTCGCTTTTTCATAATTTTACAGAGCCCGAAAAAGTGATAAATGTATACTCAATGTCAAAATAATGATTTTCACCAAAAAATATTATATCCTACACAAAAACTCAAAAGATTACTCATACATGTTTCCAAAAAGTAAAAATATTTTAAAAATGACCTTTTAAAGTGAAAAATAAATAAAATAATAATATTTAATTCATTTAAAAACTATAAAAATGAATTAAAACAAATCATTTTCACCTTTTGCATTTAGAGTAGAGCAGAGAGAGCTTTTGACTAAAAAGTTATGGAGCAAATATCGGGAGAATCAACCGTCCATTTCTTGAATCGTCAAAACCAGGTAATCCACATCATTCTTATCTTCATTTCTATTTTTTTCATTTTCCATTTTGAGCTGTTATTTCATTTTTTAGGAGGATTTTATGTTTTAAAATGTGTCCTCGGGGTCTGCGAGCAACACATGTGATAATTGCGGACCCCAATAATTTTTAAAAGAAAAAATTATCGGCCTGACGCGGGTTCTGTGTGGAGCGTGTGCAGACATCTGCATTGTCTGCACACAAAACCTGCGGAGGCGCCGTGAATGTTTTAAAAATTCAAATTTCTCTTAAAAAATGGTTCAAATTCTCTTCCAAATGGTTTTTAATTGTTGAATGTGTTGGTTTGTAGGTTGTTTCACCATGTTGGAGTGGCGAGAACGCGAGCACGAGCTCATAGACAATGAAGCTATGGGTGACAATACAACCATGCGTGCCTTGAAGAATTGTAGCTTATACAAATTCTGGGTTATCCAAGGGATGAAAGCACAAGTAGATTTAATGGTTTGGCTTGTAAATACGTGGGATGTTCAAGACCAATGCTTCATAATCGGTGACCACAGGCTCGAAATTGAGCTAGAGGACATTTATTTCCTTACCGAATTGTCTTGGAGATGAAGAAACATATCCTTATTTGGGGCCAGACAAGGAGGTCTTCCCACTGCCAGTTACAAAGAGCAATATTGTAGCAATGAGGCATATTTGAAGGATGGTCACATATATATTAAAACTATATTTCGAGTGGATCTCAAAGTGATAGCATTTACAATAACCAAATTGTGCGGGAGTGCAGCTCCACATATGGCTACTTAGTCACAGATGCAAACAGCAGTGGAGTGTCTTGGAGGAACCATATTTAACTGGTGCGAAGGAGTATTGGCCAACCTGAAAGGCCAATTAAGAAGAGAAAAGAATTTGAAGCTGAAAAACTTCAGATATGGCGCCATTCTCATTTCATTTTCTTTAAAGTGAATTCCACTTCTCGCTCTGCAGTTGATTCCCGTAGATAGTGGGGCTTCTCATGAACCTCAGATGATACGATGGATGGCACTAATGGCTCGCCATGGTGGCGAGGGTGGCTCAGTATTTCGGTTTACTTTGGCATACTTCGTGTGGCTTAGGAACCAAGTCTTCACCATCAAATTCTTCCCTTATGCAGGAATGGATTATAGGGGTGATCCTAAAACATCTTTGCCTCCAGGGGCACAGTGGGACGAGACAAGTAAGCGAATAATTTTGATGTTTTTTAATCTAATTTTTATTTGATTTTTATCGTCCAATACTGACAAAAATATTTAAATGCAGAGGTCGGTCCACAATAACCAGCAACACTTCGTCGCTTTGATAGGCGGGAAGCACAGCCTGTAGTACCTCCATAGGACCATGCAGCAGAAATCCTAGCAAACATGGAGCACAACATTCAAAGGTTGACCATAGACATTCCTGAAACAGGAACAGATGATATCTCTCTCAGGCTTCAGAGACACATAATAGGTGTTCCATGTCCATTTAGGAGATTTCTACGCAAGGTGGCACGTGCTATAGTCTATTACTATAATCATCATCACAGATAGTGGATGATCATTGTAGATCAATATTTTTTTTTTTGAATCAGTATCTATTAGATCATAAGGTGTTTGAACCTATGATCACAGACGATGTAATATTTTTGAAAACAAACTAATATATCCTAAATGAGATTATGATGCAACAAAACTAAAATTCTACCCCAAGGAGAGCTGGTCCAGAGCTGATGTGGCTCTGTCAGCCAACCCTCTTTGAACCTCGTTCCTTTCTCTCATAGTCTACATTCTCTTTTTCATGAAGTTTATCTATCAATTTCGAAGAAATTGATAGATAACTATAATTCACAATTTTCACAGTTATTAAACATAATCATGTACCTTAATCTCCCAAATTCATAGCTCAGATTTATATATCTCCGCCGGGCCCACAATACAATCGCGGGGTTCAATTAAATGCATCCAACGTTATACCTCCCGAACTTTATATTAATAGTCAACATTTACAAACAAATGATTTCGTAATAACCGCTCGCCTGGACCCCACATTATATCAACCGACCAATCAAATGTGTGCGTCGTACCTTGTTAAACATCGTGCATCTCCGTCGTGCGAAGACCGTCCGATGTCCTTCTCTCAAATCAATGGTCTGTACACATTTCGCTCGGCGACTTCGTACTGAACTTAACACACGATGAAATATGGAAAAGTGGTTTTTGAACGGTCCACTCCGCCATGTGTCGATCCCACTATGGAATCGCTCCTCGACCCAAAGATACCGCCTCCGTACCAAAAGCGGTGCGAAATGGGGCAATCCACCTTTGAAATCCACTTCCGGGTTTGGTACAGGCTTGACCCAGGTTACGTCGGGTTGCGATCACCTTTGTGTATTTTAACTCAGGGTTAGTCTCGGTTCCAGACTTCTATTAATAAAACAAAGTTATTTCCTTATGCGGGAAATTCACCAATATTACCAGGATTCTTTATACAAACAACGCCTACGAGTGGGTGAATGCGCAAGGATTATTCGAATGAATTTAAGGTGAACAACCAACAGAGATAAGTGGAATACACGCAAGAGTTCAATTATTCATACACAGAGTTCATTACTTCGCAATTAAACAATCTCTTCACACTTAAGGATTCGAACTACTCTATGGTGAATGCGCACAGAAACTATTTAATTGGAAGCAACTGTGAACAAATTTTATTGCAGAATCTCTCTTATCCTTCCTCTCTCTTTCTCCCCGCTCTCTCTTTTCTACATCCAGAGAATACAATTTATACATATTACAATGTGGCTCTTCGGGTCCTCAGTGAGGACCATTTTGGAAAATCAACAGTCTAATTACAATAATTCAATTAACTAAAATATGCCAGCTAGACTAACTGAGCTATTCGACTTTCTCTGACTCTAATTAATCTAAATAATACAATCAGCTAAGATGTTGACACCTAGCTGTAAAAATTCGAATGTTTTCAACCCTCCTAGCCACAACATGTGGACAAAACTCCTACATTGTTGGCCAGTGCTTAATGCCCCTGCATCAGACTTCTGAGGGAAATTTTCTTCATGGGCTCCTGTCCATGAGCTCCTCCACTGATCTGCCTATCTTCTGCAACCTTTCTTCGGTCATCCAAGTAGCATCTTCCTCTGGCTTGTCCCTCCATTTGATCAAGTACTGAAAGTACTCTTGTCCTTTGGTCCTTCTGAACACTCTCTTATCCAATACCTTCTCTGGTTGCAATGGTTGTGCTGGAGGTAGCTGCTCTTTCCACTCAATCTGTTCCTTGTCTGCTGATCTTGCTTCTGCACCATCATGTTCATACTTGTACAAATCTGCAACATTAAAAATAGGAGATATTCCAACATCAGGTGGCAATTCAATCTCATAAGAATTTGCAGAAAACTTCCTAAGTATCTTGCATGGCCCAATCTTTTTGAACTTCAATTTGTTGTACTACTTCTTTGGGAACCTCTCCTTTCTCAAGTGTGCCAAAACCTAATCTCCTACTTCAAAATGAACTTCCTTTCTGTTCAAGTCTGCTCTGCTTTTGTATTTGATGATTCTGCCTTGTAATTGCTGCTTCACTTGTTCGTGTATGGCCTGGATCTCTGAAGCAAATTCCTCACCATCTGCACTCCTTATCTCTGCTCTTCCCAGATTTCTTAATTCTGATATTCCTCTGGGGTGCATTCCATAAACAATGTGGAATGGGCTCTGCCCTGTGCTCCTATTTGGTGAGTCATTATATGCATATTCTGCCTGGGGAAAAATATGATCCCACTGCTTGGGATGCTCTCCTGCAAGACTTCTCAATAAATTTCCCAGACTTCTATCCACTACCTCAGTCTGTCCATCAGTCTGGGGATGATAAGCTGAGCTGAAACTCAGTTTGGTACCAAGTTTCTTCCACAATGTCCTCCAAAAGTGACCCACAAATCTGGTATCTCTGTCTGAAACAATACTCTTGGGCAACCCATGCAATCTAACAACTTCCTTGAAGAACAAGTTAGCAACATGGGTGGCATCACTAGTTTTATAGCATGGAATAAAATGTGCCATTTTGGAGAATCTATCCACCACAACAAAGACTGCATCATTCCCTCTCTGAGTCTTGGGAAATCCTAGAACGAAATCCATACTCACCATGTTCCAAGGCCTGTCTGGAATAGGCAAGGGAGTGTACAATCCTGCATTCTGGCTCCTTCCTTTAGCATACTGACAGATTTTACAATTATTCACGAACTTTTCCACTTCTGTTCTCATCCTGGGCCAGAAATAAAAGTGACTCAGCTGCTCATAAGCCTTATCAGTACCAAAGTGTCCAGCAAGTCCACCACTATGCTTCTCTTTGATCAAATTTTCTCTCATGAAGCATTTTGGTACACACAGTTGGTTCTTTCTGATTAACAAGTCTTCCTGCAGAAAATAATCCAGCCACTGGATTCTATCTATTAAAACAGGGTTACTGTATGCCTCAAATGCTTCTTTAAAATCAGGATCTGTTTAATACAATTCCTTGAGAAAATCAAATCCTACAACCTCAAAATTATTTTCTTGAACAAGCAAGTGTCTCCTACTCAAAGCATCAGCTACTTTATTGGCTTGGCCACTTATATGTTTCAAAAAAAAATTAAAACCTTGGAGATACTCAACCCATTTAGCATGCTTATGTTTCAACTTGGGCTGCTGTACAATATACTGCAAAGCATGATTGTTAGAATATAACACAAATTCCCTGGACATCAAGTAATGTCTCCACTTCTTCAGTGCCTGAACAATTGCATAGAATTCCTTCTCATAAGATTAATACTTTCTTCTGGTATCATTCAACTTTTCACTGAAATAGGCTACAGGCATATCATCCTGACTCAACACAGCTCCAATGGCTTCCCCACTGGCATCACACTTTACTTGAAATGGTTTAGTAAAATCAGGCAGGATTAAAACAGGCTTCTCTGTTATCTTTTGCTTCAAAATTTTAAAATTTATTTCTGCTTCAGCAGTCCACTTAAATGGTTGTTTTCTCTTATTTATTGTCTCAATTATGGGTGCATTGATCTTACTGAAGTTTCTTATAAACTTCCTGTAAAAACTAGCAAGTCCATGGAAACTTCTTACCTCAAAAACGTTCCTGGGTGAAGGCCACTCCACAATTGCCTTAACCTTTTTTGGGTCCATCTTCAATCCTTCTGTAGAAACAACAAAACCCAAATACACCAACTCCTCTTTCATGAATGAGCATTTTTTCAAATTTATCAGCAGCTTCTCTTGGTGCAACTTCTTCAAAACATGATTAATATGCCTTAAATGTTCTTCTTTAGTTCTGCTGAAAACTAATATATCATCCAAATATACTATGAAAAATTTCCCAATAAATTCCTTCAATACTTCATTCATAAGTCTCATAAAAGTGCTTGGTGCATTTGACAACCCAAAAAGCATTACCATCCATTCATATAGTCCTTCATTTGTTTTAAAGGCAGTTTTCCACTCATCACCCTCTCTTATTCTAATTTGATGGTATCCACTCTTCAAATCTATCTTTGACAAATATTTAGCACCACTCAAACAATCCATTAAATCTTCAATTCTAGGCAAAGGGAATTTGTACTTGATTGTGATCTTATTAATTTCTCTGGAATCAGTACACATCCTCCAGCCTCCATCCTTATTTGGGCTCAATACTGCTGGTACTGCACACAGACTTAGACTTTCTCTGATCAGTCCTTTGTCCACCAATTCCTATACTTATCTCTTGATTTCTTCATTTTCCGTGGGAGTCATTCTATAGGCAGCCTTATTTGGAAGATTTGAAACAGGGATAAAATCTATCTAATGGTTGATCTTCCTCACAGGTGGCAACTCATCAGGTAAATCATCCACAACAATGTCACAGTAATCATCTAACATCTCTTGTATCTCTATTGGTAAATCAGAAATCTTTGTAGAAGTAAGAACTACCTTAGGTTTGCAAACTAAATCAAAGCTTACCTCTTCTTCTTCTATCTGCTGCAGATATTCCTTCTCGCTCAGCAACAAGGTCTTTGGATCAATCACCCTGCTGGATGGCTCTCCTTCTTCCATGGGTATCAATGTATGATGTACCCCATCTTTGAAGAACTTGTAAGTGTTCTTCTTGCCATCATGCACTGCTGCTCTGTCAAACTGCCAAGGTCTACCCAGCAGTATATGACACACATCCATGGGCATTACATCACACAAAACTTTGTCCTTGTACTTGCCCATTTGCAGCTCTATCTCACACTTTTCTTTTACAACCAGCTGGTGCCCTTTATGCAGCTAGGACACTCTGTAGGGGGTTGGATGCTCCCTAGTCTTCAGCTTCAACTTTTCTATGACCTCAGTGGAAACCAGATTGTCTGTGCTGCCACTATCAATGACCATCTGGCAGCATTTCCCTTGGACTTTGCATATGCTTCTAAACAAATTCTTCCTTTGTGCAGGCTTAGTGGCCTCTTTAGCTTGCTTCAACAGGACCTTATTTACTACCAAGGATTCTCCTCTCTCTGGAAGAATTTCTTCTTCAATTTCTACCTCTTCTCCAGCCTAGGCAACAACATCATTTCTTGGGCCAGCACCCACATTCTCTGGACATTCATAGTGCTTGTGTCCCACTTGCTGACATCTATAACACCTCAATTCTCTACCTCTGCCCCTGTCTCTGCCTCCTCTTCCTTTTCCTCTGTAGGAACCCCTTCTGCCCCTTTCATAATCCTCTGCAGATGCATTCTAAGGTGAGCTATTGTTAGCTCCATCCCTGGGTGTAGCAGGCTTTCCTCTGCCACCCTGACTTCCCTTTCCTCGGAAATTACCTCTCTTCTTGGTAGATTGTTTCCTTAGGAGTTTCTCCTCCGCTTTCAAGGCCATCTGATAGGCATCTTCCACTGTCTTAGGAGACAGAAGACCAATATTATCTTGGATCTCCATTCTGAGACCATTTACATATCTGGCAGTCTTTTCTGGTGTATCCTGAAATTGCCCAGCTCTTATGCTCACTCTGTAGAATTCCTCTGTGTATTCCTTTACTGTCAGCAACCTCTGTCTCAGGTTCTGCATTTGTTTATACAATGTTAGTTGGTAATCACTAGGCAATAATTTGCCTTTTAATTTAGCCATCATTCTGGTCTATCTCTTGATAGGTTGCTTGCCAACTCTCCTCCTTTCTTCCTGCACTCCATCCCACCAAAGTGCAGCATGTCCTTTCAGCTTTTTCACTGCAAACTTGACCTTTTTATCTTCGCTTATCTCTTCATAATCGAAGCATTTTTTCATTTCATTTATCCAGTCCACCAGCTCCTCCGGATTTAGTCCCCCTGCATAACTCGACACTTCAATTATGGGCTTAACTGCAGACCCCAGAACAGTTCTGAGGAGCCTCAAGTCACGAGGAATTTCGACATTTTCTTCAGCTTCTTCTACCTCAGGTTCGCTGATGTCTTCAAGATCTCTGGGCTGTCTTCGCTCCATGGCATCTATTCTGGCCTCGACCCTCTGCAACATCCCCAACACCTCAGCGTTGGCAACAAGTCTTCTTTTGCCAGCACCTCTACCAACTCATATTGCCATGTCAGAAAAACAGCTTCAGACTTCCCCTCTGATACCATTGATGATGCAACAAAACTAAAAGTCTACCCCAAGGAGAGCTGGTCCAGATCTGATGTGGCTCTGTCAGCCAACCCTCTTTGAACCTCATTCCTTTCTCTCGTAGTCTACCTTCTCTTTTTCATGAAGTTTATCTATCAATTTCGAAGAAATTGATAGATAACTATAATTCAAAATTTTCACAGTTATTAAACATAATCCTGTACCTTAATCTCCCAAATTCGTAGCTCGGATTTATATATCTCTGCCGGGCCCACAATACAATTGCAGGGTTCAGTTAAATGCATCCAACGTTATACCTCTCGAACTTTATATTAATAGTCAACATTTACAAACAAATGATTTCGTAATAACCGCTCGCCTGGACCCCACATTATATCAACCGACCAATCAAATGTGTGCATCGTACCTTGTTAAACGTCGTGCATCTCCATCGCGCGAAGACCGTCCGATGGCCTTCTCTCAAATCAATGGCCTATACACATTTTGCTCGGCGACTTCGTACTGAACTTAACGCGCGATGAAATATGGAAAAGTGGTTTTTGAACGGTCCACTCCGCCACGTGTCGATCCCGCTATGGAATCGCTCCTCGACCCAAAGATACCGCCTCCATACCAAAAGCGGTGCAAAATGGGGCAATCCACCTTTGAAATCCACTTCCGGGTTTGGTACAGGCTTGACCCAGGTTACGTCGGGTTGTGATCGCCTTTGTGTATTTTAACTCAGGGTTAGTCTCCGTTCCAGACTTCTATTAATAAAACAAATTTATTTCCTTATGCGGGAAATTCACCAATATTACCAAGATTCTTTATACAAACAACGCCTATGAGTGGGTGAATGTGCAGGGATTATTCGAATGAATTTAAGGTGAAAAACCGACAGAGATAAGTGGAATACATGCAAGAGTTCAATTATTCATACACAGAGTTCATTACTTCGCAATTAAACAATCTCTTCACACTTAAGGATTCGAACTACTCTATGGTGAATGCGCACATAAACTATTTAATTGGAAGCGACTGTGAACAAATTTTATTGCAGAATCTCTCTTATCCTTCCTCTCTCTTTCTCCCCGCTCTCTCTTTTCTACATCCAGAGAATACAATTTATACATATTACAATGTGGCTCTTCGGGTCCTCAGTGAGGACCGTTTTGGAAAATCAACAGTCTAATTACAATAATTCAATTAACTGAAATATGCCAGCTAGACTAACTGAGCTATTCGACTTTCTCTGACTCTAATTAATCTAAATAATACAATCAGCTAAGGTGTTGACACCTAGCTGTAACAATTCGAATGTTTTCAACCCTCCTAGCCACAACATGTGGACAAAACTCCTACATTGCTGGCCAGTGCTTAATGCCCCTGCATCAGATTACTACTTTCATTCTCTGAGTATCTTGTTCAACATGGATTGAATGTTGTTTTAGTAATCTTTTTTAATGTTGCAAATGTTTATTTAAAACAAGATTAGCTAATGCATCAGCCAATGTGTTTAAATTTCTTGAAATATGTTGATATTCAATATAATCAAATTGTCGTTCCAAGAGACGAACCTTCAAAAATAATCTCAATAACACTGGATTTCTAATTGCATATACTCTGTTTAAATGTAATACAATGAGTTCTAAATCCAACCTAATAATAAAACGTTGAATACCAAATGAAATGGCGTCAGATAATATATCAATGGTTGTGCTATTTTCTAAAATATTGTTCGTTGTTTGACCAAGGCATATCCCATGAATAGAAACTAACTCATTTGTGGGTGAATAAATAACCCAAGCCGGGGAAGAGATATTATGTGTACTATGACAGGCACCATCAGAAAAACCAATGTATGTTTGAAGGGATGTCGACATCTAGAATATCAAGAGTAATCAAGATAAGCAATGATAGTAGTAACAACAAAACTAATCTAGGCACACTATTCTAAAAAATAACTAATGTACAAGAGAGATCTTCACATGAAAGTCAAGCATAATATCTCTTAAGATAAAGACCATTTCTCGGCTTATCTAAAGAGACCCCGTCATAATCAATTAATTCATAGGCTCATTTTTCAAGCACAAGCTTGACAATATAGGTACCATGCCACATCGGTTAGAATTTTTCAGCGCCTAGCTTATCGTTATCTTGATCGTATACTAAAACTAGGTCACCTTCTGAATAAACACGAGGGTTAACACTTTGATCATACTGAGCTTTCACACATTTCTTATGAGCTTCGGTAGCCAATGCAGCAGTGCGTCGAGTCTCATCTAATTGTGATAAGTACAGAAAGTGTTTTTCCTCTTCATAGGTAGCTGGTAACAACTCAATGGCTAATTTGAGTGACGGTATTTCGCATTCAATGGGTAACACAACGTCTAAACCATAGACAAGTTGAAAATGAGTGAACCCTATAGCAGTTTTGCAGAGGTTCAATATGCCCATAGTGCCGAAAAGCGCATGGTATGCCAATTTGATTTGTGAGTTCCGATAATTCGTTTAATCATGGTGGTTAAAACCTTGTTGACAGCTTCAACTTGACCATTAGCATGTGGGTAATTATCATGGCGTAGACCAAGTTGATCAGAACGGCCGGTCATCATAATATTTCAAAAATTACTCCCATGGTCTGTGATAATAGCTTGAGGCACACTGAAACTAGCAATCACATGATTGAATACGAAAGTAGCTACAGTTTTTCCATCTGCCGCGAATGTAGGCATCGCCTCGGCCCACTTGGTAAAGTAGTCTACAACGAGAAAAATATACCCATGCCACCCAGCCGTGTGAGGGTTACATGTAATGAAATCAATGCCCCATTTCGCAAAAGGACCAACAACAATGATTGGGTGAAGAGGAGACGAAGGTGCAAGCATATTTCGATCAAAAATTTGGCAGTTGTGGCATTTTCAGACTGCAAGGATACAATATTTGAATAACGACGGCCAAAAATAACCAACGCACAATATCTTTTGGGTTGTGGCAAACCCAAACATGACCACCACACGCTCCAGAGTGGCAATCATTCAAAACCCTTTCAGCCTTTTCGTGAGTTATAAAATGTCAAAAAACAGAATCTGCACCACGACGATAAAGAGTGTCGTCAACATTATTGTATTGTTGGGATTGATATTAGATTCTCGGTCGATTTGAACATGAAAGCTCTGGGTGAAAGGTTTGGGTTTGAAGATATATAATAATATCTCCATGCCATGGATCTAACGTAATGATGAGAAAAATAGATTCATCTGCGATAGGACTCTCTACCATTGTTTTTGTCTCAGTATTAGGAAAGTAACAAATAATCTCAACAAACACTAGTGATTTCTTTGATTTAGATTTCTCGAATTCCAAATCAAACGCTTGTAGGATAACAATCCATTTAGAGTATTTGTGCTCAAGTAAATTTTTTTTCAATATATACATCATCGGGTTGCAATTAGATATCACAGTTGTTTTACGTAACAGTATGTAGTGACGGAATCGTTAGACAGCTTGGACTGCTGCCAAGGCCAATTTCTCCACATGCGAATATTTGATTTTCCTCGGATTGAAATTTCGACATAGATAATAGATCACATGTTCATTGTGAGATTCATCCTCCTGAACCAAAACCATTCCAATGGTGGAATCGGAGGCAAATAAGTATAAAAATTAGTCTTGGTGGTAATTGGGTGGATGCAATAACGGTGCATGGGTCAACGCGTGTTTTAGTGCATCAAAAGATTTATCAGCAATCTCATCCCAAATAAAAGGAAAACTTTGTTTCAACAACCGGGTAAAACCTTTTGTTAACTCAGCATAGTTCGGGATAAACCTACATAAAAAAATTTCTCTCCCTTGCAAAATTTGGAGTTGGCGAAGTGCGGAAGGAGGAGGTAAGTTGATAATAGCCTAAACCTTCAAGGGGTCGACAAGAATGCCATCTTTAGAAATGATGAATCCAAGTAATCATCCTGATTTCACAAAAAAAACACATTTGTGCAGGTTCAAGCGAATCTTGTAATGCTTACATATCATGAAAATAGCTTGTAGGTGTGTAGGATGATCATTTCTATGTAAAGAGTTAGTAGGTAAATCATCTAGATAAGGTTGTACAATATGTTTCATATCATGAAAATCATAATACATGGCTCTTTGAAAAGTTGCACCAGCATTTTTTAATCCGAAAGGTAATTTTCAATAAGAAAATGTCCCCCAAGGACATATAAACATTGTTTTTGGTTGATCAGCAGGGAGTATGTTGATTTTATTATAGCTAGAAAATCCATCCATAAATGAGAAAATTTCATTTCCGGCACAATCATCGATAATTTGGTTGATATAAGGTGTAGGATAATTTCCTTTTGGACATGCTTTATTAATGTCCCTATAATCGACGCATACTCGTATAGTCCCTTTTTTCTTCGTAACAGGAACTATATTAGATACCCAACTTGTCAATGGAATTGGATAAATAAATCATGCTCGTAATAGCTTCTCAACTTCAACTTTGATAGTTGCAGCTTTTCGCAGATGTATTGGATGTAACATTTGTCTAATAGGCTTGGCATCCAGGTATGTCTTAATTTCATGAATGACAATCTTAGGATCAATTTCTGGCATCTCGGAATAATTGAAATAGGGTTTTGTAAGCGTTAATCTCTTCCATCGTACAAGAAGCACCTATATGAATGTTTTCAATAATTCCAGGTTTGATTGATATGTCAATAGGAATTGTTGTAGAAATATTTCCCAAATTAGTCTCAGAATTTGACTGTGTAATCGATATGGGATTCTGTGGTTCCTTGACATAATCAATCATAAAAATAGAATAAAAATTGTTTTCAAACTTATCAAGATCAGGTAAAAATGAAGATCTATGATGTAGATCATCCCAGGGTAATTCATCCAATGACAAAATTTCTCAAATACTTTCATTAGTATGAAATACATGTTGAAAGGGGTCAGAAATGATGTCAAGGTTGAGCTTGATATAGAAGATGATTCTTCGGTGATCACATTCATTTGATTAGGAGTAGTTGAAATTATGTCAGAATATCACTGCACTGCTACATATGCCTTTTCAAAAGCACTCAAAGGCATCTCACCATTGAAAGAGCCCCTTGAGGAGAGTTCCTTTTACTGTGTCAACCTCGTTAAAAAATGAATTAGTTCATCATGAGGAGAGTTAATTTAGTGTGTCAACCTCATTAAAAAATAAAACAGACCCTTATGAGGATAGTTCCTTTTATTCTGTCAAGCTCGTTAAAAAATGAGACAAGTTTCTATGAGTAGAGTTCTTGTTATTGTGTCAACTTCATTAAAAAATGAAACAAGTTTCCATGAGGAGAGTTCATGTTACTGTGTCAACCTCGTTACAAAATGAAACATGTTTCTTTGAGCATATTTCCTTTTCTTCTGTCAAGCTCGTTAAAAAAGGAAACAAGGTTCCATGAGCATAGTTCTTTTCATGTGTCAAGCTCATTAAAAAATGAAACAAATCCTCTCCTAATTAAGTCGAGTTTTTCATCTGATCTCATAAATGAACCTTCATTCCATCCAACTATTAGTAACCAGTATTCTACTTAGTTGAATGTAATGAAGCTTGGGGGGCATGTGATCTAGTAAGTTAGGCTTAGGGGCCATTGAAACTTATCTCAAGCATGATTTTTCCTTTCTTTCAAGCTTGTGTAAAAATGAAACAAACCCACTTTCAAGCATAATTTTCTTTGTTTCACGTTTGTATAAAAATGAAACTATCTTGAGTCCATTTCGGTTATTATTTTCAAGACTCATTAAACTCATGAAAACCCCAAGATTATTTTTCTATTTTTCATTATCATAAAACATATGAAAATGCCGAGTTATTTTCGCCTTTTCCTGCTTGTAAATTAAATTGAAAGTCGGCCATATGAGTACACTTTTTATCACTTTTTCGAACTCGTTAAAAATTACGAAAAAGAAAAACCTTGGAGTCCTCTTTTAAGCCCTTTTCAGACTCTCTAAATATGAAAATATCGTCGAGTACTTGACTATTCAAACTCATTAAAGTAAATGAACAGTCGTCCCTTCAGTATAAGTTTACCCCTTTTCCAGACTGAAATGAACTAAATTATGAAAAAGGTATATGTTGACTAATCATGGTCAATAGAGTTCTCTCCTACATTATTTTATTATTTTTTCGGGCCTGAGAAATTAAATTTACGAAAAAGAATAACCACGGAGTTTACTTATGTTTTTATTCTAACTCCCTATAATTGAAAAACACCAACTTTCTCCTATACTGGAATCGTTAAAATTTAACAGTAAAATACCTGTCGATTACAAACAAGACCAACCACTCCTTCTTAGGGTTCAATTTTAATACTAATATGGGCTCATCAGAAAGATAATCTTACACAAACAAGCAAATGTTATCCTCCTCAAGCTTGTCAAAAATAAAGAGGTACTTGCCAGTAATGGTGGGGGGAAAACAGAGAAAAAGAATCCAATTGTTGCCCTTGTTTAAAAAGAAGCATTCCACTCTGAAACGCGACACTTTGTCACACTTGTACCTCGGTTGGGAAATCCTTTGTATAACAGTTAATCAAACCACATTAAAAGTCTTCAACCATTTTTTGGGTATTAGCTTTAGGTCAAACGCTACCAAACCATCTACAGTGTCATTATATGTTCAAGAGAGAGTTCAAATAAACCATTCATTGCAAACATATGTCTCCATTCACATTGAACATCCTTGAGTCATTCCTTGCAAATGTTTCTTCAAAACTTGATCTAGTAGTTTCGTGTCGTGGGCTTTCCTACAATGGGTCACTTTATATTGACGTCAGCTCATCATCTAGAAAGTTGATCTAGAATCCTATCAGTACCTTGGGATCTGCATGCCCTAATGGCATGTTTCTCGCTTTCGACGACAGGTTGCATCATTGACCTTCGATTCCAAGACTTGATTCAGGAACATTATGGTTTTTGAATTCTAAGGGAACATGATATAGGTGGTGATAGACCCATATGAACTGTAAAATTTCATGGTGACAAAATAACATGTAACACCTATTGATATGGATATTTCTTATAACTGTGAACTGAATTTGTCTACAGATATTGAACCAACTTCCTTCAAAGAAGAAGCTTCTCATGTTGAATGGAATGAAGCGATGCAAAAGGAGTATGATGCCTTGATAAAGAATGGCACTTGGAAGCTGGTTGATCCTCCCTTGGGAACCAAACCAATTGGCTGCAAGTAGGTCTACAAGAACAACTACAAAGAGGATGGCTCACTTGAAAAGCACAAAGACAGGCTTGTGGAAGAAGGTTTTGCACAGAAAGAAAGGGTCATTATGAGGAAATTTTTGCCCCCATAGAAAAATGGGCCACCGTCCGAACACTCTTTGCCTTAGCAGCTCAGAAGGGATGAAATTTCCATCCTATGGATGTAAAAACCACCTTTTTGAATCAATATCTAAAGGAGAAGGTTTTTATGTCCCAACCAGAAGGATTTGTTGTGAAGGGCCAAGAACACAAAGTATGCAAGCTTAAAAAATCCTTGTATGGCCTCAAGAAAGCACCGCGAGCCTGGTATGAGAAATTAACTCAGCATCTTCTTAAACTTAATTTCAAACATTTTGATCTTGATGATGCAACTTTGTTTGTTAAGGAAGTTGGGAAAATAGTTGTATATGTTGTGGTATATGTAGATGATAATTTGATGACGGGGAACAATGAGAGTTATATTGCATCCATAAAGAAAGAATTGAAGAAAGGTTTTGAAATGACTGATTTGGGCTATATTCACTACTATCTGGGTATTGAAGTAACTCAACATCCTAAATTTATATTCCTTTATCAAAATAAGTGCATTGGAGATCTTTTGAACAAGTTTGGCATGGATGAATGCAACCCTTTTTCCACTCCAATGGAACAAAAATTGAAGCTCACATACATTGAACGGAAGGAATTCGAGGATGCAACTAAGTTTAGACAACTTGTAGGAAGTCTTATATACTTGAATACTACCAGACCAGACATCTCATTTTCTATTGGAATCCTCTCCAGGTTTATGAAAAAATATGGTGAAGGACATTGGTCTACTGCAAAAAGATTTCTAGAGTACTTGAAGGGGACTCAAGACTTTGGACTCAAATATACACATGTGGGCGACTTCAGCTTGATTGGATACTCTGATTCAGACTTTGATGGGGACAAAGAAACTGGGGTATCTACTTCAGGTTATACCATGAGTCTTGGATCAAGAGTTGTCTCATGGAGATCATGAAAACAGTCAGCTCCAGCAGATTCCACAACCAAGGTAGAATATGTGGCAGCAGCTGAAGCAACAAAGGAAATTGTGTGGCTCAGGAAAATCCTAGAAGATTTGCAGATGAAAAAAATGCATTCAAATCCACCCATGATCGACAACATTTATGCAATAAATTTGTCCAAGAAACCAAAGTTCCATGATAGAACAAAGCAAATCAATACAAAACACCATCTGATTCGACATCATGTTGAGGCCAAAACTATCCATCTACGTCATTGCTCCAAAAATGAGCAGACTGAAAACATGTTCACCAAAGCACTTGGAAGAGAAAATTTTGAAAAATTCAGAACTATGAATGGACTCACCACCATCCCTTCAAATTAAGGGGAGAAATGTTAACACCTAATCCTAATGGATTGGGTGAGATTGTATAATATTGTAAATTAGGAAACAAGGAAGGCTAAGAGACATTGGGAAATGAATCCCAACAGTCTCACCTCCATGTATAAATTCATGCACACCCTCCATCAAATTCATATTCCAATTTGCGGAGTTACCTCCTGGATTGACACAAAGGAGGATTTTTTTTCTTGAGAAATTTAGAATAAATACATAAATAAACACAATATTTATCTCCCTTTTCTGTTGTAGCATTAAATTCTCATTTTTGGATATTTGTGCCCATTGAATTTTTCATATTTCCACAAAATTAGATCCCCATAATTTTTGCATTTACCTCCTCGAATTTTATGCCCAAATTCCGCCTCAAAATATATGAAAACCCTGCCTCAATTTTTATGCAAATAGGTGATTGTAATTCATCGAAATTTGTCCCTGACAGATTTTAAGATCAACCTAAAAAATTCCATAACCTGTAAATTTGTGCCTCAAATTTAAGTCCGGACTAGCGTTTTTCCTCCTCAAAATTGTTAGTCTGCTCCTTTCCTGCTGCCTCGATTTTTATGTTTCCAATCTCCTCAAATTGTTTCCCCTCTCACTCCTCGATTTACGTGCCTCTTTCTCTTTTAAAATCGAGCTACAAGTATAACCTTCTCTCTTAAAAATTTGTTCCCTTCTCTAGCTACAATTTATCTCATCCTTCATGGGATTTCTCTTCTCCTCCATTCTCTTCATGCTCTCTCTCAAGTGTGAAGTGAAGAATAATTCCCCTTTTCCTCCTTTTGACTCCTTGGAAAAGATTGAATCCCTAAACCTAGGATCCAATGATTGAGATGTCATCCTCAAATCAAAAGATGTGTGGTTGAGACCATTTCTCCCAAATGACCCCCTTCATACATTGGCCCTATCACTTAAAAGTCTCCTAGTACCTATTTCAAGTTGTGTGCCTTTTCTATTTTTTTTCTCATAAATTGGTTTTTCACCTCACTTTAATATTAGAAAAGTACACTTAGTACTTTACACATAAAGTCACTTTATAAAGTACAAGTGACTTTAATATTAGAAAAAGCACATGGTACAACACTTCTAAGTACATTTTCCACCCATGACATTAATTTAACTCATAAATGTCATTGAGCCAAAAGTAATTAATGTGCTCACTAGACTAAAAGGGATAAAATCCTAGTAACACCTCTCATTGGTACTATTTTCAACACTCCCTCTTACTGAGGAAGGTGTTGCTCACCACTCCCATCACGTCTCTGAAGAAAACATGCTTTCCTCTTCGAAAATACTTGGTGAGAATGTCTGCTACCTATTCAGAAGTGGAAATATACTCAAGCTTCACTGCACCTCATTGAACCTAGTCTTTGATGAAGTGGTATATGATCTCTATATGCTTTGACTGATCGTAAATACTGTATTCTCAGATAATTTAATACAACCTTGATTATGACATAAAATTGTAGTTGGTCTCAACATCTGACCAAATAAACCACGAAACATCTTGTGAAACCATAATGCCTTGCACCCTTCCTGACTAGTTGCCATATACTTTACCTCTATGTCGATCAATGCCACTAACCTTTATTTCCTATTGAAACATGACACAACTGTCGAGCCCAACGAGAAAGAACATCTGGAAGTACTCTTCCATTCACTAACTCTTCCAACTCAATCTGAGTTTGTGCAACAAATTAATCTGACTCCATCACACCTAACATAGTCCAAACCATAATCCACTCTGCCCTGTAAGTACCTTAACACATGTTTTGAAACCACCTACTGTACTCTCATGGGCTCCATCATAAATTGACTCAATGTGTTGAGTGAAAAACAAATATCTAGTTTAGTGTTGACCAGATACATCAATGAACCGATCAGTTGTCGATACAAGGTGGGGTTCACCAACTCAGAATTAGATGCATGCAACTTCTTCCAATTGGTGATGATAGGAGTAGCCATAGGCCTGCAACCATCCATACAGAATCTCCTCAAGGTATCACCTGCATACTTTCCCTGGCCCACGAAAATATTCCCATCCTGCTGCCAAACCTCCGACCCCAGAAAGTAATGCATCAACCCCATATCATTCATATCAAACTCTAAATAAATATCTCTCTTGCAGTGATGGATGAGTCTATCCTCCCCTGTAATAAACAATTCATCCACATACAAAAATAGAATGAGTGGATCATCACCTACCAAGATAAAGTATAGGTTCGGATCTGCATCACTCTTCTTGAAACCCATCTGCTGCAAGTAGGCATTTATCCTCTCATACCATGCCCTCAGTTCTTTCCTCTATCCATACAAGGCTTTATTCAACCCACATACATGAGACTCCCTCCCATGCAACTCAAAGCCCTCACGCTGCTCAATGTACACCCTCGTGTATAACACCAATGAGAAAGGCGGTCTTCAGATCCATTAGGTGAATCCTACATCTCGTCTCAATTGTTATAGATATCATTGTTCTAATGGATGTATAACAAGAAACCGATACAAAAGTATCATCATATTCAACTCCCTCTACGTGTGAGAACCCCCATGCCACAAACCGAGCTTTGAACTTCTCCACGCTGCCATCCGCAGCATGTTTGATATTGTAGAGCCACCTGGAAGTCACCACTGAATTCCCATTACGATGTGGCACTACCTCTCAGGACATCATTCTTAACTATAGAGGCATACTCCTCCACAATGGCATCCCTCCAGATATGCTAACTAGCAGCCTCCTAAAAACTAGCTGGTTGTATCTCCACAACATCTGCCACAAATCCACCCATTCTCTCTAGTGGTATGCTCTCTCTCACTAACCACTTGGGTCTCTCCACTGCCTCCTGAACCACCTTCAGGGTCTCCCAAAGCCATCATGGCTTCCTCTTCCCTACGGTAGTCTCATGTGGTGGTATGGGGAAATCATCACCTCATTCCTCTCCTCCTGGCGAGGAAGGCTATGAAATAACCAAAGGATATCTCAAACTTTGAGATATTGTGTCTGATGAACCTGCATTAGGTGATCATGTACTCTGTGAACATGTCACCCCTGAAGAAGGTGAACCTCCTACTCCTGATGCACCACCTGATGCTCTTGAAATTTTTAATGTGGCCCCCTGCTAAGGATTCTGCTTCTCTATCTAATCAATCTACCAAGACCTCCTCAAATCCATCTCGTCCTCAAATGTCACATCCCTCCTCAGGACCATATTCCTTTTTTTAGGAAGATATATACGATAGGTTCTATTGGTCTCACTGTAACCCACTAGGATACCCCTCTCTGTAGTGGGTTCTAACTTTGTCCTCTTCTCCTCAGGGACGTGTGAATATGTAAGGCACCCAAATATCCTGATGTGCCCAAATTTTCTCTTCATGTCGATATACACCTCCTTAGGAGTATTACTCCCCAACACTCTCCATGGGATCTTTTTCTACAAATAAAAAAGAGTGTTACATGCCTCGACCCACAAGAAGAAAGGTAAACTCTCATCATGCAACATCGCTCTAGTTGCACCCACAATGGTATTGTTCTTCCTCTTTGCCACCCCATTATGTTGTGGTTTATAAGGCATAATGAGTTTCCTCTTGATGCTAACACTCCCACTAAAATTCCTCATCTCTGAAAAAGTGTACTCTTCCCCATTATCTAATCTCAACACCTTGATTTTCTTCCCTGTATGATTCTCCAAAAGAGCCTTAAACTCTTGGAATCTCTGGAATACCTAGTCCTTGGTCTTCAGGAAGTAAATCTAGGTCCTCCTCGAGTGGTCATCAATGAATGTCACATAATAATCATATCCACTCAATGAAACATGGGACATAGGACCACATACGTCAAAATGAATCAAATTAAGGACACCTGCAATTTTGTTGTCACTGCTTGGGAAGGTGTCTTGGTGTACTTTCAAAAATCACGCACACATCATGATCCTCTTTGTTGAAGACAGGAAACCCGGTAACCATATCATCCCTCAAAATCTTGAAAGCTCCATGGTGCAAGAGGGCCATCCTCCTATGTCATAGCTCACATAGCTCATTGCTACTAGTCTACGCTACCATAGCTCGGAGAGGCTTAAACGTAAGTCTGTATAGTCTCCCACTACGAGCTCCAATCACATAATCATACTCAATACTGGATCCCTTGGGATATAATAACACTTCTCCCTTTCAGAACAACACCTCAAACCCCTTTTCCTCTAAGCTAGAGATTGATATCAAATTCTTAATCTTCAACCATGGAACATAAAGAACATTTGTCACCTTCATAAGACGTAATGACTCCCTCTGAAGTAAAACTATACCCATTCATGTCACTTTGACATTGGAGTTATCGCTAAGCACAACCTCTACGTCAATATCATCCTCCAAAATGCTCGTGAAGTGCTCTCTAACTTCGGTCATAAGGTAGGATGCTCCACTATATATGAACCATGCACAAGAAGATGTAATGTGAGTGGATAAACTCACCGCCAAAGCACACTTTGAATCAAATACAGCCACAAAATCATTCACATCTGTTGAAGCTGCACTCTCTATTTATCGTACCCTTCTTGTTGGGACATTGAACAACATAGTGACCCATCTTCCCACAAGAAAATCATTTCACTTTGATCATGTCCTTCTCCTTAAACTTCTACTCCCCTTCTCCTGCTTTGCTCCACTAGAAGACCCCTTCTTGATCTTCGTTCCCTTCTTGCCCTTTTTCGCAAGAAAAACATTCTCGTCTTCACCTCCCTCACCACTCTTGTTGCGCCCCTTTGCACTCCTCCTAATCTTCTCTTGGATGAAGTCATCCCACATCCTCCTCCAACTAGGAAAGTTATCTCTAGCCACCAAGTCACGGATAAAGCCATCCCACTTTTTGGTGAACCCATCTAAGTAAATCCTAACCAACTAGTCCTCTAGAACAAACTCTCCAATGGAAGTTAACCCATCCTTCACCTGTGAAACTCTAGTGAGGAAATATGTGACACTGTCAGTCTTGGTCATCTTGGTGTTGCATAAATTTTTTCTTAACACCATCTCCCTATTCTCAATATAACTCTAGTGTAAACAGACCAAGGACCCCCACATTTGATATGCATATTTCACCACTGACACATGAGCGAATAAATGGTCATTAATGGCATCTGGAAGGATCCTCTTTGCATTAACATTCTTCCCGTTGAACTCTACCAACTTATTTGGATCAGTGGGTGCTTGTATGTTAGGTCCCTATATTACTAGTATAGTCCCTTATTGTTATTAGTGTAGCCCCCTTATTGTTATTGTTGTACCCCTGTAACTCCATAATTGTTATTATTGTGCCCTTACATTTTTATTGTTAGGTCGGCTAGGATTATATTATGGGCCCATGGACTCCTATATATAGAAGGAGATTTTGGACATTTGTATCATCCAAGAATTGTTCATTTATGTAATGTATTGGAGGTTGCCCCCTTGAAGTGGCTGATTTTTAAGGCGTTGATCTCTCTTTTCTTCTATTTTTGGAGTTGGTTTCATAACATTTGGTATCAGAGCTTTAGATTCTAGGGTTTCACTACTCGAAACAGGTCATTGTGGCATTTTCGCAATAACTTTTTTTCTACGAAGGTTCAGAAGCTAAATTTGTACAAAGCAAAGCTGAAATCCTGGGGAACCTCCTATAAAAATTTTAGACCTTGGTTCGCAATATTTTCGGAGATATTATCTAGGGACGTTAGGGTTTTTTCAAGCTCCTGAATTTCACTAAAATAGGTCATCGTGGAATTTTCTCTATAACTTTTCTTATACGAAGTTTCAGAAGCTGAAATTTTTACAGTGCGAAGCCAAAATCCTGAGGAACCTCCTGTAAACATTTTAGATCTTGGTTCACAATAGTTTTGGAGATATGATCTGTGGAATTTAGGATCGTTTCAGGCTCCTGAATTTCATCTCAAAGAGGTGACCGTAGGAAAAACATCATAACTCTCTCTTGAGCGTCGGATTGAGATTCTGTAAAACGTGGCCGCAAGTACACTGACCGTAGTTTTCGATATATCAATTTCAGAGCCAAAGGAGGAAAAAGTGACATGTGGAAAGTCGTACAATTTCACTCTACTGAACCATACCATAATTAGGTCATTGTGGGAAATTGGGCATAACTTTGCCTTGAAGAATCCAAATCAGTTCAGACCTATGGCATTCGAAAGAAGATTCAGAGGGCTACTTCAGGGCCAAATTTCAAATATTGAAGATCCTAAATCATGGAGATAATTCAGTTTCAATATCGAGCTCCTCAAAAGCAAGAAAAAGGTGTGTGTTTTTTTCGAATTACATAAGTCTCGTTTTAAAAAAAATAGTTTGAATTTATTCCAAGGGAATATTAAAGAATAGATATCAATATTGGGTTCTAAAATGCCCCCTAAAAAGAATTCAACACCCATTAAGCCTTCAGAAGGCTCTACTATGACTCATGGAGACGAAGAAACACAACATGAGATATCAAAATTACAAGAGCAAGTGCACCAAATTTTGCTATCGCAAATAGCAACAAAAAATGAAATGGAAGTTTTGAAGAAAGACATGGAAACTAAGATGAATGGTTTGAAGAAATGCGTGGAATCTAAGATGAATGGTTTGGAAGCTAAGATGGATGGCATGGAAGTGGGCATGGAAGCTAAGATGGATGACATAGAAGCTAAGATCGATGAAAAAATGAAAGACAACATGGAAAACATGAAGAATGATATAAAATTAGACATCAAAGGTTTTGCAAAGTTGATACAAGAAATTTTTCCTAATGGCGAAAATATAGTAAAGGAAACTCATGATGAGAACAAAATAAATGTTAATCATGATTTCATAAACTCTAATGTTGGATGGAAGAACCACCATATTCCAAAGATGGATATGAGAAAGTTTGATGGCAAGGATCACGTAACATTGCTACTACAGATGGAGCAATATTGTGATCTCAATAATGTGTAAAACACACAAAAGGTACGCATTACAACTTTACATTTAGAACAAAATATATTTGTATGGTATCAATGGCTTTGCTCCCGTAAAAATTTTTTCACTTGGTCAATTTTTATGGAGGAAATGATAGCACATTATGAGGATACAAAAGCAACACCTTCTTTAGCTAATTGATAAATCTCAAACAAAAGGGTTCAGTGGTGGAGCACATTGAAGACTTCCAAAAACTGAATATAAGGGTAACTGATATTCCAGAGGAACACAGGATTGATGTCTTCATAGGGACTTTAAAGGATAACATCCAATATGAAGTTCATGTTTGGGAACCTGATTCATTGGAAAAGGCATTCAGGTTGGCAAAAAAAATTGAATGTAAAATTATGGCGACAAGGAAGCCTACCACTCACATATATAAAGATGGAAGTGTTGCTACTCCTATACTTCCACAACCTACAAGGTTGAAACCACAACAATTGGAAGAAAAAATAGCAAAAGGGCTTTGCTACAGTTGTTATAGAAAATACACTAAAGGTCATAAGTGTGCTGAGAATAAATTATTTTATATAGATTGTGAAAAGGAAGAAGAAAATGAGCAATAATCTTCAAAAGAAGAGGATATACACCAGGAACCAACCCTAGAAGAGGAAGAAATGAGTCTGACCATATGATGTAATGCATTGGCAGGAATTAACACTCCTCAAACTCTCAAGATAAAAGGACATATCAAGAATAAAAATGTAATAGTGTTGATTGATTCGGGTAGTACCCATAATTTTATTCATTGTAAGGTAGCCAAGGAATTGAATTGTTTCTTATACCTAGCACCATAATGTCAAGTGATGGTTGCAAACGGAGGAACTATAAATTTCTCTAAAAACTGCCATAATATCAAGCTAACCATGGGCGAATATGTATTGAATATTCCAATGCTTTCCATTCCTATGGGAGGTGTTGATGTTGTACTAGGAGTACAATGGTTACAATCTTTGGGGACGGTAGCTTTTAATTTTCAAGAATTTTTCTTGAAATTTTTTTCAGAAGGAAAGGAAGTTGAATTACGGGGTATCACAGGGAAGCCGGGAAAGATAATAAGCTCTAATGTCATGACAAAGCTTCTGAAAAAATAGCAACGAGGCGTAATTGCACAATTATGCACTCTAGAAGTTCCAACATCAAAATCATCTATTTTTTCAAATCTCCAAAAAGTCTTGGACAATCATTCCAAGGTGTTTGAAACTCCCAAAGGACTCCCACCTATTCACAATCATGATCATGCTATTAATTTGATTCTAGGAAGTGTTCCTCCAAACATTAGACCTTATAGATATCCTTATGTCTAAAAGAGCGAAATTGAACATATGATTTCAGAAATGTTAGAGGTTGGTATAGTTCAACCTAGTCAAAGTTCTTTCTCTGCTATAGTAGTATTGGTGCATAAGAAGGATGGATCATGGCGCATGTGTTTGGATTATAGGGAGCTTAATAATCTCACCATTAAAGATAAATTTCCTATTCCTATGATTGATGAATTATTGGATGAATTACATGGAGAAATTTATTTTAGCAATTTGGATCTTCGTTCAAGATATCATCAAATTAGAATGAAGACTGAAGATATTCCGAAAACAGCATTTCAAACTCATGACGGTCATTATGAATTTTTGGTCATGCCTTTTGGCCTTACCCATGGACCTTCTACATTTCAAGGGTTGATGAATTCCATTTTAAACCCTTCCTTAGAAAATTTTTGCTTGTATTCTTTGATGATATACTAATCTACAGCAGGTCTTGGAAGGATCATATTCAACATGTTGACAAGGTGCTCAAACTATTGCAGGAGAAACAATTATATGTAAAAACATCCAAATGTTTCTTTGGAGTACAAGAGGTGGAATATCTAGGTCATATTGTATCTCACGAGGGTGTTAAGGTAGACCCTAACAAAATTAAAGCCATTAAGGAATTGAAAGTCCCCACAACCATAAAGCAGTTGCGAGGATTTCTCGGGTTAACAGGGTATTATCGCAAGTTTGTTAAGAATTATGGGAGAATAGCGGCACCTCTAACAACATTATTGAAGAAAGATGCATTTTCATGGACTCCTGAAGCAACTAAGGCCTTTGAACATCTTAAAGAGGCAATGTGCGTAGCACCAGTCTTAGCTACGCCAGACTTCACAAAAACCTTTATTGTGGAATGTGATGCCTCAGGAAATGGAATTGGTGTTGTTTTAATGCAAGAAGGAAGACCCATTGCTTTTGAAAGTTTTCCAATCAAAGGAAAGTATTTACAGAAACCTATTTATGACAAGGAAATGTTAGCAATACTGCATGCACTAAAGAAATGGCGAACTTACCTAATGGGAAGACACTTCAAGGTAAAAACTGATCATGATAGTCTTAAACACTTTTTTGAACAAAGACTATCTTCAGAAGAGCAGCAAAAATGGGTCACAAAGATGTTGGGTTATGACTTTGAAATAATCTACAAAAAAGGGAAGCTAAATGTTGTTGCAGATGCACTCTCAAGAAAGAATGAAGAGGTGGAAGCATTGCTTTGTTCCATTTCTATTATCCAACTAGATTGGATAACCGAAGCAAGGGATGAATGGAAGTGTTAGCCACTGACAAATTATGTGGTCCCGAAAAGTGGTTAATTTTGTTCTTCAAAACTTCAAGAGATAATTTCCTTTGAAAACCTATCCTCTTTGAAGTTTTTATGAAGATAACTAATCTTTTAGTTAATCTTCACTGTTGTTTCCCTCATAAGCCTGAAAAAAAATTGTTGTTTGCAAGGAGAAATACTGCTCAAAAAATCCTTTTTCCCCTTCATTTTACCCCTCCTTCCATTCATTAAAAACACCATTTTCATCCCCTTTTTTCTTCATCAAATTCCTCCTTTTCCCTCATTCTCCTTCATTCCCTTCATAATTTCCCTTTGATAAGGTTTTAAACTCCTTTTTTAACCTTATCGGAACCCTCAAAAACCTCTGAAAAACCCTCATTTTGGCCTAAAAACCTTCATTTCTTCTATAAGGCCTTAAGCCCCTTTCGGCCTTAGCCCCATGCCCCTTTTTCTGCATAAAACCCTGAGTCGCGACCAAGCGCTAAGGCCTAATCGCAAATCACAAATCGAAGCTTTCTATTAACGTATTTCCTTTTGTTCTTCCAAAAATCTCTGATGCGATGATTTTTCTCCCTTCGACCCAAGATCCAATCTCCACCGTCGATCTTCATAGATCCAACGGCCAGCGCTAAACTCACATCGCGCCCATAACCTTCCTCCATTACACCTCCGATTGAGTATTGACTGTCAATCTTACTCTCAGATCTGACGGCTAGTGCTTAATCGCACCGCGCAAAATCTGAAGCGCCATCCCTTTGCCTCCTCCGATTTTGCAATCTCCAATCCAATCTCAACCGTTCGTTCCCACAGATCCGATGGCTGAGATATAATCGCGCTCCACCATAGCCCTCCGACCATCGCACCCGCCGATTAAATCTCCACCGTCGATCATCCCTCCGATCTGATGGTCAATATGCAATCGCATCGGAACTTTCCACTTTCCCTTCTACCTTCTGCGATGTGATCTCCGATTAAATCTGGACCATCCATTCCAAAAATCTAACGGTCCAGATCAAGCCCGACCTTTCTTTGTTATTCTACAAGCCCGACAGTTTAAACCTTGGTTTTTATAAAGTATCATGCCTTTCTCCACCATGGGTCCCACATTTTTCTTTACCCCGCAACTCCTCATCCATCGCACTCTACCCGCTCCGTTGGATCTGGATCCTCCCATCTAACGTCCCAGAATTAATATCGCATAATTTTTTATCTCGAACGTTAACACCAAAAAATTATGCGATATAAGCGGTTTTGAAAAGACACTTGTCAAGCGCGGACCTATATCGCGTTCTTTCAACCAAAGTCTTAAAACCACTTGAGAGTTGCGCGAAAACTGCTACAGATTTTTCGCCAAACCACCTTCCCTCCACAATGTTATTTTTACTTTTAATCCTGGCCGTTGATTGTTAAGATCGGACGGTTTATATTATAACGCGATCCCTTCGCTTTCCCCCCCACCTTTGCTCCCAAAGCTTTTCACTGAGCAATCTCCACCGTTCATCCTTTTGATCAAACGGCCCGGACTTAATCGTAGCACCATTCACCATCTAACCTCCCAATTAAACTCACTGTTTGATCTGGACCGTTGGTTGCTTTAATCCAACGGCCACAATTTCTTCTCACACTCAGTGCTGCCTAAACCTATCTCTCATGGATTTTTCTTAACTTTTCTCCTTTTTTGCAGGTTATAAAGGTTTTTCCACTGTTTTTTTAAATGAAACAAAAGGCCGGGGATGACAATCCCCCAGGCCACTATCAATGAAGAAAATGAATATACAGGGTTCGAACATCAATTTTAACCATGACTCGTGAACATTGGTAATATTATAAAAACCCTTCGCGCACCTGCAACACAGCAAAAACACAGTCAAAGTCCATTTATTAAAGAAAATCAGCATTGAAGACAGAAGATCAAAGAGTATCAGGTTTTAAAGGTTTAAATCAGAGTTTTTTTTTAAAAGGATTAAGACTTAAACTTGGAAAATCAAATGCCTAATCTACAATCAGCAGAGTATGAAGACCGGAAGATAAGAATTAAGCCTAATCAGGCCTAAAACACAAATCAAAGACAGATTAAAGGTGTTTTAGGAAAAAAAGAGGAAAATATCAGTCCAAGGACACCATAGATCCACATCAAAGAGGCTAATTGAATCCTCTCCAGCTACCAAAAGCCACCTGCAGCCTCAATAAATCGAAAAGAAGGTCTAGTTATTTCCAGAACATAAGATATTTGTCTAAAGACAGCTAAATAGTTATTTCATACAAAAGAAGATATTTTCAAACTGTCCGTGAAGTTATTGTAAAGGATAAATAGGCCTCGAAGTCAATCCTTTTACCCATTGAACCTTAAAAAGCATAAACAGAGTAAATGAAACAGATTTGTAATCCGATGCATTCATGCCTTATGCCTTGCATGGTTTTCAAGACAAGGAGTTGCATTTAGTGTGGAATTTATTACACTTCAATCCTAAAACTCTTCCACCTCCTCATTTCTTCTATAAATACTTCTGAAGAAGATGAGATACAGGTTGATTGTTCACTAGTTGTAATACTGAAACTCTCTGAAATAATACAGTCTGTCTGAAGTTGAGGAAGAAGTTGAAGTCTTGGAAGCTTGATAATGTTGAAACACGCTTGTTCTTGAGAAGGCTCTATCATTGGATCCATGAGTTTGGCTATTGGTGAAGTATTCTGAACTGTTTGATGTTTTCTCCTGTTTTCATTTTGTTTCATAAATTCTCACTATAGTAGGATGAAAGTTTTAGGCTAAGAAATGACTCATAGAAGCACCTTAGACCTGTTTATCCTTCATTGTTTTATGTTTTCTTCTGCTGAGGTATTTTAGAGTCTTTAATCTCTCTCTTTAGTCCTCATGCTTGTTTATTTCTCTGATAGTTCGAATAGTTGGTTTCAGCATGATTTATGGTTCTCCCTGCTTGTCTACTGCCACTTGAAAACTGTTTTTGAAGTCTCCCTTTAAAATACCATTGTTTATAGTTAGCCAAGGAGGTCTGTTCCGATCATGCCCTTTGTCCTTGCTTGAAAAATTGTTTTAGAGTTCTTTATAGTTGTGATCATAGATGTTTTTAGGTGTTCCCTCTTCTATGACTGCAATTATCAGTGAATCTTTTATGTTTTCTAAGTCATTCGAAATAAAATCTTTGAGGAAATAGGATGTGCTCCTGAATCTTAGATTTCATTGTGAAAGTTGTTTTGAAGTCATTATTTTCTTGAAGTGTGTTTGTAGAATTTATGGTTAGCCATGTCTATCAAATACCTCTTTATTGTTCAAGTTATGTTTTCAAGTTCCCTTTGTTGAGAATTCAATTTCTCTTTCCAAATCATTGATGTCCATCTCATTCACAAAACCAAAGGATCTTGTGGCCAAGTTAGATTTTCCCTCTGATATCTCATATCCATTGATGAGTTTGTCATAAACCCTTCTTGACTCCATTTCCCAATGAATCTAACATTTCTCCTTTCTAGCTATCTTTCCTAGACTTTTCATGTTCTCCTAGGTCATTCAACCAAACAAACAAATAAACACTTGCACTTAATAACTAGTCTAAAACCAATACTAAAAGCACACAAGATAAACCTTTGCAAAACAAATAATTTGAGAGATCCCTCTCTGAGAACAGGAGGACTAGATCCTGGAACTCTAAATATTGGTTCTGATGTTGCCTTGTCTTTTGATTTTCCAATCTATCAAAACATAGGATACCAACAGGAAGAAGGATGAAGAAGTGTGGACACTCATTCAAAAGTTGCAGCAAGATCCTAGTACATCTGATACATTTAGTTGGAAAAATGATTCCTTATGGTACAAAGATCACTTATATCTTTATAAGAATTCCCAACTAAAACAAAATATTCTTTTGGAATTGCACACTTCTCCTTTAGGAGGACACTCGGGATTTTTAAAAACTTACCATAGGGTAAAGAAAGAATTTTTTTGGATGGCCTTAAATCTGATATTCAAAAGTTTGTGGCGAAATGTTTGGTTTTCCATCAAAATAAAGTTGAGACAATTAAGACCTCGGGTCTTCTACAACCTTTATCCATTCCAAGTCAATGTTGGGAGGATATTTCAGTGGATTTTATCACAGGTTTACCTAAGTCTGAAGGAAAGAGTGTCATCATGGTGGTAGTTGATAGACTTACCAAGTATGCACACTTTTGTGCATTATCTCATCCATTTAAAAGTACGATTTACTACATTTTATGGACACAATTCTAACTACCATTTAAAAGGTTATTGTAAACTGACAGTCCATTTCTTGGAAATTTTTGGAGTTATTTTCTTGTTCAGGTACTCAATTAGCTCTGTATCTTATCATCCTCAATGTTCTTGATGGCCCGAGATAGTGAATAAATGTTTGGAAAGGGAAATCTTCGTTGTTTTGTATACGATAAACAAACACAATAGATTAAGTGGTTACCTCTCGTTGAATGGTGAGTATCTTCCATACTACAACAAAAATAGCCCATTTATGGCACTTTACTCGATTCATATCATCCATAGTCCCATCACATCATCTTTAAGAGCTCGATTCTAGGTTCCAAGTAGTGGTAGATCCTTCGAGCATGTAAGTTCTTCAACTCTTAAAGGATAACCTAAATTTGGCACAAAATCGAATGAAACAATAGGCAGATCAACATCAGAGCGAGAGAAGTTTTGATGTAGGAGACTGGGTATTTTTACGGCTACAACCATACAAACAAATGTCCCTCAAGCAAGCTAAGAAGGATAATAAATTATCACCAAAGTATTATGGTCCTTACAAGGTGTTGCAAGAGATTGCTACTATGGCATACAAATTGGAGGTTCCTGCTTCTTCGCGAATGCATCCAGTTTTCCATGTTTCATGCTTAAATAAGGTTATAGGTGAAAATATTCCAGTTCAAACAATATTGCCAGAACTTGATGAGGAAGGAAAAATCATATTTGAACCTGAAGCGGTCACGGAAACAAGAACTCGAGAGCTACAAAATCGATCAATTTCAGAGTATCTCATCAAGTGGAAGAACTTACCCACTGAAAATTCTACATGGGAGGATGTGAATTTTATATAGAAGCACCCACAGCTACTCAAGCGTTGAGGACAACACTTTTTTGAAGGAGAGGGGCATGTTAGGTCCCTGTATTACTAGTTCATTCCCTTATTGTTATTATTGTAGCCCCCTTATTGTTATTGTTGTACCCCTATAACCCCAATATTGTTATTATTGTGCCCTTGCATTGTTATTGTTAGGTCGGCTAGGATTATATTGTGGGCCCATGGACTCCTGTATATAGAAGGAAGTTTTGGTAATTTGTATCATCCAAGAAATTTTCATTTATGTAATGTATTTGAGGTTGCCCCCTCGAAGTGCCTGATTTGTTGATCTCTCTTTTCTTCTATTTTTGGAGCTGGTTTCATAACATTGTACAGTTGCTTCAACAACATCCCACACTTCAAATTCCTCCATTAAAAGCATAATTCTCTCCTTCCTTGAACCAAAGTTTTCAACCCCTTCCAATCAGTCCTCTACTCTTAACCCTATAGCCATGACCCCACAACCAATAATATGGAGCAAATCTATAAGCTAGAACCTTCCTCCCTCTGAAATGTTAAAGTCTTTGGGCTTTTGGGAAAGTTTCAAAGTTATAGGTTCCATGTTTGAAGACTTTAGATGCTTGCTTCCCTATTAATTAGCAAAGTGAAAAATGAGATACAAGCATCAACTTAGCTTTGATACCATGTAGAAAATAAACGATATGCACCCTTAACACAATTTACAAGTTTTCATGTGTTTTTTTAGGCCCAACTTGTAGAAAATCTAACAATGGGATTCAATTTGATCTTGTAATGTAATAAAAAAAATACGGAATCTTTCTACAATTTTTTAAAACAAAACATGATCGCACAATCACATAACAAATAAGAGAAAGAAACGATCAATTACATAACACACGATGTATTTGGGGAAAGCACATTTCCTAAAACCCTATTATCTATATATTGTATGAAGTCAATACTATGAAACAATACAATGTTTTTCTCTCACTGAGAAACTCTTTCACTCTTCCAACTGTCTCGCTCTGATCTAGGAAAAATGTGTCAAATACTTAACCAATTCTCAACCTCTATTCAGTCAACCTCGTTCGCGCATTCCTGGGGGAATTGTCTCCCTATTAAATAGGAAATTCCTTGGAAATGATTGTGCAATGCATCATAGGCTTCCACATGACTCTATAACTGACTTGTACAATTTTCTAATTATACAACTGATAGTTATCATCCCTTTAACCTCAGTCTCAACAAGCCCTTCCTTAGAACTAACATGCAACAGCTATTTATAGTGAATTATCAGTTAACTGATTGATCACTACTTGTGAATTAAATCAGTTTTAGTTCACTGGACCTATCACGAACTCATCTCTCAATTAGAACTAGTTAAAATGATTTGAACTCAATTAATTGAGTTAACTAATTACAACTCACAAATAACTGTAACCGGACCCCCTAAAATCATGGGATAACTCTACATGCCTCCTCTCTGACCCTCAACTCGAATTTCTTAAGCTAACTCAGTCATTCTGACTTAGTTAACTAATACAAGTTGTCATGAGATGTAATGACAATTTCTCTTCCAATTTAATTAAAGGAAAATTAAATTAGAAGCCCCCTTTGGGTGCCATTTCAACACTCCCTCTCAACAAGAAATGGATTATCTGCTACCCCGATACTGTCTCTATGGAATTTTAAATTGCTTCTTGCCATCACCTTTGTCAATATGTCTGCATCCTGCTCCTCCGTGGGAATGTACTCTAATGATATAATCTGCCTTTGAACACAATCTCTAATATGGTGATATTGAATATCAATATGCTTGGACCTGTCATGAAATATTGTATTAACCGAGAGTTTGATGTAACTCTGGTTATCACAATGTATCACTGTCGGATCCATCTGTCCACCAAACAAACCAAGAAGTATCTTCCTCATCCAAATGGCCTCGCGTGCTGCCTGACTAGCCGCCATGTACTCTGCTTCTGTTGAACTAAGTGCAACTGATCTCTATTTCCTACTGTACTAGGAAACTACTTCTAATCCTATGCTGAAGATGCCCCCTTATGTGCTCTTCCTGTCGGATGTACTCCCTACCCAATTTGCATCGGTGAAGCCTTGAAGCTTCAGTCCTTATCTCTGTTTGTACCATAATCCATACTTCGTAGTGCCTCTGAGATATCTCAACACATGCTTCCCTACCTTCTAAAAGAGCTTGGTAGGCTTAACCATAGCTTGGATCAGCTGGTTAGCTGCGTATCATATGTCTGGTCATGTTTTCACCAAATACATGAGTGAACCCACAAGCTGCCTATAGACAATAACATCCACTACTTCGCCTAAAGTACCATCCTCCTTCCTCCAGTTTCCTGCAAGAGGAGTCTCCATGGGTTTGCTTCCCTCCATGTGGAATTTCCTCAGAATATCCTTGGAATACTTTCCCTGAGATACAAATATATCCCCATTTCTTTGGCATATTTCCCATCCCAAGAAATAGTGCAAGAGCCCCATGTCATTCATCACAAATTCTCTTGCAAGATCCTCCTTGCAAGACTTTATGAGTTACTCATCACCTGTCAGTATGAGAACATCAACATAAAGTACAATAATCAAAAGCTTACCATCAACCACAATATGATATAGGTTCTCATCCACTTCATTCTTGGTGAATCCCAACCCGTTGAAATATATGGCAATCCTGGTGTACCAAGCACGAGGTGCTTGCTTCAGCTCATACAGTTCTCTCTTGAGTCTCCACACATTCGACTCCCTATCTAAGCCCTCAAAACCTTCCAGATGCTCAATTTACACCTCTTTCTTAATAAATCCAATGAGAAAGGTTGTATTTACATCCATTTGATGTATCTACCATCGACCCATCTGCGCTGAGAGTGCAAGGATGGATCTAATAGATGAGTACCTTGCGAATGATGCAAAAGTATCATCATAGTCAATCCCCTCCACTTAAGAGAACTCTTTTTCCATAAATCTAGCCTTGTGCTTCTCCACACTCCCATGTGCTTCTTGCTTCACATTGTAGACCCACCTATATTCTACAACTGACTTCCCCACTAGTCTTGGAACAACTTCCCATGCACTGTTTTTTATAATGGATTCATACTCCTCAACCATGGCATCAACCCACACTGGTTGTTTCACTACTTCCTCAAAATATGATGGTTCTATCTCAATACCTTCACTCATAAGAGCCATGTATAGAGTGTACCGCTCTAGGGACCTTCTCTGCCTGCGTTGTGATGTGGGTGCTCCCACATTATGACTCGCATCTAGCAATAATCTGTCAACCTCTCTGGTGTGCTTCCTTCCGTCTCTGGTAGATGGCTCTGCATGAGTGGTTTCTACCACTCTTTGTTCCTCTGATTGTGGCTGCTCCACATCCCGAGGTTCATGCTTTGGATCCAAGAGCTCCTCAACTGCATGCACCTCAAGCTCCCTCTCAAGGGACAATTGCATGGCTTTGTATTCATTGAATGTCACGTCTCTTTTTACCATTGTCATCCTATGTGTTGACAAGTACACCCAATAGTTGTGAGGTGTATCAGTGTACCCCACAAATATCCTCAACTCTGTTGTTGCCTCTAGCTTTGGTCACATGGAAATAAACATATGAACCAAAAAAATTAAAATACGACACATCCAGTCTCTTATCTGAAAAATTCTCTTATGGTTTACTCATCCCAAGTATCTGATGAGGGCTTCTATTCTGAAAAAAATATCGTTCTATTGCATTCTTCCGCCCACATATGCAACAGTAGGCCCTAATCATGCAACATAGCCCGTGTTGCTCCCACATTAGTTCTGTTCTTTTTTTCTACAACCCCATTCTATTGTGGGTTATGAGGTGCTATCAATTATCTTCGAATGCCTTCTGAGGCACAAAAGTTATTGAATTTGTTAGAGATGTATTCTCCACCATTGTCACTCCTCAAAGCCTTCACCTTCTTCCCTGTATCTGTCTCGACAAGTGCCTTGAACTCACAAAACTTGGATAACGTCTGATATTTCTTCTGCATGAAGAAAATCCAACACTTTCTTGAAAAATCATCAACAAAAATCACATAATACATGTACTTTGCTGTGGAAGCTGTCGAGAATGGTCCAAACACGTCCGAGTGAACTCTCTCAAGGATCACCTTGGCTCGGCTTTCCTTATCATGAAAGGTGGATTTGGTATACTTCCCCATTGTACACTCTTTGCATGTATCTCTCTACACAAGTGTACCATTTAGAAGTCCTATAGAAATTTGTTGCAAGATATTCAAAGTGTTGTGGTGTAGATGGCCCAACCTCCTGTGCCATAACTCAATGATGTATCAACTCTCCACCTTCTCTGCTTTCATGCTCAATGTTGCGTAGTATTCTACATCTAGTTTGTAGAGATTCTCTACTCAAACCCCAATGTTTTTCACCTGTCCCGTCGCTTTGTGAGGAAGGAACGTCTTCCTTCACTGAAGATCACATCATAGCCACGATCTTCCAACATAGCAACAAAAACCAAATTCTTCATTAAACCGAGAACATACATGACATCTTTTAATGTGAGTGGATTACGTGACTCCCTCTGAAAGGTAATTGTACCTACACTGATAGTGCTATACCTCCCGTCGTTACCCGTCTCGATGTGCATCTGGAGATCCTTCTCCTACAAGCTATTGAAGAATTCTTTGTTGTCGGCCATATGGAATGAAGCTCCACTATCCAAGTACCACACATAACCCATCACTGATGACACCATGCATGCGATGAGAGTGAAATCTAACTCAAACTGTGAATGGGACACCTCCCTTTCCCTTTCTTCACCTTTCCAGCCAAGGCACAATTTTCCTCATCATCAGACTTTGATGAGGATCCATCTCTGGTGCTCCGTCGAATTTCTTCTTGTACCAAATCAGACCATAGTTGCTCCCAATTTGGTAGCTTCTTCATCCCATTCGCAGAGTCCTTGTAGTTATGCCAGCTCTTGGGAAGGCCTAGAAAAGCTAGGCTCACCAAATCTTTCGAGGAAACAATTATCCCAACACTTCCAAGCTCATCTCGACACTAAGTGAACTTCGTCATGTATTTTTGGATCGTGTCACCCTTCTCCATTTTGATCTTCCTGAGCTTGTCTTTCAGTGCCAGCTTCATGTGGTCGTTGCTATTATGAAACAGATTTTTCAATGCCTTCCACATAGTATATGGAGTCGCCTTCCCATGGAGACTCGAGGCAATATGATCTCGAACTCCCTCTAACAAGATCCTTCTCGCCTTTGTTACATTCTTCTTCCATGCATCAAGTTGTTGGGAATCTGTTGCTGTGAGCTGGGGAATATTAATATCAATGAATGCCTTCAGTCTGTTGTCCTCGAGCACTGCCTCCATCTCGTCCTTCATGCTATGTAATTTGAATTTCCCTCAAGGGAATATTAGAGTCTCAAGCCATTGAAAGACATCTTGATCTGTTGTTAGGTCCTAAAGAATAAATCTGCAAATTCGAACCAATTCAAAACAAACTATGTACTTCTCTTCTATTGTGATTAATGGCACTTTGATACCATGTAGAAAATATAACAACGAGATTCAATATGATCTTGTAATGTACTAAAAAAAATTATTGAATGCTTCTACAATTTGCGGAAACAAAACACGATCGCACAATCACATAAAAAGTAAGAGAAAGAAACAATCAATCGCACAACACAGGATGTATCTAGGGAAAGCACACTGCCTAAAACCCCGCTATCTAAGTATTGTATAAAGTCTCTGCCAATTGTCTCACTCTGATCTAGGAAAAATCAGTCAAATACTTAACCAATTCTCAGCCTCTGCTCAGCCAGCCTTGCTCACCCATTCCTGGAGGAATTGTTGCTCTATTAAATAGTAAATTCCTTGGAATTAATTATGCAATGCACCATAGGCTTCCACATGACTCTATAAATGACCTGTACAATTTTCTAATTATACAACTGATAGTTAGCATTTCTTTAACCTCAGTCTCAACTTGGCCTTCCTTAGAACTGAGATGCAACATCTATTGACAGTGAATTATCAGTTAACTGATTGATCACTACTTGTGAATTAAATCAGATTTAATTCATTAGACCTCTCACTAGCTCATCTCTCAGTTAGAACTAGTTAAATTGATTTCAACTTGATTATTTGAGTTAACTAATTACAACTCACAAATAATTGTAATTGGACCCCCTAAAATCATGGGAGAATTCTACATGTCTCCTCCCTGACCCTCAACTCAAATTTCCTAAGCTAACTCAATCATTCTGACTTAGTTAACTAAATTTACAAGTTGTCATGAGATGAAATTACAATTTCTCTTCCATTTTAATTAAGGGAAAATTAAATCAGAAGCCCCCTTTGGGTGCAATTTCTTGGTTCCATTTCAACACAACCCACATGTTTTTTCATGCTAATATAAATTTGAATATGCATTTATTGCAAACATTAAAGAGTGCTTCTACTAATTTTTCACTTTCCTATCAGCTGATAATTAATGCAAAAATTATGGAAGCATTCAACACATTTGAGACACTAATTTTTGTTCAATCTGGCCCCGGAAAACCCCCCTAGCCTATTTGGGAAAACCAGTCTTCAAAGGAGGATTTTATTTCTTGAGAAATTTAGAATAAGTACATAAAATAAACATAATACTTATATCCCTTTTCTGTTGTAGCATTAAATGACCATTTTGAGAAATTTGTGCCCACTGAATTTTTTATATTTCCACAAAATGACATGCCCATAATTTTCGCATTTTTTCACATTTCATATCCTTGAATTTTGTGCCGAAATTATGCCTCAAAATTTGTGAAAACATTGCCTTGATTTCTATGCAAACAAGTGATTGTATTTCCTTGAATTTTGTGCTTGACAGCTGCTAAAAAATCGCGATCCATGTAGGTGACAGTCCTGAAATTCGTGTCTCAAATTTCAGGCCAGACTAGCATTGTTCCTCCTTGAACTATGTGTTGGTATGCTCCTTGGTTTTCGTGCCTACTACCTCGATTTCTACACTGCCAATCTCCTTAAATTATGTGCCTCTCTTACTCCTCGATTTTTGTGCCTCTTTCTCCTTGAAGATCAAGCTACAAGTACAACCTCCTCTCCTAGGTATTCATGCCCTACTCTAGTTGAAATTTCTCTCCTCCTTCATGAAGTTTCTCTTCTCCTCTCTCTCTTCATGTTCTCTCTCAAGTGTGAAGTGAAGAGTGATTTCTTTTTTCCTCCTTTTGTCTCCTTGGAAAAGATTGAATCCCTAAACCTAGGATCTAATGGTTGAGATTTCATCCTCAAATCTCAAGATGTGTGGTTGAGATCATTTCTCTCAAATGACCCCCCTCATACATTGGCCCCATCATTTAAAAGTCTCCTCGTACTTTTTTCAAGATTTGTACCTTTTCTATGTTTTTCTCATAAAGTGATTTTTTACCTCACTTTAATATTAGAAAATACACTTGGTATTTTACACATAAAATCACTTTATATACTACAAGTGACTTTAATATTAGAAAAAGTACATGGTACAATACTTCTAAGTACCTTTTCCACCCATGACATTAATTTAACTCATTAATGTCATTAAAACAAAAATAATTAATGTGCTCACTAGGCTAAAAGGGATAAAAGTCTTGTAACACCTCTCCTTGGTACTATTTTCAATATATATATATATAGTACTATTTTCAATATATATATATATATATATTTGTGTGTGTGTGTGTGTGTTAAATAATTATAGAATTGTGTTATGTTATAAAATATGTGTGTTTGTGTGAGAGAGAGAGAGAGATGTTATAAGTAAGTTATAATTTATTTAAATATATATAATTATATTGTAATTATGTTATGAATTATAGTTATGGTTATATATATATATATATATATATATATATATAATTTTCACTTTAAAGATTACTATTTTATTTTTAAAACTAGAATCGTACTATATTTATTATTAAATGTTTAAAATATAAATTAATTAAATTTAAAATATTAAAATAAAATAATTTTCTTATTTTATAAATAGAGGTTCACTATGAGCAACCATATTCATCATGTCAATCTCAAACTCCTAATTTACTTATTTATTGGTGATAGTTTCATTGTTTTCTGTTTTGGTGTTTTTTGGGGATATATTTTTGGTCATATCTGCTAGAAATTTAAAATGCATTTGAAAAAAATAAATAAATAAATTTAAAATTTATTTCACAAAAATCCTAAAGAAAAACATTAAAACCTAAAATAATTAGAAGAAAAATGCTTTTACCATTCAAAATCAGAAAATGTGCATTTAATAAATAAAACATTGCAAGCCAGAAACACATTTAAAACCTAAATTATATGTTTTGTGGTTTCAAAGTGTTTTCTAGGTTGTTTTGAAGGTTTTTTATGGTTTTGTAGGTTGTTTTGAAAGGCTTTTTTGATGGTTTTCTAGGTTGGTTTTGTGGTTTTCTAAGTTGCTTTGAAGGGTTTTATTTTATGGTTTTCTTGGTTTGTTTTGTGATTTCCTAAGCTTTTTTGAAGATTTTTTTTGTGGTTTTTGTGGTTTTTGTAAGCATGATTTTTTTTTAAATTTATTTGTTACATTATGCAAAAGCAAAAATTAAATAAGAAAGACAAAGGATAGAATACCTACCTTCGTTTGAGCCTATGTGACATTGGCACAGTGGTTGGCGAGATTGATTTAAACGCTCCATTGCTCGATCAAGCTCTAATATTCTCGATCAAGCTACTGTCAAACTCTTGGTTGAGCTCTCGCGGTCTGTACAAATGACGTGTTCAAACCGAGAGAGCGGTATATATTTAAAAAAGGGGCTCGATCTAGTGTTTAAATGGCTCGATCAAGCCATTATTTTTTCCACCCAAACACACCCTCTTTCACCAAAAAGTGTAACCCAGCTCCATGATTTCACCCCTAAAGTACTATTTAGTTGGTCTTGCGACACCAAGAAACCGTCCTTTCATTGGTATTGCGGCGATATGGAATGACAATTATTGGCATCATAACTCCAATGAGTGCTTGTGTTAAGAAACACATTTTGTCTTCAATGACACGTCCAGAACTGTCGCCAGAATTCCGACAATTGTAAAAATGTTGAAAGTACGACTATACCTGGAATGATGTTTTGCGATACCTCATTTTGTCATTATAATGACAAAACTTCATCAAAAGAATAAAAAATGGTCGTAAAAAATTGGCTCATTTTTTAGTAGTGTGGCACAATTATGTTCACTAAATGTTCAAATGCCAATATCATTGATGTCAGGAGATCTCTGAAAAGTTTTCAACAAGCATCCCAAGGTATTTGGATTAATGCATAAGTGTCTTCAACCTATTCAAGATCATGACCATGCTATTCAGTTGCAGTTGAGAGGTGTCCCAGAGATAAATGAAGAAGGAAAATCATACTAGAACTAGAAACAATCATTGAAATAATTTAATTAAGCAATCGAGTAACCAATAATTTTGGAGTACAACATTAAATAGAAGAACCTACCAATAGAAGATATGACATGGGAAGATGACTTACTCCCAAAATCCCCATCATTTAGTCAAGTGTTGAGGACAATGCTTGTTTGAATCAAAGGGTCATTTCAAATCCTATATAAGCCCGATGTTAACCCTAAAACCCCTCATTAAGCGCTAGATATTGAGTGATTACATTTTATTTGTATATTGTTATGTATGCTAGAACTCCTCATGGCCCCATTTTATTGTACTTGTACCCATTTTATCCTATATAGATATATATTGAGGAAACCTAGTCTTAGAATCATCAAATATGGTGTTGTACATTATATTCATTGCAAAAGGAGATTTACCCCTCAAAGAGGGCTATAATTATTTATTTCTTATCATTTTTAATACATGAGCTTCATAACAACTTACCTCCTCGAGGGGGGAATCTCCTAATGATATAAGCTCAATTACAATAGTATTCCACAAATCTCATAATAATACTTCCATGTTTAGTAATAATCATTAAGAGAACTCTAATTATAATAGAATTCTAACTATTATTGGACCTTCTTTAATAAGACCCCATTACATCTATTCAAAACTAACTACCATAGTGGTCCTTATTTAATAATATAGTTGACATCACCCAATTTACAATGAATGGCCTCCATTATTATTACTCTACTATGGTCCCTTTGATTCGCCATTACACCCCTAGGGTGGATCCAACCATTCTTCCCTATGTTTTCCTAGAAAGTTATCTAGTACCTATTGTTGTGTGCCTTAGATATGAAAATATAATAACATACAAAATATAAAGGATAAGATGGAAAATTCACTCTTTATTGACATGAAAACCTTAAGATTGTGAAGCACCTTACAATTAATCTTTAATGGAAGGAATCTATACATGTTCATTTGTCTCTTTAAGGGGAGGAATCTCATAATGAGCTAAACTCCAACTATAATAATCTCCCACAAAAGTCATTAGGAGTTCTCGATCCTTATTTATAATTATCAAGATTACTCTAATCGTAACAAACTCGTAACTATCTAGTGGACCTTGTCTAATAAGGTCCCATTACATTTATTGAATACTAACTATTTGATGGGCCACATTTAATAATATAGGCCCTTTTTCCACCCATTACACCCATAAGGAGGATCTGAACATTCCACCCCCCTTAGAAAAGTGTTTCCCTCATTTCTTTTTTTTGAGAAAGTACAACCATATACTAGGGTCCCATAGGTGAGAATTGACCACAATGCTTAAGTAAGCTAGAGAACCAAGGCTTCGTGTTTGTGTGTTAGACACCATGTTGAAGTGGTTCAATAAATTTCACTTTAAACATAGGTCCCATGTCCAAGTGTTGATGTTGTAACCCCTTTGAAGCTACCTAAAATCAATGAAGAACTAAAAATTTAATTCCAAATGCCAATCCTTGTCACATGGATCCAAATATATAGATCCATCCATATCTAAAAAATAATCCACATAAAACACCACTACTGATGAATAAGAAAGTTGTAAACTCCTCACTTCCCTCCATGATGTTTTCTACATAGGGTGGAGCAGAGCCATCAAATAAAATATGAAAGTATTTTCCATCCTAGAAGTGAAAATGATCCATATATGAATCATCACAAGCATCCTCAAGATCATACTAAGAATATATTTCATGATTATATTCTTCCTTGATGCGAGGTTATGTGGGCCCAATAATACAGGTCTCCTAACATTTAGTAATGATCACTTTCACACTTTTATATCTTTCATGTTATAAGACTAATCCTGGAGAGCCTTTTGCAACAACAGTAGCATATTGTCATTTTTCATGTCCATTAGGGTTAGAGAGAAATCTTGCAATGGTTGTAGCACACTGAATATTAATTGGAAGCACAACATAAAATCCCAAAAAATCCTTTATCCAATGGAATTAGTTTGGTAGTAATCTAAGGACACTATCAAAATATATGAGTTTTTTGAGTCCACACATCCCTCACAAAAAAAGACCAAAAGAGTTGATTTTGAATCAATGCTATCTTCACCTCTTCAACTTAGATTTTAACATATTTTTTATTTTGAACTTGGTTTTTTTCTATTAGGAATTCAAGTATTTAACATTTTTATTCAGATTTGACGTAGAAATATATAAGAATTGATTTAAGTGTCGTGAACCTCCTTTTTTGTTTGAATACCTGCAAAATAGGTTAAAAAGATGTTTTCCATTTTTTGACCCCAGAAGGTGCTTTTATACCAATTATTGTGTACCTTATATTTGAAAACAAAACTACTAGAAAAAACAACATTCAGGAATAATATAGAGACTCTCTACACTTTATTAATATGAAAACCCTTTGGGTAACACCTTATAATTGATCCTTTTGTGGAAGGAATCCACTCTTTCCCACTTGTCTCTTTGAGAAGGAAGCTTTCTAATGAGCTAAGATCAAATTATAATTATCTTCCACATATCCCATAAGAATTTCTCTATCTTTATTTATAATTATCAATGAAATATAATCATAATAAACACCTAACCCCCTAGAGGACATTTTTTAACGAGGCCCTAATACATTTATTCAATACCAATATCATAGTGGGCCTTATTTAATAATACAGTGGACCTAGTCCATCTTAATTTTAATTTCATCGACTATTATCACCTTTATGGACCCTTTAGCCACCCATTACACTGTGAAAAATCCTAGATCTGAAAATCTCAGGAATCCTAGTACAACTAACTGAATTTACTTCTCCTATTACATAAATTACATTACAAAATTAATTCAGATTTATTCATGAATTACTAAAGTAGCCTACACTTAATACTTTACGATTTTGAAACAAGGAAACTTAGTAAGAATTAAATCACACATAGGACACCTTTATTTTGGATTAAGTCCCCGGGAAAACTCAATGCAAGAAAATGGTGCAACAGATCTAAGAATTTGATATTATTAAGCAGCAGTTTTTTAATACAATATTTGGATGCCTTACTAGATATCTGTTAAATTCTGAAGATGTTCTATGCTAGATGCAAATATACTTTAAACTTCTAGGACTCAATGAAAGTAAAATGTAGATAGAAAATACCAATAGATCGATGGAAGACAAGCCAAAACACAGATAAAGAATGGTGGTGTTATGGCGGCCAGCAAGATGCTTCAACCAGCAAAGTCTCCATAAGGTCAGCCAACCCAATGTGTCACACAACCCCAAGACGTCTCATCAAGAACTCTCCACCAAGACACTGCACCAAGAAGCCCTAAACGCAGAATCAAAAATGTTGCTCCAGCACCATCCAAGAAAGAAGAGAATGTATCCACCAAATTGGTGTATAAAATGAACTCCAAGTCTCTCCAATATATAGACCTCTGTGGGGGTGTGTGACACATCTCTTATGCATGTGGGATAAATCAAGTTGACCTTGCGCATGTGGAATAAATTCAAAATACGTGTTCTGCTCATCCGATCAAGATGATCTTTAGATCGATCTTGCACCTCTCCGAAAGAGGAATCCAATAAAAATATTGGCATCATCATCTGAACATCACAACATGAATTTTGGACCTAGTTTCCCAAAATTAACACTCCATAACAACTAGGGAGAACTTCATCCACCAGTGCCATCCAAACATTGTGCGTCATCCCACCATAACTTTCTTCCCTGGCTTCTTTATTTCAAAACAAAAGGTGAGTCACAAAAACATCACTTCCGGCTAACCGAAGTCTGCTCAGAGGTCTGAAACCTCTATAGGACTCAAAGGAGTCACATACCAACCTGAAGTTGGTTTAACTGACTCGAAGTCAATTGGAGGTCCGAAACCTCACTAGACTTGATCCCAAATCAAGTGGTTGGACACGTGTCATCCTAGACATAGGGAGTACGGCAATCTTCGATGAGTCCATCGGTCTTGCTATGGTCTCTATTCACATTTCCCACCTCATTGGCCAAATAAGAGGTACTTCCCATGAGTCCGAAATTCCATGGGTAGGATGCATACGGGACACAAATCAGAGAGAGGTAAACCAACTCAATATCATCACGATGGGGCGGAAGCACACCAAAAGGGTTCGGCAAGCCTAGCCTTGTCGTTGCTTATAGCTCCAAGAAGCTATCCCCAAAGCCCCCTTGGAGCTCCCAGAGCTCATCGTCCAACAGGGCCCTCCAAATAGGGTCGTTCCACGATTCCAAGATTCTCACAGAAGGTTAGGAACATGACCTTCCCCAAGGGCTTTGTGAGAATATCCGCGACCTGCTCATCAGTTCCTATATGATCGAGTCTTACGGCGCCTCGTTGTACCATATCCCAGATAAAGTAGTACCATACATCAACATGCTTGGATCGATCGTGGAACACGATATTCTCTGACAAACGAATCCCCCTTTGGTTATCACAAAGGATAACGGTGGCATCTAGCAGATGCTCGAACAATTCACTGAAGAGCTTTCACAACCAAGTGGCTTCACAACAGGCCATACATGCTGCAATGTATTCGACCTCAGTGGTGCTCAAAGCTATCGACTTCTACTTCCTACCAGAAGCAGACCCAAGTGCAAAGCAGCATCCAAATGTGCTCTTGTGATCCACCACACTGTCAGCCCAATCGGCATCAATATATCCATAGAGTCTCAAACTCCCAGTAGTGTATCTCAGCCCATGGTCTATCGTGCCCCAGAGATATCTCAAGAGTTTCTTGGCACCAACACAATGAATGTTATCAGGATCAACCATGTGTTGAGTCAAAGTGTTCACTGCACAACATACGTCCGGACGAGTATTCACTAAGAACATCAAGGCCCCTACGAGTTGAAAACACTCGGTAGGACTTGCTAGCACAGGCCCAACAACGTTTCACTCAACTTCTTAAAGTTGAGTTTCATCGGTGTTGACACAGACTTACAGTCCACCATACCAAATTTTTCTGGTAGCTTCACAATATATTTTCTTTGAGAAAGGAAAATCTCACCAGGTCTCTGCTAGACCTCTAGGCCTAGGAAGTAATGCATCAAAGCTAGGTCCTTCATCTCGAACTTAGAAACGAGCTCCCTTTTACACTGATGAATGAGAGGGCCAGCACCTGTCAGGAATAAATCGTCCACATAGAGAACTGGAATGAGAGGTTGTTCTCTATCAACCTTGAGGAAAGATTTAGATCATCATTCCTACGAGTGAAGCCCAGCTTCATCAAGTAGCTATCTATCCTCTCGTACCAAGCCCTGGGGGCTTGCTTCAACCCATAGAAGTCTTTCTTCAACCTGCAAACATGGGTTTCTCTATCCTAGACTTTGAACCCCAGAGGTTGCTCCACATACACCTCTTCCTTTATCGCACCATGAAGAAAAGCGATCTTCACGTCCATCTGATGAATATTACAACCTTGCGTAGCAGCAAGGGCTATGATAGATCGGATGGTGGTATAGCGAGCCACAGGTGCAAATATATCAACATAATCTACACCTTCCTTTTAAGAGAAGCCTCGGGCAACGAATCTTGTTTTGAACTTTTCAGCACTACCATCAGATACATGCTTGATCTTATAGAGCCATTTCGAGGTGACAATTGCTTTGTCCTTCAGTCTCAGAACCACATTCCAGACATCATTCTTCATAATGGACTTGTACTCTTTGTGCATAGCATCCTTCCAGAGTTGATGCTTTGTGGCTTCCTCAAAAGATCCAAAGCTCAGATTGTACGATTGTACTCATGGTTGCTAGATACCCTTGGTATCTATTCAGCTTCTTGCTTTTACGAAATGTCCCCCTTGGGGCCATATGTTTCTCGGCGTCCTCGAGAGTATCCCTGAGCCATGAGGGTCTTCTCTTCTTTCTTCCAGTAATGTCATTTGCTCAGGAGCATACACGGTTGTGGTCTCCCTCTTAATGTTAGCTCCTCTTATGAGAGAATACATCTATAAGAACATTCTCCCAAGGATTTTACAGGCAGCATATCAGATAAGTCAAAGTGTATCAGATGTCTTTGTGACACTTGAGGAATGAGAAAAAGTCCCCTTTTATTTCCTTTGGCACAACCCTGGCAAATGTCCTCATGATTTGAATTTGGACATCCCAGACACCAACTCAGAAAGGGCTTTGTAATCATGGGCCTGAATCTTACTCACCCACTTTCAAGACCATACAAGAATCATAGCCATGCACTGCCATATATCTGTTATACATCTTGACAGATATCATATATTGTTATATCATTGATTACAGTGTTGCCATAATATTATCATACACATCACTATCATATTTATCACTGCCATACAGAACTGAGGATATCAAACTTCATGGTTATAAATATTTTCCATATGCCTCTGAAGATACCATAGACCAAGTTCATATAGATTATGCCCTATACAGTGAGGTCGCATATATTTTGATATCATAGGTATGTAGTCATGTGTCAGACTCGTCAACAAGCCATTATCCTTAGATTTCCTTAAACAACATTCAAAAACAGACAAACTTTCCATGTAAGAATTAATTTTACATACCTCTTCTTTTGTCTACCTTCTTATGGTATATTTCCAACATCATTGCCCTAAATAAGTAGATGACCCAATCAAAGACTGCAATTTTGGCATTCTAGCATTAGTGATCAAATGTACCTTCCTCAGCTAGTCACGATGGAAACTTTCCTGAGTTGTCCCAATAATGGCTTCCAAGACACTTCAACCAGGATGCCTGAAGGTGTCCTCACAACGATTCCTCTTCAAAATCTGACCAATGATCTGCTCCAATATGCCCTCTGTCAAGATCTTCTTCACTTGTATACCCCTCCAGGTTCACTATTCACTACTTTAATGACAAAATATTTTACTGCTCATTCATTATTGTTCATAGGACTGCAATGGTCACTGTTTGATTTCCTCATAAATCTGAGCCTTCCCAAGGGAGACAGGTACAAGGCATTCAATAGTGTTTGCAACTATATGTAGATTCTAATCAAGGCATATGACAGGTAATTAGCATTCTTTAACAATAGTTGTCCTCTAATTTGTGACAGGTCTGAGTTGAAACAAATATGGCCCTTCCAAAATGTTGTCCATAGTTTTTGTCTTGTTGTCTGAGCCCTCCACACAAGTTATCAACAAGACCGAACTTATAAAAGTTAGAAGTCCATTTTTAACCCTTGACCGAAACATAGAAAAATAAGGCAGTATTTCCTCTTCACAGGTGACAGGTTGAGTTTCAAGGTATGTGAGCTATAACAGGTAGGAGAACATAATGTTTCGATCCTCTGCAATTGAGATCACTTCAAGTGGACCGAGGCTTCCTTATGTTGTGACTGTTGTCTACATACAGTGATGTAATTTACGTATGCATTGACCAACCTTTGCATATTAACAACTTCGATGTCAGTCTTTGAATTCGAATGCCAGTCTTCGAAAACTTATTTTTCTGCCCATAACTAGATATGATATTACAATTCGACCAATTTGCAAACTTAATTTTGAAATCGGTTGAGCTGGAACAAAAATCGATCCTTCTGCCTTTTGGCCCTGCAAGCTCGACCCCTGAGGTTTAAACAACTGTCTCAAGCCCGAAATTCTGAGACGACGGCTCAACTGTCTTAGTCGACTCCTTTTCGATGTGTTTTGGATTAAATTTGGCCTTGCAAGTCCACAAATTCGACCCTCCGCTACCACGATGTCTCTTCCGCCTGCGGATTCAAACTCGTCCAACGTGCGCAGATTTTCAATATGCACTACATCCAGCGCTTAGCAATATTCAGTATAAAATCTGATGAGGCCACTCTGTCAACAACTTCCTATAATCCCGCCTATGTCACGACCGTTCTGAATCGGCCTTAAACACAACGACAAATTCAAAGCCTAGCAATGGCCACCGAGTGCAGCGGTCCCTCGGTCGTCACCAATCTTCGACGAAAACTTATTTTATGAGTTTTGGATTAAAACCATGACCCTTGTACATTGGACTTGGCCACCAAAATTTAAAATGTATTTAACCATTCCACGGTGACCTTGTTATGAGAGGAGGCACCTATAGCTCCACGTTAGGGTTGTTTTGACCCTCAAAATGCCACCTACAGGCCTATGGCCTAGTCATCACAGGTAGGTCCCTTTGTCGCCCTGTTTCAGGGGGATTGCTGCGATTTTCTTGCCTAGAATAGTCCTCTAGTTTTCTTCTTTCTCCCCGTTGTCTAGCCTTCCAAAACACCATTGTTTTGGACTTGCAATCATTGATATATGCGGCCCTGTCTAAGGCTTACTAATTATGCACTTCCTTCAGCGAATAACACCCTCCTTCAACGAAGTTACTTGCGTCCTTGACACAGAAGGATGCAACCTCTTCTAGGTTGCCTTCTAGACTACTCGGATACTCCAAACAACCTCGTCTGCAATTAATATGTAGAAGTAACCGTATGTGGCAGCGTTTAAAGACTCCACGCTGGATTTTTTGGAATGGCTAGGCCTGCAGTGTACCACAGTGCACTGCGGCCTCCTTACAACATGCTTAATCCACCTTCCTTCTCTACGTGCAGCCCTTAGAAACAAAACTGTTGTCACTAACAGCACTTCGGTCTCTAATGCAGGAACATTAGGCTCACAAATGTCTTTGTATTTTAATAGACATAGGGGGTTTTGTATTTTCCAAGAGAGTTGGTTTCTTATGTAATGTTTTAAGTGATTTTAATGAGAATTAATTAAATATTGTGAGAAATTTTGTAAATGTTCTTGAATGTTGGAGAACATGAGAGATTTAGGCTAGTTGAGAGATCATAGGGATTGAGAGATTTAAGAATTAATTGTAAATCCTAAATTATAATTGGTTTCATGATTTTGTGGATAAGAGAGGATCCTCAGGGATTAGTTGAGTCAAGTGAAGACTTAGAGGATATTCATGATTTTGTTGAGAAGATAGAGGATTTGAAACCAAAAATAGTTTCAGAACCTTTTGTATAAAAATGATAAGCCTCAAGGCATTGAAAAGATAGAGGGGAAGATTAAGCTTTAGACAGATAGAGTTTGGATAAGAAGCCTACGAGCCAGAGAGTGTGTGAAAAGGCCACTGATTAGAAAATCCGGCCAGAGAGAAGAAATTCGATTCTGAATTGAGTAAATATGCATTAATTGATTGAATTATGATTGGTATGTGAATCAGGGAATTGACATTACAGAGCATGAGATTCCACTGGAAAGAGAAGAAACTGCAAAGGAATGCAGAGAATTATTCCCAATTCATCCATCTCAATAATAATTATTACTTTAAATTAACTATCTAGTCCAAGGTTCAAATATTTATGTATGTAATTTGCTGGTTGGAATAGATGACACGAATGGATTGGCTTTGTTCTAGGCAATTCTTTAAACACTAAATTCTGTGGAGAATTCGTGGAAATTTCAATGTTATTATGGACTATACAACGATAAATGGTCCAGGTGTTTGTGAAATTATGGTTCTGGAATGTCTCGATCTGAAGACCTTATTTAATAATCCATCGAACATGTTGAGCTCAGTTTTGTGTAGGGATTTGTGATAAGTCATCGATCACAGAATGGATCAACGCTGCTCATAAAAAATGTGACTTTCAATTCAAGATTCAACACACAGTGCGTAGAGCCGACGGTGTTGAATGTTGGTGGATAAGACCAGAGATTTTTGTGGACAAGCAGTGATGTACAGGTCGAAAGGTTTGTGTTTGGATTTGCTGCGGTCGAAGTTGACGAGTGTAGTGTAAAAAGGAGAAAGCTATGCGTAAAATGAAGGCAGAGAACATGAGTTTATGGCGCAAAGGAACATAGAGTCGTTTTATAAACAGCAAGTGGTTTTTCGCACAGAGTTAAAGAGGTAAGCGGAATTAAATTGAGGAATGTGATAGTGGTCAGGTGATGACACGTAGTATTGACTTAAAAATCAAAACCACTCTTATCGCAAGTTATCAAGTGGTTAATTGGAGTGTGTTTAAGCGTGTGATTACCGTTGGATGACTGGCGTAGACAGATCAACACATAAAAGGTGTATGGTAAATAGTGTGGACCCAGATGTAAACAATATGTTGGCATTTGGTAAGAGTTTCATTTAAGCAGGGTGTATATATATGTCGATATATTGTTTAAAAGTTTAGGCAAAAGCATAGTTAAAATGTTTTAATTGATGCGGATAAATATGGGTTTATAACCACAGCAGATATAAAGGAGATAGAATTCCGCTTAAAGGATTTTTGAAAGAGAGTGTCCTATCCTGGGTTTGAAAATTAAACATGTGTTATGTGATATAAAGTGTGGGTTTGAGAAACTTAGGCTGTGTCAGTCTCCAACACAGACTTCTTCACGTTGCTGAAGGTTAGGGCACCAGAATTTCAACCGCATCAAATAGTCCTTATCTCACTGCCCTAGATTCTCAAGAAGTTGGGCTTTGTCTTCTCCTTAGCTTTGACTCCACGTTAAATTCTGAAGATGTTCTATGCTAGATGAAAATATACTTTAAACTTCTAGGGCTCAATGAAAGTAAGATGCAGATAGAACATACCAATAGATTGATGGAAGACTAGCCAAAACAGAGATAAAGAATGGTAGTATTACGGCGGTCAGCGAGATGCTTCAACTAGCAAAGTCTCCATAAGATCAGCGAACCCAATGTGTCACACAACCCCAAGACGTCTCATCAAGAACTCTCCACCAAGACGTTGCACCAAGAAGCCCTAAACGCAGAATCAAGAACGTTGCTCCAGCACTATCCAAGAAAGAAGAGAATGTCTCCACCAAATGTGTATATAAAATGAACTCCAAGTCTCTCCAATATATAGACATCTGTGGGGGGGTGTGACACATCTCTTATGCATGTGGGATAAATCATGTCGACCTTGCACGTGGAATAAATTCAAAATACATGTTCTGCTCATCTGATCAAAATGATCTTTAGATCGATCCTGCACCTCTCCGAAAGAGGAATCCAATAAAAATATTAGCATCGTCATTTGAGCATCACAACATAAAGTTTGGACCTAGTTGCCCAAAATTAACACTATCCAGTACAAAGAAATCATGACAAACAAAAATATAATGAGTTTTACCTCACATTGCAAGTCCCGACTAATCCAGATCTGAACCGGCGAAACCCTGGCTCTCTCTGTGCTGCCTCTACGCAGCAGATGTGTATGCATGTATGGGGACTTATGTGCACTGTGTCACCTCCTCTCTAAATCGATTTGCCTCTCAGAAAGTGGAGTTTTCGCCCTCCCAACTCAGAAAGAAACCCCAACCTCCAGCAAATCTCTGACTGTCTCTCAAAAGCACTATGCAATCTCTGCATGAGCCTAGCGTGGGCCTGCATCAACCCTTTTGGGGCCCGCGTCACACCCTCTGGAGGTTGCGTTGTGCCTGCATCACACTCTCTGGAGGCAGCACTACTTCCTCTGCTAGTCCTGTTGCCTCTCTGCTATGTATTCTTGGTCCTAAAGAAGATCCTTCGACCAATAACTGTCTCTACCCCTCACTGCAACTGGAATCACTTAGATTTGATCTTCGTCTGAGCACTTGCTCCGTCAGAGGAATTCGATCACTTGATTCACTTGGCATGTCTTTCCAAATGACCCTCAAGCCTTCCTTTATATTATTCTCATTGAGAAATCAACAGTCAAGATTAGATCTCTAATCAATCGCTAAAATTATAACATGACTTGATCTTCGCTTTCTAGATCATTCTCACTTTGTTTTATTAATACCCTTTTAATTAGTCCCCATTAAAATAATTAATTTTTACAATAAAACTAATCCGAGTGGAATTTTCACAAACAGTTTTTGGGTTCTTTGGAATACAAGTGCCTAAGCCTCTCCACAAAATTTGAGACTTAGAGCACTTCCGATGCTACCAAAAAACAACATACACCCCTATTGAGGATCCCAACAACACCAACACATGGTCAAATAAGTGTTAATTTAGTGGAAATATACGCAAATAGAAGACACAAAATGAGAATTGATAATGATTTTGCAACAATTCACTCACATTTAACCTTGATGACAATGTTATTTTTGAGGATGGAGGGAAAGTTATCTGCCTAGCATTACCTCCCTACTTTAGGGTAACTAAGTGTTTGTTAATTAATATATGTGATGTTCTTTGAATAAGGTACATTACATAGTACTAGATAATTGTTTAAGGCCAAAAGGATCATCCTTATTAAATATATTCCACTAGGTAGTTGTTACTCATTAATGATGGGACGACAATTAGTTAGGGTTTTACTATCTGAGTATTTATTTAAAGAGTTGGGATGCTATGAAATTTCGGTCGAGTGTAATTGTGTTTGGATCTTTTCTAAGTGTTAGGTACCACCACCTTAAGAGTCAATTGAACAATTCTTTTTTCATTTAAAATATCATTAATACAAGGATTCAATAAGCATATTTTTATCTAACATTTTCTTATATATGATTTTCTACACTTATTATATCTATATGGATGTGTGTTTCAAGTTTAAGGATTAAGAAACACTACGCAAAATGATGATACATATAAAGATAGCCAAAACCATCGAACAATAGCACAAATTAATTAGAATTATGAAACCCATTGTACTAGTAAAATTTACTATTAGATAGAATTATAAACATACAAATAGTTTTCTTAGCTAAATATGTGACTAAAAAAAGCAAGGAATTTGTGGAGTAATGATAGGTATTGGTGGAAAAGTAGTAGGTAATAGAGAAATTCCAATACATTAGGTGTGAACCGATGAGGATACCAAAGGTTGGAAAGTGTGGTTTGTTGTCCAATTCTAAGTGTCCCCTATGACATGGCATGCTAGTTGGGGCTAGATTAATAACATAGAATAAGAATGGAAAAAAGACTCTTCCCACTCAAAGTATCATTCCTTCGCTTCCACATGTTTCACTAACATAGAATCTTCATTAGTCTTTGGTTTAACCCATTGGCATAGATAGCCATAACACACGAGACACAAATTGTAGGTTAGTGAAGTTGGGAAACAATTATGACTCTCTTGCCCCATGTTCCTTGTAAATGTGCACACTACTATTGTGTGTTTTTAATATTTACAAAGCTCAACCTCTACATGTATTCTATTGAAAAATTCTCCACATAACCAATCTTTTTCCTCCAAAGATATACACACTTGGAGGACATATCAGCTACCAATTTGTTCGCTTGAGTGAAATCAGCACTTGAAGGAAACATGAGATACATGTAAGTAATAGGTTTTTAACAAGCTTCAATCTTGTGATGGATAGACACTAACCACACAACTAGTGCATCTATTACATCTAACAAATACAGTTAATGTATTCTAACTATTCTACATTTTTCTCCTTTCTAGGCATATTTTATAGTCTTTTTTTTTCCTAGAAATCCAATAGGGAATTGTTGGAAATGTAAGTTTGAGTTGGGTAGTCTACATAATTTAGTTCCCAAAGGGTTCAAGGCGTCGAATCCATTTATACATTTAAAATGCAATTTAAACAATAAAAAATTGCAATATCAACAAAACTTGGATCACCAAATTCTATCCAAAAAGACAAAAATGTAGAACCATTAGACTATGTCATTGTAATCAAGAAACTTTGGATGTGCCTCACTCCTCACAATTTTTCTTTCTAGTAAACTACTATTTTCTACCATGACCGATATACATTGATAGATCATATGAGTTCTCACATAAAATGTTTGGAAGAGAAACGACTATATATCAAACCTATGGCAAATCTTTCAATATAGAGATAATCACTATCATGACAAGCAAAAGGAATAGGTACCTCCACACATCACAATTCTTTAAATATACACAAACATTTCAGTATAGAGATAATCACTATCATGACAAGCATCGGGAATAGGTCTCTCCACACATCACAATTCTTTAAATATATACAAATATCTCTAAGATGTTTCCCTAGTCAAATTAAATGGTAATAGTCAAAACATTAAAATAGATAAGAGTTGTAGCCTTTAGATTTCGTTGTTGAGTGACCCTTTAAGTTGTTTGTCTCAAGTCAGATACTTTCATTTCTTGAATTCATGGACAATTTGTTTCTCTACTCCATGAATAATTACTTCCATCTAATTCAAATAATGAGAACCTAAGAGAATTTTCTTGTTTGAAGCAAAGACAGTCATTTTCCTAAGGTCCAAAGGCATGGCCAATTTTGTTTCCAATAAAGTGAGCATAAGGTTAACCCAATCAATGCTCCACCATATTCAGGTCCAAAGGCATGGCCAATTTTGTTTCCAATAAAGTGAGCATAAGGTTAACCCAATCAATGCTCAACCATATTCTAGAAACAGATAGTGGTCCAATCTCCATGTGTGCATGCACTAGTGATACAAACCTAATAATTTACAAAGACTAAAAATCATCCATGTGTGCATGCACTAGTGATCAATCTATATACAAAGACTAAAAATCTAATAAATTAGTAAAACTAACCCGGCAAGTCGAGGCAATGAAGTGATATCTCAAGCTTTACTTACCTGTCATGTTTAATTGTTAACTTGGAGACGAAATGGGAGTTACTCAAACCTTTCACCTTTTCCCATTTTGATGAGTAAATCATTTTAGAATATGCTTTTACAATAGCAATTTCTTGATATACACACCTGATCAACTATTTTTAATAATTTTTTATTAAAATTGATAACATTAAATACAGTTTCCAAACCAAACCTTCTGTTTTCACTGCACATTCAACAACTGCCCCATCCCACACACAGAGGACAGGTCACAAAGTCCACAGCTCACAACTAAAAAAAACCAAGATAAAAAGCCAGTGGAAATTCATTCCAGCCCTGACATGGAAATCTATCTTTTTCATGACAACAGAATTCATTTCAGCCCTAACATGGAAATCTTGTTCAGTGCCTACACAGTAATGAATTGTGAACATTCCAGTTGCTATTATGAAAAAAACCCAAAAATGACTTTTTCAAACCCAATCCATTAAAACCCTCCCCAACGAAGGCCCATAAAGACTCTGAGCGACTTCTTCAAACAGAGGAAATAACACAATCCATTAAAACCCCAAGTGAGGTCCGAAAACACCAGTATAGTGACCTGCACAATCCATAGAAAAACTTTATATTTTTAGGGATAGAAACCATTCAATTTTACTCATCAAACCTGGCCTCCATTGACCCGAACAATCTGAGCATTTACCCACTCTCCTTCGTCACTCGCCAAGAACGCAACCACCGGAGCCACATCTTCCACCTTCCCCAATCGCTCAAAGGGACTGCATTTAACCGCAGCTTCCACGGCGGCCTCGCTCTTGCCGGCAAAGAACATATCGGTGGCAACAGGGCCTGGCGCCACACAATTTGCAGTAATTTGAGTGCCTCTCAACTCCTGTGCCAGGATTCTCGTCATCATCTCCACCGCCGCCTTGCTGGCCGAGTAGGCGCCGTACCCTGTTCTCATCTGTGCCACAACGGAGCTGGTTATGTTGATGATGCGACCGCCGCCGCCGCGGACGACCCTCTTGGCGGCTTCTCTGCTGCACAGAAAAGCCCCCTTGCAGTTCACTTGGAAAGTCCGATCCCAGTCTTCATCCGAGGTCTGTGCAAGGGTCGGATACTTGGGGTCCAGAATTCCTGCGCTGTTTACCACGATGTGGAGTGCCCCAAATGTGTGCTCGGCCATGTCGAATAGCTGAGCCACCTGGGAGGGCTCTGCGACATCGGCTTTACACACAATCCCCCGAACACCGTTACCAGAAGAAGCCAAGTTATTGATTATGGAAGCCACCTCCTCCGCGGCGGCTTTATTGGAGGAGTAATGGACGACCACTTTGGCTCCCTTCTCCGCTAATTTGAGGGCTATTTCCCTGCCAATCCCCCTGGAGGCACCTGTTACAATGGCCACTCGTCCTTCCAAGGGCAAAGGGGTCCTCATACTCTTCTCCTGCTCCTGCTTCTTCTTCTGCTCATCAGCAGTCGCCATAACTGAAAAAGGGTTTGCCCTGATAGTTTCCTGGTCCAAAGTACCTGGAAAAAATAACCCCCTTTGCCAAAAATCTGACCCAACAACAGATATTGACTTCCCTGTTATTTCAGGGTTTGGGCGGAAAATATCAGGAAGATATTCTCACCAGAACCGTGCAAATAGGGGACCAAAAAAGTCTAGTGGGTATACGTGGTCCAGGACCATGCAAATACCAAACCAAAAAAGACTTGTGGATATATGTGGTCCAAAATTATGCCGCGAATGCTGTATTGATGGGTTCCTTTTGATGGTGTGGATTCATCTTTATGTGGTATTTAATGTGGTGAATGTATTGTTGGATTATTATCCATACTAATTTGAGGGTATATATCCACTATAATGTAAGTGTAACACGATAAAGATATATATTGGTTAACCAAGTTTTATGAATGAATGTACATAATAGAAGAACGGTTTCTTATGACATGACATCAAGGTTTTTGAAAAAAATGTACACACGTTTTATTTATTATATAAAAGTTTAAAATTTTGATATGAGATGTATGAAGAAGTTTTTATTTGGCTAAGAGTTTGTTTTCTTATTAAGTAATGAAAGAGGTTAATGGCCTAAAATCACACGAGGAATTTCCCAACATTGAAACCGGGACCATGATTTTCTTTGAATAATAGTGATGAGTCAACATACTTTAGTGGATAACATCCAATAATTTTCCACGCCCCCTTATGAACCATTAACCAGTAATTACAAATACCATGATTTTTCTTAAATAATGGTGATAAGTCAACCTACCTTAGTGGATAACATCCAATGATTTTCCTTGAATAATGATGCCGCCCCATTATGAACCATTCGCTGAGTAATTACACGTGTCTTGATTTTTCTTGAATAATGGTGACGAGTCAACCTACCTTAGTGAATAGCATCCAATGATTTTCCTTGAATAATGGTGATGAATCAACCTAAATTACTAGATAGCATCCAATGATAGTTGTTCCCACATTATGATAGATTTTCTACCAACAACAATTATAATTATCTCCTAACTTTCCACTTTTGATTTGAGAAGTGAATTATAGTAAGTAAAATAATCCGCTAACTCCACTTTTAATTTGTGGAGTGGATTATGGTAAGTAAAATAATGGGCCAAAAAAAAATTATAATTATCCCCTAACCCTCCACTTTTGATTTGAGCAGTGGATTATGGTAAGTAAAATAATCTGCCAAAAAAAATTATTTTAACAAATGTTGTGAGGAGTGGATTATGGTAAGTAAAATAATCCGAAAAAAATAAATAAATAAATAAAAATAAAAATAAAAATAAAATAAAATAAAATAAATAAATTATTATTTTAACAGATATTGTGATGATGAGAATAATAAAATGTAAAGTATCACATAATATTATGTAAAACCTAACATGTTTCATAGAATAAGAAATTAAAAAAGTACTCTCTTTTAAGAAATGGGATTCATGATACTCATGCTATTATTATACTTGCCGCCCATCAAGTTTTCCTTGATAGTGACATTAATTGTTTTTTATTAGACATATGTCTTGAATTTTTGTATAATTTGACTATAGTTAAGTTTTAATAATTTTTTAATTTATTTTTCTTGCATCTGATTAGTGGATAGTTTTAACTTGTTATTGCAAACTACATTGGGATTCACATGTTTTAGAAAATAAAAAATATTAAGTGTCAGAGGTACTTCTTATTTCCTTACGTCATTTCCTGTTAAAATCTCATCTCTTGTACCTATCGATATATTTTATGGTCAGTGTATTTAATAGTCCACTGCCAAGATTTTCTGCCGAGGACATAGTAAGCTAATTCAGATTTAATATATACCATCACACCTATGGTCATAACTTAATGAAAAGTACCCTGCTATCATAACCCCCTAGTACTTTCTGACGAGATGAAAGATTTGATATCTGTGATTTTAATGTCGATGATTTTTCTGTGGGAGTCGTATTTAATATTCTTCACAGTTCCCATACGTTTTGACTCCCGATGTATTAACTCCTAAACTCGACTTGCTCACCGCATTAATACTTTTGTACTTATACGTATTCCTTCATCCCTATTTCCCAACATCGATCTGAGGGATAACCCTGAATCTGATGCCAAGTGGACGGTAGGGATAGCATTCCTCTTTAGGGTTTTACATGGCATAAAAATTGTTCGTTTCGTTTTTGTATTCTCATTTGAACAGGCCATCGTTGGCTAGCTCTAAGCATTTCTTCTCTGCTACGACTAGAAAAATTTGTAACTCCCCAGGTCCAGGATGTTACATGTGGTTCTGCCCAATGAAACCAGTTCGCCCTTCATCTATAGGTTCTGTATCGGATTTTTTGCTATTCAATTAATAACTTGTTTTTGTTTAATTTAGGTCTTTCCTGGCAGCTTTCGCTTCCTCCATTTCATTTTTATTTCGTATATCTAATTTCCCATTTCCTATCTGAGTGCAGGAATATGTTCTCAGGTTTCCGAAGTATCTTGATGGTTGTAGGAAAAGTAAGTAAGAACTTCCATAACAAATACTATGTTCCTGAAATACTTTACGTTACCTCTTGAAATTTGAGTAGACATATGTCCTACATTCAAGTTATAGAAATTTGATATTCATTTGCGCTATTTGCCGGAGACTGAGTTAGTTACTTAACCTGATCTCATGTCTCGAGCGGCCTTGACTGGTTATGGTCAATTTATAAATTTGTATTATACTTTTTATATTATTATCAGGAATTTCCCCCTCGGAATGAATACTATTGCATAGTTGAGAGTAAGAATTTAACCTAGTTAAATTTGATTCCCCAACAAAATTCCACAGGTTCACTGTTTTTTCTTCTTATTCCCTATAGAGTTCCTTTAAGCGCCTAGGCTTTTCATTCTCGATTTGAAGGGTAGTTGAGTCATTTTATTTTACTATTTAATATACTGGCGATATAGATGCAGTGTCAAGGGTTTCTTTACTTGAATGTCCTCTTCCAAAATTAATTAGAAATTGGATTTGTATCTGGGTATTTGTAATTCATAATTTTATTCTATAACTGTAGTTTGAATATGCTACACCAAAAATTTCGATTTACATCTGAGTTATGTTTTCGACACAGGTGGAACTTTCACAACATCCATTCCAATTCGGCTTCCTTCGTTGTGCCCAAATCGATGCTGGAAAAAGTATGTACCAATTTATGTATATTTGTTAAATTATTTTCATGTAAATTGTCCATCTTCCAGGTATATCTTCCTCTTTCTCAAATTCTAGAGTTTTTTTTCATATTTAACCTATATCTCTTTTCTCTTCCAGATAAGGTTATCCCTTCACATTTATCGAAGGTATGTCCCTCGATGCCCTTCCATTTATTTGATTCAATCATTTTTCTTGGATATATATATACACGAGTACTCAGAATACAACCAAACTCTTTTTGGTCGCATGTAATGCTTGTACGAAAATTGCTACACTTCTCAAACTGTAGAGTACGACGAGATAGACTTCGAATTTTTGGGCAACAGGTCTAGGCAACCATACATTCTTCAGACCAATGTATTCACAGGAGGCAAGGGTGAGAGAGAGCATCGCATATATCTCTAGTTCGATCCCACCAAGGATTACCATTCCTACGCTGTGCTCTGGAACATGTACCAGATCGTGTAAGCCCCAGACTCGAAACCTGGACATTCTCTCTATTTCTTATTTCAAACATACGCAAAAGTGAATGTATTAAATTTTAAAATGCGCCTGCCTCTTGTTGAATAGATTGATGCGCTGGGTTTTTTTTTTTGCAGATTTTGCGTACTTTAATACTCTGATATTAGACAATTGAGTTTCCCCAATTCTCGTTGTATAAGAGAAAATTAAAGTTGGTTTTAACAAAAATTTTATGCCTTCCAAACAAGAAGACTATTTGTCAATTAAATTCCATAGATCCCAGTCGCCAAAAAATTATTGAAAGCAATAAAGTTAGAAAGGTTAAAGAACAAGGGACTTGGAATGTTTTGTTTGCCTCTGCTAGCGCTCGGGCTACTGGCTGCTCCTGCGTGCCCCCGAGGCCTCTGCGCCCTCCTATCAGGCCCGCTTCCCGCTTCGTGCTCTATTTGATCATGGACGCCAATGGGGATCCCGACCCCCCTCCGCCTCCGAAGGTTTTAGCCTTACGTTCCATGATCGCCACTGCCCCTAAGCACCCCCCATCATTGTCTCAGCAGAAATTTGTTAAGAAACTGGAATCTATCCCCTTTGTGGCCCTTCCAGAAGAGGAGACCTGCAAAGCAGCGTTGAACCTGGCAGAGAGAGGTCTGATAGGTCAGTTCACGGGCCTCTGGCCCTCACCCAAAACAGTGGAGGACTGGACCCAAAGGAACTGGAAGCCTCTGATCAAAGAGGGAGTCAAAAGTTATTTTGTAGGTAAGGGTTTCTTTGTGTTTGTCTTCGAAAACCCTGACGATAGAGGCTTAATCTTTAGAAACAGACCATATTTCATGGGTCCCCAGGGCCTTTATCTAAATAAATGGTCTCCTGATTTCGATCCCACCCAGGACGTCTCCTCTGCTGTCCCGGTTTGGGTTAGACTCCCTCACTTGCCTCTCCACTGCTGGAATAAAAAATCCCTCCAGATCATAGGTAACGCACTTGGAAAATACATTGACCAGGCGGCAAGAAAGGATCAGTATTCATGCGCTCGTATCTGTGTTGAAGTGTATCTTGAAGAGGGGTTATCGGAAGCAATCAATCTCACTGTAGCTGGGTGGACGCATATCCAAGAGCTGGATTATGAACAGCTTCCTTTTAAATGCAGACATTGCCACGGTCATGGACACTTTGCAAAGCATTGCAAGAAGAAGGCCGAGGAACAAGCAGATAAACACAATGGGGAACAATGGACCCTAGTCCAGAAAAACGCAAACTTAAAAAAAGGCACAGGTAAAGGCAGCACGATTGGAGGTCCTTCCAGCTCCAAAAACAATCAAGAAACGGAAGCAACGCCAAAAGGGACAGAAAGTGCTTAGATCAATCAAGTAAATCTAACCCAGGAGAATGAGGAACAGGCAAACCCACAATCTCCAAACAACATGGGAGGGGAAGCAATATAGCTTGAAGCCAATCAAGGCATTCCCTCCAACCCTTCATACGCAGAAATAGCAAGGAAAAAACCTGTGGAAAGCTCTGGTTCTTCGGAGGATGAAACCTATGAGCGTCCTTCGAAAAAAGCAGGAAGGAAATCTCGCAAAGAGAAGAGGGAAGAGGAGGCAGAAAGGCTCAAGATCCAAGGAATTCAGTCCACAATAGAAATGTCTATTGGGCAAAATACCAGACCAAGGCCTTCCAAGGGAGGCCCCAATACCCTAATTGGTAAATAATGAAACTCGTCTCTTGGAACTGCAGAGGACTGGGGAATCCCTCTAAAATAGAAGCAGTTAAGGATCTTTTGAAAGCTGACCCCTCAGACATCCTCATGCTCCAAGAGACCAAAATAGAAGGGCAAGCCCTTCTAGAGTTCAACAGTACAAAGTGGAACAAAAGAACAGGAAAAGTTGTCAGTTCAAGGGGTACCTGTGGTGGGTTGGCAACTCTTTGGGCGGAATACCTATTCCAGCTGATTAAATCCCATGAAACCCAGCATTGGATCTTCACTGAACTGAAGCATAACACAAGTAAGTTGTCCATTTCCCTCTTCAATCTCTATGTACCGGTTTCTTACTCTGAAAAGCGAGAATGTTGGAATTCCCTCGCGGTCTTTTTAGAGCAGTCTTCTCCCAACAACATCATAATAGCCGGGGACCTCAATATTGTATTGAAAGCAAAAGAGAAGAGGGGAGGTTTCAGCTCTAGAGATCCCATGTTGGTCAAGGTTGAGGAGCTCTTCCAGCTTTGGGACCTTTTAGATTTCATTCTTGTTCGAGGCATTTATACTTGGTCAAATAACCGGGTTGGAGTGGACCATATCTCTGCTCGATTAGACAAGAAGGCATGAACGGTAAACTAATCTGATGAAAGAGGAAGTTGTAGCATCTTAAGTTCACAATTAATCAATTAATCGATATCTTATGAAACGCACTAGATAACTGAAAATGCAAATTCTATAAATAAATGTGTATCACAAAAGTAGCATAGAAACTCCCAGGGCTGGGCCCAAAGCCAACAGAAGTCTACTGCTAAGGAATACTCAGAGATTGTCTATTCCAAAAATGTCAGGTTATTTATTAAGCCGCAGAGTAATACATTAATACAAATTGATGATTCTATCCCGATGCATCTATTACAGAGAAATATATATCTGTATCTTGTTTATCTTCGGCCTTTTAAAGGCGAATTCAAATGTAGTAACAGATCCTTTCCATACAGGACCCTACTACTTCGTGGCTGTCATTTGAGTGCTCCAAGCGTGGATGTGCCTCTCCATCTTCCATCGATGCATAGGAGCCATTATGATCCTGTTTGCCTCCCTTGTCAGCTATCTTTTGGTCATCAGCAATTTAGCTTCTTTGCTTCCCTATCAATAAAGATATGAAAAATCATTTCTTACGTTATTAAACACCACTTTTATCATTAGTTCACTCTGCCTTGGCTATACACTATTTTGGTTTACTTTATTGCTAAGATGAGGGGAAAATACGTAAAATTACATAACATCATGGTAAAGATGGGGTGGAACTTACCTTCTTCTTGGCCCCACAGCGGTTCGCGAATCACAATATCTCAAGTTTACAAGGATAGTGGTAAGGATTAACAGGAATAAACTAAAATGTGCGAAATGTGATTTGCGCTACGGTAAAGGTTGCGGGCACCGATTTGCGATGTGATAAGTTCAGCGGGATGCGATTTGCGATGTGGCAAATTCTACGAGATGCGATTTGCAATGTGCAAAGTTCTGTGGGATGTGATTTGTGATGTGGTAAGTTCCGTGGGATGCGATGTGTGATGGGGATGACGTGGCAGTGGAAAAAGCTAAGAGTTGTGATTTGTGATTTGGTAAGTTCTGCGGAATGTGATTTGCAATGTGATAAGTTCCGCGGGATAGAATGTGCAATGGGGATGACGTGGCAGTGGAAAATCTAAGGATTGCAATTTTTGATTTTGTAATCGCAAAGAATGAGTGGTATGTGTTAACGGTAGAAGGTAACCGGTGCGAAGTGTGATTTGTAATTTCGCAATATCGCAATCGCAAGGAATGGGAGATAAGTGTTAAGGTAATCGTTAAATGTTGTGATTTCTAAGTGCGACATACGGTGGTAGGGGTCTCAAGGAGCAAAGGCGGAGGTTGGGTTTTCCGTGGTTATGTATGGTTTTTTTACGTGTTTTTCGTAAAAAGGGTAAGGTGGCCCGTAAATGGAGAAAAATAGAGAAGTAAGGCTGAAGAGCTTAAGGGTGTTCAAAAGAAGGTAAGTGTAGCACTAAGGTGAGAAGTAAAGGAGGGTAATGGAAGTGTAAGAGCAGTGCTCAGAAGTGAAGCACACCTGTGGATTCATGTACGGGAAATAGACAAAAATGCGTGATGAAATAGTGAAGGAAAGGCTTGGACTTGGTAATCAAAATTCTTCCCCGAACTCGAACAGAAAGAAATTTTGGCCTATGGAAAGGTCTGCCCCTACTTGAGCTCTATTGATAGAGATGAGAGGGGGGAGACTTGACCACAGTTTCAGAGTTTTTCCTCTATTTCACTATGCATAAGAAATTAAAACTAAAACATCACATAAACTAAATAGCAATGAAAATTATCAGAAGAAGGTCTAACTTAAATGACAGAGGAAAAACTAGCTAAATGATAGAAAGGAAAAGATAATAACAACAGAGAAGTTGAGGCACATGGATTTGGCCCTAACCCATAAGCCTAGCCCTCTAAACTTAAATAAATCAAATGAAATCAGTCTGCTCATTTCATAAAATAATAACTGCATACATATTTGAAAGTTTTGATCCCTAAATAAAGCAAAAAGCTTCAATAGTTCACAATAATATTTCTAAATGGAAGCGAGAATAAGATAGATTAACTCTTCCTAGCTCTAGCTCTGCTCTATTTATTCTACAGGGAAGCTACCAAAAACTCCCTAGAAAATTGTGATTGAGTCCACTGGACTCCAAGTAAACCAAGATTGAGTGCTCTGTTCTTTGAGTTGCTCGGCTGCCTCTAGAAATTTGAATTGCTAGAGAGAATCCTTGGGGATCCTTCGGCTGCTTGCGGAATTCGAATTGCTGGAGAGAATCTTTAAGATCCTTCGGTTGCCTTTGAGGGTGGGCAATCCTCCTATAATTTATCCCTTATGTCTCCTCCAAGTCTTTGTGATAAAATATTTATGAAAATGCTTAATAAATCATGATTTTCTCCACATGAACTTATATTAGGCACTCATATTATGTTAGCCTTAATCACCACCTATACTAGCATCATAAACCCAAATAATAATAAAATTGCAAGAAAAAGAGATATGAGAAGGAAAAAAAGTGAATATTAATCCCTCCAAATATCTCTAATGATGGAGCTCATCATCACCCCTCAACTGAACGGTTTCTCACTAGAAAATTTGGCGGAATTTCCGACGGCCAATTCGTCGTTATTCCGACAAATAGTCGTCGCAAGAGCGACAGTTCGAGGGCGGGAAAAACGTGGTTTTCCATACCGTTGCAATTCCGACGCACTTAAAAAGTGTCGCACTATCGACACTTTTTTCATCGCTTCCAAACAAGCATCGCTCTTCCGACGTTTCCCAAATCGTCGCACTTCTGACGTTTGTAAACTATCGCACTTCCGACGAAATGTGGTCTGACGTTTTGAACGTCACTCTTCCGACGTTTGTAAACTGTTGCAATTCTGACGAAATGTGGTCCGACGTTTTGAACGTCGCTCTTCCGACGTTTGTAAACTGTCGTAATTCCGACGCAATGTGGTCCGACGTTTTGGACGTCGCTCTTCCGACGTTTGTAAATTGTCGCAATTCCGACGAAATGTGGTCCGACGTTTTGAACGTCGCTCTTCCAACGTTTGTAAATTGTCGCAATTCCGACGAAATGTGGTCCGATGTTTTGAACGTCGCTCGTCCGACGTTTTTATACTGTCGCTCTTCCGACGTTTTTAAGTTGTCGCAATTCTGATGCTTACAAGGCATCGGTATAACGATGACGGGTTCAAATTTTTTTTTCTTTTTTAAATGAAACTTTAAAAGAGGAAAAACGTTGTTTTGAATATAGTATATGAAGTGAAACAGTCCATGAAGTCATTAAATTTTCGCATCTGAAGATTGGAACCCAAATATCCATCCAGAAAAATGGAAGTCCCACCCCAGACAATGATAGAAAAATACCCCATGTCACATACAGGGACATGATATAAAACCCAGTAACGGTCCACATGGAGATTATCGACAATCTGAGAAAGCATCCAAATATGCTCGAGGCATATATAAGAAAGTGAAATAGCAGTATGTAGAATAGTAAAGAAACAGATAGAGTACCGACGTCCATTGTTCCAAATACAAATTAAAGTACCCAAAATCCTTGAACAGAGAAAAACGCTAATCATGTGAGGAGTGTGATATGTCCAAAATATAAAAATACCATCAGACCATATCAATAAACCAGCATCGCTAGTTTTGAAGGGAGAGTGATAAACATTAATCATTTTTTTTTCACAAGAGAAAAAACGTTGTCTTGAATATATTAGATGAAGTAAAATAGTCCATGAAGTCATTACATTTTCACATCTGAAGATTGGAACCCAAATATCCATCCAGAAAAGTGGAAGTCCCACCCCAGACAGTGATAGAAAAATACCCCATGTCAGATACAGGGACTTGATATAAAACCCAGTAACGGTCCACATGGATATTATCGACAAATATGAGAAAGCATCCAAATATGCCCGAGGCATCTATAAGAAAGTGAAATAACAGTATGTAGAATAGTAAAACAACAGATAGAGTATCGGCGTCCATTGTTCCAAATACAAATTAAAGTACCCAAAATCCTTGAACAGAGAAAAACGCTAATCATGTGAGGAGTGTGTAATGTCCAAAATATAAAAAGACCATCAGACCATATCAATAAACCAGCAACATAGACCAGCATCGCTAGTTTTGAAGGCAGAGTGATAAACATTAATCATTTTTTTTTCACAAGAGAAAAAGCCCAGTTTTGAATATATTATATGAAGTAAAACAGTCCATGAAGTCATTACATTTTCACATCTGAAGATTGGAACCCAAATATCCATCTAGAAAAGTGGAAGTCCCACCCCAGACAATGATAGAAAAATACCCCATGTCACATACAGGGACTTGATATAAAACCCAGTAACGGTCCACATGGAGATTATCGACAATCAGAGAAAGCATCCAAATATGCCCGAGGCATCTATAAGAAAGTGAAATAGCAGTATGTAGAATAGTAAAGCAACAGATAGAGTACTGACGTCCATTGTTCCAAATACAAATTAAAGTACCCAAAATCCTTGAACAAAGAAAAACACTAATCATGTGAGGAGTGTGATATGTCCAAAATATAAAAAGACCATCAGACCATATCAATAAACCAGCATCACTAGTTTTGAAGGCAGAGTGATAAACATTAATCCTTTTTTTTTCACAAGAGAAAAAATGTTGTTTTGAATATATTATATGAAGTAAAACCGTCCATGAAAATAGTATCATAAAGCGGATACAGGAAATGTGCAGAGACATGCACTATTGATATACGCGTCACACAAAAACATTGCCCAGACTCATGGCAAATTTGTCATCAAAAAATCAAAAAATTAAGAAGACTGCCCTCATACGGGGAAACCAGTCTTGAACTTTTACAGAATTCAAAAATATTACAGAGGTCCAGCACAGTAATATAATATAAAAGCAACCCAATTAAGTGGGCCGCGAAACAAGAAAAACAAATTAACCAAACTACTTCTCTGGTGGTTCCTCCACGATTCGGCACCATCCTTCGGAAGGTCTAGGATCGCTAGGTGCTACCTCCACATTCATGCCACGACTCCCCTCCTAAAGGCCCGAATGCTGGCCGGCTTTTTCCGAGCTCAAACCCGCCAGATGAGTGCATTCTTCCTCCGTTTGGGCCTCCTCGCGGAAAACCACAGTGACTGAAGCTGTGATTCGTGGGCGGTTGAGAGAGAAATTAAAGTAAAATTGCGCAGTGCGCGTCGTGGGAGAAGGTGAACTAGCGGTGGGGAAACGAGGAGCAGGGGAATCCATACGGTGGCCAGATCCTACAACCCGACCCCGCCCACTCCTAGTATTTGGATAGCGACCTGTGTAATAATCACTGGACTGGCCGGAAGACGACTCAGTTGAGGGGCTGGAGGGAGCGCGCAGGGGTTGACCTCTAGTGCTCCCCCTGCGGCAACGCATCCTTTGACGCAAGCGAGGCATGGGTGTAGTCTCAGCAGTGGGCACAAGAGGAGACGGAGAAGCAGAATTCCAAGAAACAGAGGAAGACAGACACAGATGAGACCGAGAGAAATGCAGATATGCAACAAGGTCTAAGCAGCAGTTCAGCTGGCCACATCTCCTTCTCGTCACAGTGAGCAGGCAGTGTAACCCAGCAACCGGCTCGTCTGAAAAACCATAGCGAAATGCCATTTTATTGACCCGACTGTAATGCAATCGAAGGACGCTCGTCATAATTAATCTCTGATCATTAATGAGAGCCGAAGGCCGGATCATCTTGGAGCATGCAGAATCGCTAACAGGAGTGGAGGTCCGATCTTGAACAATATTAAAACTTAATTAATTAATGCGTATTTGATGTGAAAACCTTGGAACTTAATTGAACAGCGTTAAAACTTAATGCGATTGATATGAAATTGCCACATCCATGTCCCATCGCCTTAAACGCCATCGAATGCACCCGCAGCCGGGAGCAGGGCAAGTTTTGATTGAGGACACGTGGCAGAAATTGATTGGAGCGGATCTTTGTTTGGGCCGCTCGCGCAGTGGAAATCCAGACCCGAAAAAGATTAGGGCGAATTTGATAATAAATTCGCGTCACAACTCTCCCTTCATACGCCAGCCCAACTTCGGACCCGAAAAAGATTAGGGCGGAATTAATTTAGTTTTCGCGTCACAAAATTGGCCGATGTCAGCAGGCTATTTTGGAACGCGAATTTGGTTTGAATTATGGTTTATCGCCGTTTGAAGTCTGAAGGGCTCGACTTAAGAACAATTTTGTTTGATCTCATCTTATAAAATTTGTGTTGGTTTTCTTTGATAATACACATATTTATAATAAATCATGGGAATACCACACTAAACATGTGGAAAAGTTATATAAATTATTGAGAACAATCATTTTTATGTAAAAATATCCAAATGTGCTTTTGGGAAATAAGAAGTCAAGTATTTGATTCATATTGTTTTAAAGGAAGGAGTGAATTTGGAGCCTGATCAAAAGATGCAAGCTATTACAAAATGACTTATTCCTAAGAAAATCAAGGTTCTTAGAAGATTTTTTAGACTTACATGATATTATTGATCATTTGTTAAGAATTATGCATGCATTTCAAGTCCACTCACATATCTCTTGAAGAAAATATCATTTATATGGAATGATGAGGCTACTTTGGCATTCTCTTTTTCAATGGATGCCATGTCTTCTACACCAACATCGGTTGCACCTACTTTTGGTAAAACATTCATAGTAGAGTGTGAGGCACTAGGACAAGGAATTTACGTAACATTAATACAATAAGGGATATCATTGGCTTTTAAAAGCAAGAATTCAAAGAAAATATTTGGTGAAATATACGTATGAAAAATAAATGTAAGCAATATTACATGCAATAAAAAATGGGGATATTATATCATAGGGATGTACTTTAAAGTCAAGATATACAATGATAGCATAAAGTATTTTTTGAAGCTATGATTTTCATTAGAAGATTAACAAAATGAGGAGAAAAAATGCAAAGTTTTAATTTTGAGATAATCTGCAAAAAGGGTAAGGAAAATTTAGTACATGATGCTCTTTCTAAAATAGAAGAGACCTCAAATTTATATCCAATTACATTTTCTATTCCTAGGTGGCTAGAAGAAGCTTGCCATAATGGAAGAATGACAATAGTACTAAACAAAAACTAAAATTTATAAAGGATGGGATGAACTCTATGGAGCATTGGGAGTGAAAGAGAGATATACTTTGGTGCAAATGTAGAATATTTTTATGCACGCAAGCATATTTGAATAAACAAATATTAAGGGAGTCCCATGTCTCTCCGATGGTAGGACGCAGGGTTCCTTAAAACATCTCAAAGGATCAAAAAATATATTTTTGGAAGGAATGAAGAAAGATATTCAAAATTTTGTAAGAGAAGGTCAGGTTTGCATAATAAATAAAAGAGAGATAGTAAAATCTCTAGGTTTACTTCAACCATTCCACATACATATTCAAAGACTAGAAGATATATCAATAGACTTTATTACAGGGTTACTGAAATATAAAGGTAAGTATTACATTTTTGTGGTAATTTATGTAGACAAATTTTGTAGATTTTTTTGGTAGAGCTCAAAGTACATAAAGAACAAGCCAAGTGGCAGAAGTGTCTGTGAAAGAAATTCATAGTCTTCATGGTTTTCCTAAAGTAATAGTAACAAGAAAATTTTGGAAATAATTATTTAATATGAATGGAGAAACACTAGCTGCCATGAGTTCTACATATCAAACACAATCAAATGGTCAAACAAAAATAGTTAAAAAATGCTTTTAAGGTTATCTACAATGTTACTCTTTAGAAAAGCAATATTAATGGATGAAGTGAGTTCGTCAAGGAAGAATGGTAATATGATACTACCTATCAGACATCTACTAAAATTTCCCCATTTAAGGCCCTTTATGGATATCCAACTCCTAGTATCTCATACTTTTTGCAAGATAAGTCCAAAGTATAGGAAACAAAGTAACATATGGAAAATACTAAAGAAACTTTGAAAATTATTATGGAAAACCTTCAAATGACATGAAACATGATAAAACAACAAGGGGAACAACATTGAAGTGAAAGATAATTTGAGGATGGTAATTGGGTATTTTTTAGATTATAGCATTATAAGCAATCTTCATTCAAGAAAAAGAAGAATAAAGAATTAGCTCAAAAATGTTATGGCCCTAAATAATTATTCATAGGATTGCACAAGTGGTATAGAAGTTATATTTTCCTTCTTCTTGCATTCATAAGGTTTTTCATGTATCTTGCCTAAAAAAGGTTTTGGGAAAAATATGCCAATGTAAATAGAACTTCCAAAATTAGATGAAGAATGAAAGTTGATTCTTGAACCACAAAAAGTTATAGATAAACATTCTGTATCTCTTTGACATATAACCATTATGAAGTACCTAATCAAGTGGAATAATATTCCTCTAGAATAAGGTACATGGTAAAATGATCAATTCGTGATGAAATACCCACGGCTAAAGGGTTCATTTGAAGTTTTGACAAAGGTTTTGTTATATGTTTTATATAACGCGTGGCGGAATAGTTTTATTGTTTGTTAAGGTCCCACACAGTGATCAAATTTGAAGGGCAGATCCGAATTTCAATTAGAAGGGCATATATCTATGTCGCCCTTCCATAATGAAAAGTTAAAAAAAAAAACTTTTCAATTGATCACAATAAATTATTTTTACATTTCATTTTCAAAAAGACAAAACCATCAATCTTTATATTAATAAAAGACTGTTACATATACAACAATGAAGAAGGCTCCATCGTTCATTGCTTAAATATCTCATTGGCAATGTCAACATAAGTCTTGAAGACACTATTATAAGAATTTGGATACATACCACCGGGATATAGGAGATTCTTATGTGTCGGATTGTGTAATGCAATTTTGACTTTGTCTCACAAGGAGCAGCAACATGGAGGTCTGGATTTTTCTTATAGAACTTTTTATTATTATTTGAAATGTTTTTTATAGATATGAAGACAACAATGAAATTATGAGCATGGTGGAAAATTAGTCAAGCTCGTGATGCCAAACCAGGATGATGTAAGTTTGGAACTTAACATTTTTACATGTTAAAGACAAATAGTCAAAATCACTGACAATTTAGTATGCCATAATTAATAATCATTCCCTGTTCACTTTTGTTAATAGGTTTATGTCACACGATGATCTCTCTTCTCTGGCATTTACTTGTATTGAAGATCACTATTCTAGGAATAAGGAGTTATTTTCTCCAAAAATAATCCTAGCCAAACATTGACAATGCATCAAGGATATATTTCTATGCTTCATAAGTACATATGTTCTACTTCTAAATCATGTCTTGGAAGTGGTTGTTTTGCTGGAAATTATTCACCAGTTGGTTTCATACCAAAGTCCTTTTCTCATTTTCAGCATCCAATACATGAAAAAGATAATGGTTTAAAACAACATAAATATTTGAAATTTTGCAAGAATTGTCTGGCACACTTTGAATATGAATTTTGAAGTCAAGTGCATGATTATGTATAGGATCAAGTATCATTTTGAATACCAAATGTTTCACAAGAAACTTCTCAACATGCTACCCTGCAGTAAGGATTAAATGACAATATTGCATCAACTATTTCCATAATAAAAGTGCACCTCGACTATAAGACTAAACAACTACAAATGTTGTAGATCTAACAAGACCACACAATCAAATGTATTCCATGAGGCCAATACTGTATGAAAAATGAAAAGGAGTTTGCAACCAAAAATACCTTAGGAAACTAATTCAATTAGATACACCAAACCATCAGCAAAAATGAAAACCAGCCTACTCAAAAGGCAAGCGTTTACCTCCTTTGACAAAATTTTGAGTTTCGAAACAAGGGCCTTTATTGTCTTGTCAATGCCCCTAGTAATTTGAACGGGGTTTGCACCTGCTGCAACAACCTAAACAAAAAGGTTTCATTTCAAATTATTTTCCACAAATTTAAGATACAACCATTGTCAGTTTTGTATTTCCTAACAAGCTCATAAATTTTGACAAAAGAACCAAAATTTTTTAATACCCGATAGCAATTTTTTCACTCAAAAACTATCTTAGACTCAATAAACCCAACCCAAAACTAAAAAACCAAACACCATAAGACCCTACAAAAATGAATAGATGATCTTAATCCAATACCATCGACAAAAAGTTACCTTTACACCCTCACTTATTAAACCCTGTGCTATTGAATTTTAACTTCAACTGCTACAGCAGAAGGACGGATGCAGCAGCAACATTTTTTTTTGGAGGTTGCTTGCACGCCATCCAGAAATTTAATTCAGCATTTAAAATTCCTGCAAGTTTTTTTTGTAGACGGCCGCAACCATATTTCTGTACAGGATTGTATTTAAACACAACAACCAACATTAACGCAATTCACCAACCAAAAATTAAACAAACAGAAATTTACCCCCCAGTTTTGTAAATTCAAAAGGACACATGGAGCATTAATATTGGATCGCATGAAATTGAAGGGAATCTGAAAACCTGAAAACTGGACCCGAATTTTTTATAAGGCACATTGGATTGAGAATTCGCGTTACAAATTAGGCAGAAGTTAACATCCCATTTTGGAACGTGAATTTGGTTTGAAATTCAATCTATTCAGACTTTTGAAGTCTGACGAAAAGGGTTCTTTAATGTTTTGATAGTTTAATTTTATGTATGCTTTAATATATACATATGTTTTAAACATATGTTATATATATATCATATGTGAAATGAAAGGTGGGCCATAGAATTTAGTTTTAATTTTATTATTTTAAAAAGAGGGTTTATTATAATATGTTTTATATGTTACGGCATATAAAAATAAAAAGGACAAAAAATCTTGGTAGTTTTTTTTATAGACAGTAGGTAAATTTTTTATTACACAGTAGTGTGTAAAAAGTGAAAGACTGAGTGTAACTTTTTGAGTGTGTATGCACAGCAGTGCGAAAGTGAAAAACACAACAGAGTGTTTTAGAGACAGAGTATGTTTGTTTTGAACAGACAGTGAGTTGGTTTTATGCACTGCGTTTTGTAGCAGTCATAATTTTGTAATCCCTCTCAGTGAGGAAGAAGTGTAATAGTTTTTTTTTTAGTTATTGAAGAGAATAGAAGTTTGTTTTCAAAGTATTGAAACTCTGTCTCCTGTCAAAGAAATTTTTATTTTCTCTGTGTTAGAGGAAGGGAGATTTATTCTCCATTCATTGTTCCGGAATTTTTCAATATTCCAACATGTGCAAGAACAACAGATGTTGTGGTTCCATCCCCAGCTAAATAATTTTTCTTTGCCGCAGCTTGCCTTACCAACTTGGCCCCAATATTTTCAACTGGGTCCTCTAATTCAACCAATAAAAAGGCCAAAACCATAGCATTGAGATACATTTAATTACACTGTCAATAACAATAAAATTTGACTCAGCCATAACCCTTTCCTTTTATTGTTGTGAAAAGCTTTATGCATTACTCTAATGTGGCTAGTCCATAGGCCAAGTAGACCACTGGGTAACAAAAATGTTTCCTTTCACCTTTGAGTTTTCAAATTATGCCTACCAAATCTAAGACATTTAAGAGGGGGAACTAATACAACGTTAAAAAGAAAACTAGAGCACACATCTACAAATTACCTCCTTAGCTACTGTCACACCATCATTAAATATTTTCGGAGAACCATGCTTGCTCTCCAAGACAACATTTTTCCCTTCACCCCAAGGGTGACTCCAACAAGATCAGCAAGTTTGTTCACACCGCTTGCAAGACAAATTGACAATGCTTTCAGTAAGTGTGCAATTGAATGCCAGACCATATGCCAAAACAACCCTCCATGAAAAATTAAAATAACACATTAAAATCGAATATAAGTGGACTAGGAAAGATCCACCGCAGTGAAGTTTCACGTGTAGGTGACCTTCCTTTAAACATAATTTTTTCTCTGACCTGCAATTTTTTTGTCACTGAGCCATCCTTGTTGAAGTACAACTCCTTTTCCATAGCTATTGTATTAACTACCTTCTCTCTGTCGCGTAATCTCAGAGTCCCTCTTCTTCTTGAGCGATTAAAGGAAATGGGTGAAAAAACTGAAAGAGAAGACAATTGCCTGCCATAATTATCAAACATTGCACCCAACTTCTTCCCCTTTCCATTGTTACCCAATGAGGTAGATGTGGCAATTGTTGTCATACCACCCAAAGCAGAGGCCATCTTCTCTTATGTTGAATATAGAATTACAAGATCTTCATATTAGTATGAACCTTAAAAAACATGACTCTCATTGCTAAAAACCACTTTTAAGTTGTAACAGGCAAACTAAACAACTATCGCAACTTTTGGCAACTTCTGGAGCATTAAGAGAGAAACAACCAAAGAGAAATACAACCACAATCCTCATTTTAATGAGACCAAACTATATATTTGCATTAAGATAATAGAAAGAAATCACGACTATATTAAGGCCAGCACAAAACAATCTTTAACCAGTGTCTCTCGCGGCCTTCAAGTTGCCATGCTAGAGGTTGCATATTTTTAATTTAAATTCTTGACCTCTCATGCCCATCTATGAATGCATCCAATGGGATATCTACATCAAATGCTCCTTTATATCCCCAAAAACAAATTTCCTACTACAAGAGCACCAGTATTGATGGATCACCCCACAACATCCCACCCACTAGAAACGGTGAAAAAGGAAACTCGAGAAAACTTCTGAAATATCTCAAGATGACGATATGGGTGGTTCTTATGAATCAACCAACCATTCAGAACATGCTCATCAATCCAAACCATGAGTATTATGTGACGATATTCAAGCAGGCACTGAATCGGATTTCTGAAGCTATGTTAGAGAAACCCTAAACTCTCACTGAAAATAGGTGAAATGTGACACCACTCAGAGATTGAAATGTGCCAATTGGTACAAGTGGTAGAAAATTGGCATGCTCAAACAATGAGGTGATGCAAGAATGACATGAGGGAGAAAATATCAGAAAAGCCCCAAATCTGGAGAACTAAAGCTCATCACCAACCTGAGATTGACAACTTTACATGATGTAACCTATGAAATCGTAAATGGAGAAATCATAGTAATAATAAAGTAACCTATGTAAAAATAAAGTCGGATTCATCCTGGGAGTGGTAATGGGAGAAATCATAGTGAACAACAGGAAACATGCAGATTTGCTTACAATCAAATAGATGAAAAAACACATACAAAAAACCTAGATAATAATCATGAACAAGCTTAATATTGAATTATGAATTGTAAAGGAACTTACAAAATGTGACATTACGAACCTGGTCAAGCGCACAAGCAAAAATATCCTGGACATGACCCCGGTTGACAAGTTGTATTGCTCATGATGCAAGAGGATTTGTACCTGCACTGCCAAGTCAATCAAAATCCATCATTATCTATACAATAAATACAAGTAATTGATGTAGTATTTTTTACTCTAAGATGCATTCTTATGATAATGTTAGAACATATGTTGAAAATGTCAAACATACCTGAATAAGCTCCTCTTCGTTTCAAGAACAATTTATTGGAGTCGCATGAACTTGGAACAAGCCTCCAACGATCTGAAAGAGTAGCAACTAAGTCAACAGTGACTTTTTTGTTGCTACGCTGGATCGAGGGAGGTTTGCTCCAAGATTAAATCGCTCCAATAAATTATTCTCTACTAAACAAGGCCAACCACGTGAAGGTGGAAGCTCTTATGGCCTCTCGCCCCCCCCCCGCCCCCTCACATCACTCTCAATTCTCCAATACCTAATCTATATTTCATTTTTTACTTTCATGAGCATAAAAAAAAATATTCAATAACTAATAAAAAAACTATTCAACAAAAAGTACGCAAGGAAACATTGCAATTAATGCTTGACATAAAAATAGTATGATAAATGAGTTTTTTATATAACGCAAAAAACGTTCCAAGTATGGTAACGTTTGTCTTATAATAATACAATATTTTACATTATCAAATTTTCTTTTTCTTCTTCCAATTTCTAAAGCTCCTAATTACATCATCAATATCATCATGCTCTGCTCCTGTTTCGTGCCTTTCGACCCGCATTGCTGACCTAGTTGCGTAGTCACGATGTCTGGTCTCATCCTGTGACGGGGCATCGCCTACAAAAATATATAATATTAAATTTTAATTATCAATTTTTAAATATCATTGAACTAGTTCGGTAATATTAATAAAAAAAATTGCAATGAGATTATTTACCTGGTGCACCAGTTGTCGCTACTTAACTAGTTGCATAGTCACGATGTCTGGTCTCATCCAGTGACGGGGCATCGCCTACAAAAATAGATAATATTAAATTTTAATTGTCAGTTTTTAAATATCATTAAACTAGTTCGGTAATATTAATAAAAAAAATTGCAATGAGATTATTTACCTGGTGCACCAGTTGTTGCCGCTGACCTAGTTGCGTAGTCACGATGTCTGGTCTCATCCAGTGACGGGGCATCGCCTACAAAAACAGATAATATTAAATTTAATTGTCAGTTTTTAAATATCATTGAACTAGTTCGGTAATATTAATAAAAAAAATTGCAATGAGATTATTTACCTAGTGCACCAGTTGTCGCCGTTGACCTAGTTGCGTAGTCACGATGTCTGGTCTCATCCAGTGATGGGGCATTGCCTACAAAAAAAAATAAATTAAATTTTAATTGTCATTTTTTAAATATCATTGAAATAGTTCGGTAATATTAATAAAAAAAATTGCAATGAGATTATTTACCTGGTGCACCAGTTGTCGCCGTTGGGATTGTTGCCCTGTCTTCCTCTCTGGTGGTAAGATCCTCGAAACATTCTCTGTCATTTAAACAAAAAATGTTATAAATACAACCATTAAAAATGTTTAAAAATGTTTAAAAATTTATTATCATTAATTTAAAAATAAAAATCATGATAAATATGTTTTAGATAAAGTACATGAAATAGTTAAAATATTAAAATTTACCCAGGAGTTGTACGTGCTTTATAGGGACACCTTCATCGTTCACCAACAACATGCCATTAATGGTCCTATTAAGCTGACACGTGTAGCTCAGGGAAACTCAATAATGTAGTTGGCCATATCAGCCTCATCATTGTCAACACGTTCGGCGGTTGGGCGGGAGGTGTACTTTGGCGAGTGTGTTTCTTGGCTAGAACCTAAAGGAGTAGAAGGTGTATGAGAGGATTGGCTGGGCAATCTCTTCCCTTCTATCCTTACCACCAACAGGGTTTAGCAAGCCTAGCCCACACACAAAAGAACTTTTTGTTAGTTTAGTCAATGTAAAAATTAAAAATCAAACTATCACAATTCATCTCATGCAGAACAAAAAAAATATCCTTTTGACTTTTTATTGTTACCTGATATGTTTCTAGCTGGCTCATAAGTTTTTTTATCCTCTATTTTGTTTCAGGTGTTTGAGGCGCGTCCATCAAAGTATTAAATTATGACCTTGCATCTCGTGCCTTTTTTCACAACAAGAGCACTGGAGATAGGGATGAAGAAAGCTCTTTCTCATAGAGGGAATCATCGGGCGTACCATGGCTAGGTGTCTGCATATTTAAACAAAATTAATATTATTTCAATTATGTAAATAACTAAAATACCTGAAGATAGAGAAATGTTGGCACTTTACGTGTTCTTCTGCTGGCCTCTTTCCGCGATCATCCCGTCTCTGGGTTGTTCCTGCACTGCTCTCATCAGTCTGCCACATTGCAATAAAATTATAAATGTAAAAACTTGAAAACAATATCTAACTTAAAAACACAAAATGAAAACTGAAATAATTTCTAATAAGACACCGAACGACAGAGTTAGAGTTTCAAATATGCCTTGCATTGAATTCAATCCTGGAAACATGTCATTGCACATTAAGGCACCAAACAAGAAGACGAGTTGACAATGAAGACCTTATTGAATATATTGTTGGAGCAACTTCTAGTAAACTTGTTGTGAAGACCTTGAGGACATTTTGGAGCAACATTGTTGAAAGGCGATGGTATAACATTGTTGGAGATGATCTTGAAGAGGCCTTGAGAGTGAAACTTTTGGAGCAACTATTGAAAAATCTTAGAGAATTTAAGTGAGGCACTTTCTATCTTCCATCACCTTTTTCCTTTCAATATCCTTTAAATGATTTTGTTGATATTTCGTCATTTGAAACTATGTTCCCAGGAAATGTAGGTTCGGGGACGGGGACAGGGACGGAGACGACATTTTTTGAAACAGGGTGCATGGGTTCGTCTGGGTATTTTTATATTAATATATATTATAATTTATATATCATATATAATATTACATTTTATAAATTATAAATTTAATGACACTAATATAGTAATTAGTAAATTACTAATAATTTATAAACTTTAAACTTTGAAGATTTAAACATGCACATCATTCAACATTCACATGTGACATTTGTCATTGAAATTTCAAAATTTCTAGTTTGATAATATCATGATTCATATATGATATCAAGTGCAAATTGGAGCTCAGTTTACATATTAATAACTTATAAGAAGTTAGAATCATGATTCAAAATTTCAAAATATATGTCCATTGTCATACTAAATTCAAAATTTGCCTCAAGACATCTCCAAATGGCAAACTATAAACATGAACTAAGAAATTTTGATATACTAAAATAAAAATAGCTATAGCCTAAATAGTAAAGCCTAATAGTGAGCAATGGCTTCCTTAAGCCATATCATCAACATAAGCCATATCATCGACATCCATTTCATCGGCATCCCTCATCCCTCACTTATATCCTCACTTATCATGCTCTCCGTAGGAATCACTCTCATCTTGAGGCTCTAGCTCATCCATAGCAATTTGAGGATGGATGCTTGTGGTAAGTCTATGCTTTCATTGGGTAAGTTATGAACTTATGATTCATGGATAGGTAGGTATGTTTTAAGGTTAAATTTTTTTTTTTTAAGTTTTAACTTCCCCCTTTATAATTGACTATAGCCTATGGGGTTGGATAGGCTACTTTTCCTCCCTTGGGAAATTTAATTATAAGAGAACATTACAATTGGAATACTATTCACTTCCACTCTTGTTTTGTATAATATTTCATAGTAGTCCCAAGGCAGAAAATTCATAGAATTAAGATCCAGGAAACCTCGGGTTAAGAGATTAAATTTTCTATTTCATTTAAAGTCAAAGCAATGAGAAATTTCTCACCAGTAACTACTCTGTTTAAGCCATGCCTAGTATGATAGATATGCTATTTGTCCAGTATTGCATCATAGTCATAGTAGCTACAGCACCTTTGGTGTGAACAAATAATCCCTCTTGGAAATTAGGCTGTGTATGTCCATATTGTATTCGATAAACCCCATGCCAATAAACCTGTAGGAAGCATTTTATACATCTACTATAACAGAGTTGTAACTTTAATGTCTGAGACTTATTTACCATTAAAAAATAGACATGTTTATTTCTGAGGTTTGATCTTTCTAAATATGCCAGAGCAATTCATCCAAATAGCATACCAATTCATTGGAATCATTTAAGTTTTAACTCTTAAGTTTTAAATTTAATTAGCAATTTGTATGTTTTTAAAAAATAGTTAAAAACAATACCATTTAAAAACTAGGGTTCTCGGTCCTTGGCATTCCTTCACCTGGGCCTAGGGGCACACAAGAATAATTTCACACTAAACCATGCAAACTTAAAAGTAACTTAACAGATCCATAAAGTAATAATAATCATAGTTCCTAATTTCCTATTGTACGATATAATGCAAATTATTCAAACATGAAACAATGAAGACATGCAATGTCTGAATTCAAGATTGATGAACCAATAAAAGAAGTTAGAAACTACAAATTTGATTTAATACTTTGTTTCCTAACTCCAGGAAGGAATCTAGTTTATAGTACAAAACATGCATCGTGTATTACCAATTCTTAATTTACAACAACTAAAGTTCATCTACCTCATCAATTCCTTCCATTTTTTGTTTTTATGTTATATTCCTTATAAAAGTGTCAAATTTCTCTCAAAGTAAGCAACCACTGAATAAAAAAAAAATAGTTGAGATATGATTGAGAAATGGTCATTTATTTCTTGAAAGGATCTTCACGATTTCTTTGGTTGTTTTTCAACTCAAGAAACAAGAAATGACCTAAGAAACACTATCGTGATGTAATATAAACAACACGGTGCAATGGCCATTTCAAAGCCAAATGATGTCCATTGAGGACATGGCCAGCTTTATTTGGTTCTACTGTTTCATAGGAGTTTCGGGTAGAAATGGAACTTTGTTGTACCATTTCCGGTAGTAAAAAAGGAAATTTCCATGGGAAATAATTTACCTTTCCTTTTCCAAGATAATATAAATCACAAAAAATATGAACTATACTGCACACATTCTTGGATAATGTGAAAGTGGAAAAGGAATACCCTACAAAAGTGATGCACACATGTACATTTGAACACTAATAGATTTTTGTAGTTGAAATGCAATGCTTGTTTTCATTTAAATGTAGGGTTTTTTAAAGTAGGGAGAAATAATGATTTGTTAATTAATAAGCATTTCTTTGGGAAAAATTTAAATCTTGTATTGGGTGATGAAGAAGATAATAGAAGTGCGAATCTTGATTCTTGACATCTAGAGAGAACCCTACAGCCTAACACAATCCAATGGAATTGACCAAAAAAACCCAAATAGAGTCAACCCTACTATAGGAGGAAGGGCTTGCAATAAGAACTTACTATTTTGCAAGAGCTGAGGGCGAATGCTATTCTGCAAGAGCTGAGGGCGAACGCTAAGGGCGAATGCAGGGAAAATGCTGTTTTGCAAGAGCTCATGGCGAATGCTGAGGGCGAATGCTGTTCTGCAAGAGCTCAGGGCGAATGCTAAGGGCGAATGTTGTTCTGCAAGAGCTCAGGGCGAATGCTGAGGGCGAATGCTGTTCTGCAAGAGCTGAGGGCAAATGCTGTTCTGCAAGAGTTGAGGGTGAATGCTAAGGGAAAATGCTAAGGGAAAATGCTGTTCTGCAAGAGCTGAGGGCGAATGTTGTTCTGCAAGAGCGGAGGGCGAATGTGCGCGTGATATCAGACGTTAATGTAGCTATTGCGACGGATATAAGTTTCGTATTTTTAATAAAATCATTTTTATGTAGCGCGCATATAAGTTTCGTATTTTTATGTAGCGTGCATATAAGTGTCGTTATACCGACGGCGGAAAAAGCGTCGCTATTGCGACGGATGCCTCCAAACGTCTCAATTGCGACACTTAGACATTGTGTCGCACTTGCGACGTTTGGAGGCAGTCGTCGCAATAGCGACGCTTTGGGGCATAGTGTCGCAATTGCGACGTATTCCTCCAAACGTCGCAATTGCGACACGTTTTCTAAGTGTCGGTATTGCGACACTTTTCTATAAACGTTGGTATAGCGACGGTTTCAGGTGGGATTGAAAAATTTTGGGGAATTTTCTGACATTTGGTCAAAAGCGTCGGAACCAAGTGTCGGAATTTCCCCCAAATGTAGTAGTGTCTCATCCTTTGAGCAACTGATCCCCCCCCCCCCCTCCATTTCCTTCAAAGCTTTGATAGCCCCCCTGATTTCCTGAGGAAGAAGTGTAGGAGTTTCCCCAAGGGGGTAAAATCCATCATTCTTTTCTGCATTCTCCCATTCTCTATCTTGTGCATATGTGTCCTCTTCATCAGTCAGCCCTAGCAGCAAAGGTGGGCTGAGATTTAATCCCAACCATCATATATTTTTGGCCTGCATGGCCCTCTTGTATAATGGTGCCCTTTCCAATGAACCCCTCAGTATTTCTAGAGTATGATACTCCCTATTCTTGAGGCTACATGGGAGGATGTTCCATCTCCTCTGGCTAGCCATAATGCACTCCTCTTCTATCTGCCTAGAAACATCATCAAAATTTCCTATCAGCTAGTTTTGAGTCGGAAGGTAGCTTTAAACTAGTGCAGGGGCCTTTTCAATCTCTCGATGGTTAAGGATGATTCCTCTTGGGCTGAACACTTATGGTCTGAGATATAAGGGTTCTCTATTTCTTCTTCCCATGACCTTCCATATCTCTTTGGCTCTATTGTCCTCATTCACCATCCAAGATGCTAGAGCCATTTACTGCATATCCCCCATTGTAGGATTGGGGTCCCAAATATACAGATTTTTCAACACAAAGTTATGCATATAAAAATTTTCCATCTTTGCCTGATCAGCTATGTTGGCTTGCTTGTAGAAATCATGAATTTCCTATACTCTTGGAAAGGGAGTGAGCCATGGGAGGCTAGAGTGTTGATTTGAAATAGAAGTCATTATTCTTTGAGGTACACAGCATATGAGTCATAGGGGAATTTTTGCTGAAGGGCTTCTATGCATAAGTCCACCATGGTGGCTACTTTCTCCTCTTTTTCTGCAATTGCTCCTTTAGCGCTACATTCTCTGCCTGTGGCTTCTGCAGCTACTCCTTCAGAGATATTTCTTTGATTCTTTCCTCCCCCCTTGGTGATTATTCAATGATGATCAGGCTTATGGGAGAATTTTTTTGGCTTTCTCTTATTCTTGTTAGCTCTGGAATACCTAGAGGTATTCCTTTTTATTTTTGCGCTCAGAGGAGCCATGGTGGAAATTATCTTTTTGTAGTGAGGGGATCTGACACTGGGTTGTGAATTTGTGTCTCACCCACTTTCTGCTATCTCTATGACTTCTATGGCCATTTCTTCTGTTTTTCTTTGGCGCTTTCTCTCTCTCTCTTCTTCTTCTGGTTCTTCCTCCTGTTTTTCTAGTTCTCCTTTTTTCTTCTGGTTCTACCCCGAGTTTGTTATTTTTTTTTTTTTTTCTATTTATTCTTCTTATTCTTCAAGTGATGTGTGATTTTGTCAGTCCTCTCCCTCTAAAAATTTTCAATTCATTAGTTTGGAAGAGATGACATCTCCTTTTATTATATGACGCATCTAAATTTGGAGTGCCAATATAACTCCGCTCAGCTCCAGTTCTGTCCTAGACAATGGTTCCTCCTCCTTGTTAATTCAGGATGGATTGCACATTTTCCTCGCCTCATTATCCTCTAGTCCACTGATTTAAAAATTTTATTTTTCATGTCCAAGTGGTGTGTACTCCCAGTTTTATTCCAGCCATACCTCACGGTGGTGGCAGAGTTAACTAGCCACCTTTCTTCCCCTAAAACTCTAACTTTGCAAATTAATTATTTATGTCTATTATGAATGCATAGCAAGGGGTGAGAGCTTATAACCAAGTTTACCTATTTTTTCCAAGGCGGTTGCAAAAGCTGGAGGTTTGAGACAAGCCTTTTTAGATGTTGTGTTCTTCACCATATTCCTCTTCTCTGAGTGAGCAGCTTGCTGAAGGAGCAACTTCATGAATGAGATGCTAATCTTTGTCTCTTGTTTCTCTCTTATGTGGATGTCGCGTGTGGTGCTTGATATGTCATGGGTGGCATTCTCATTCTCCTATAGTTTGTTATGCAGCTTCCCTTGTTATTCTTCTTGGCAGTCCATGAACAACTTTGTTTTTGAAGGAACTTCCTGATGTTTGTAGCAGTCTGTTTGTGTGATGCTTCTCTTGATACATTGTGCTCAGGAATGGAGGAGTGTGGTGTATGGAGGTGATAGAGGAAGTTATGAAAATGAATAGAGTGAATGATGGGATGGACGACAAGATGTAAGAAGGGAAAAGAAGATGAATGTTTCCTTGTGTTTTCCAGAAACCAGTAACAACCTGCAAAACAACAAACACATAAAAACACAGTGATGCAGATGCATTTTTTGGTTTTGTTCTTTTTCTCTTTTTTCTTTTTTTTTTCAAAAGAAAGTGGGTTTCCTCCATGGAGGTTTTCAACACACAAACTTTCCTTGGGCGCCTTAGAGAGGTTTTCAACCCACAAACTTTCCTTGGGCGCCTTAGAGAGGTTTTCACCCATGGATCTTTAGTATTTTTTCCTTATTCTTTTTTGAGCATGTGAGTTGCCTCCATCGAGTTTTTCAACCCACGAGTTTTTATTTTTCTTTTTCATTTTTCTTTCAGGAGGTGTGGGAAACTATGGAGTTTCCCATCACATACCTCTCTACTTATTGAATTGATGAATTCTTCCCTAGACAAATGATTCTTGTAAATTTTAAGTCTGTGACCATTGACAAGCAAGGGAATCCCTTCCTCATCTATGGTCCTGATTTGAACTGCACCATTATCAAAGAATATATCCATTGTGTAAGGCCCCAACCATCTTGTCATCAACTTGCCTTTGAAGTCTTTAAACCTTGAATCATACAAAAAATCCCAATATCCTTCTTGGAAGGTCTTTTCTTTGATGTTCTTGTAATGCCATACCTTCCTTTGCAGCTGAACTACCTCTGTGTGAAGAAGTGCTTGCATTCTGAACTCATCGAATCCATTTAGTTCCAACAGCCTCTCTTCTAGGGCATTTGTTAGATCTAGATTTATTCAGATGCCATTCTTAAAGTATTGAATTCAAACTCAACTGAAGGTAGATCTTTTTACCATAGACTAGTTCATAAGGAGTGAATCTTGCTGTTGTCTTCCAAGTGGTGTTGTATGCCCAAGTAGCTTCTACCATCTATCTGCCCAATATTTTCTGTTGCTGCTTACAACCTTGGTGAGGATTCTCTCTAAAGCTCTGTTAGTTACTTCTACTTGGCCATTTGCATGAGGGTGATAGGTAGCAAAAGTTCTATGCTTAATATTGCACTTCCTCAAAATATTCTCAATGAGGTGAGAGGTGAACTATGATCCCTGATCAGTGACTACTTCTCTGGGATATCCAAATTTGTAAAACACATTCTCCCTCAAAAATTTTGCTACTTTTTCTTCTGTTTCTACCTTCACTAATTTTTCTTCAGCCCACTTTGTCAGGTAATCAGTGCAAAAAATGATATACTTCTTTTTTCTAAATGGTGGATCGATGGGTCCAAAAAAGTCCATGGCCCACTTGTCAAAAGGCTCAAGAGCCACCTGAGGGTGTAAAGGAATTTCATCCCTTTGTGTGGGTTTCCCCATCCTTTGGCACTGGTCACACCTGCTAGTGTATCTTCTAGAATCTTGGTTAAGGGTCGGCCAATAGTAACCCGCCTGCAAAACTTTGTAAGCAGTTCTCTTTGCAGAAAAGTGGCCTCCACATGGGATGTCATGACATTTAGGGAGGATATCAAAAACTTCTTCCTCCCTCACACATCTCATTAGGATTTGATTAGGGCCTAGCTTGAAGAGATTCCCCCCAATCCATATGAAAGGGGCGCTTTTTCTGATAATTTTGCTCCTCTCCTTGAATGAAATATTAGGAGGGAGTCTTCCAGCAACCAAGTAGTTGGCTATATGAGAAAACCATGGTGAGAGTGCTGATATGGAAAAGAGGTGTTCATCTAGCAGCTGGTCATCTACCATTCCTTCTTCACCTATATGGAGAACTAACCTAGACAAAAAATCTACAACAACATTTTCCTTTCTAGGTTTATCAACAATAGTCAAATAAAATTGCTACAAAAGTCACAACCATCTAATTATTATAGCATTAACATCCAATTTTTTCATTAAATACTTGATGGTTGCATGGTCAGTGTGAACAAAGGTCTGATATCGAGTGACATAATGCTTGAATTTGTTCAATGCATGGATAATGGCCAACATCTCCTTCTCAGTAATAGCATAATTCAGATCGTCTTTGGACAAATTATTGTTGATGAAATAAATGGCATAAGGGATTTTATCCTATAATTGTCCTAATGCTACACCTACAGCTTTTTTGGATGCATCAGTGTAGATGTGGAAAGGCAGAGTCCAATTTGAAGCTCGAAGGATGGGGGCAGTAGTCAACTGCTTCTTAATTAGCTCAAAAGCCTCTTGACAAGGACCAAACCAAATAAACTCATAATATTTGGCCAATAACCCAAATAATCATGAAGCCATCTTGCTGAAATCTTTGATGAACCATCTATAGTAACAAGCTAAGCCTAAGAAAATCCTAACATCTTTTGCTTTTGAGGAGCAAGTACCCTTTTGATGATAGTGATTTTTTCGGGTCTACCTATATTCTTGCTTGGGATATGGAGTGTCCAAATACAACCCCTGCTTTCTTCAGGAATTTACACTTTTCTGGGCTCAGGGAGAGATGCATCTCAATGCACCTTCTTAGTACTTTACCCAAATTGGAGAGATATTCTTGGAATTCATCCCCATATGGTGTGAAATCATCCATGTAAATTTCGACAAAGTCATGGAATAACTCAGAAAAGATGCTCAGGACATATCTCTGGAATGTGGCCAGGGCATTGCATAACTGAAAGGGTAGGAATCTATAAGCAAGGGTACCCCAAGGGCAGGTGAGAGTAGTCTTATCTTGATATTTAGGGTTGATTTGAATCTGATTGTACCCACTGAACCCATCTAAGAACGAAAATAACTTCTTCCCTGCAAGGCCATCCAGGACTTGGTCTATAAAGGGCAAAGGGAAATGGGCTTTCTTGGTGGCTTTGTTAAGTTCTCGATAATCAACACAAATTCGCCACTTCCCATTCTTCTTTCGAACTAGGACAAGAGGAGATACCCACTCACTGTCGGATATAGGATATATGAACCCTGTATCCAATTCTGCAGCTCTTCTTTGACTATGTCCTTTAGAGCCAGGTTCATCATTCTTTGGGGTTGCCTCACATGATTTCATCCTTCTTTGATGTAAATGTGATGTATGCATACTGAAGTATGCGCCCCTTTCATGTCCTTGTAATCCCAATAAAATTCTTCAATATTTTCTTTCAAAAGCTAGAATAACTGCTTCCTTATTCATTTGAGAGGTTTGGGTTGATTTTCAAAGATCTGGATGGGCCAAAATTGACAGCCTTGGTGGTTTCAAAGGTTGTCTCAATTTATTTCACTTCCACCCAAGGTTGGCTTTCAGACTCTTTGAATAGGGTTTGGAGAGGAGTGTTAGTGGAGGACTGGTTTTGAAAGGCATGGTCGATGAGTTCATCTTCATCAAGTTTCCCCCCTTTAACGATAGCATCTATGGTACACATAGGGGAAGTGTTCTATAAATAATCTTCTTCATCCTCCAACCATATAGGGAGATCATGATAAATGGAAGGCTGGGTTGGAGGATATAACACTAGCTATTTAGACAAAGGCCCATTTTTTATATTCATGTTTCCAATCCGACAACTAATATAAGCGTCTGTAGTGGCTAAAAAAGGTCTCCCTAAGATGATAGGATAACCACTAAACTTGGTTTTGGGTTGCAGGACCAGGAAATCTATAGGATACTCCCAAGAGTCAATGGTAACCATAACATCCTCAACAATTCCTTCTGAAGTTACTGTGGACCGATCTGCTAGTCGCTGAACTATTGTGGTTTTCCTCAAAGTCCCTTGGAGATTAAGTTTCAACATAGTTTCCTTGGTCATGATATTGATGGAAATCCCTAAATCAATCAGAGTGTTGGGGACTATGACACCATCTATATGTACATCAATAATTGGACTACCAAGGTCCAGGTATTTTGGAAATATCACCTTCCTCAGCATCAGGTCTAACATTTTTCCTACCACATTTATGGTGGGGGTATCTCTCTTTCTCCTTCTAGGTTTCTTGAAGCACTTTTATTTGATGAGACTATTGTAGATAGGGAAATCCTTAATGGCCTGGAGAAGTGGTATCTTTACACACAAGTTTTCCAATTATCTTAGGAGTTCAGTCTCCTCTGGGGTGTGCTGACTAGGGTGGATCAAGCACTCGGGAAAAGGAGGTTGTTGGATCTGAGTGTTATCTTCCTCCTTTTCCTCCTCAACCTCTATAGGTGGATATGGGGGATGGTCATCTGGGATTACTCTTCCGACCCTGAGTTTAACCTCCTGCATCTCCACAACATAAGCTAGATGGGATGTTTCTCCACTGGGAGCTTATTGTTCCTGTCTGTTGTTTGGGTTCGGATTGGGGTGTGCAGGCATAGGTAGCCTAGGTGGAGCAACATGAGTAAGCTGAGGTTGAGGTTGGGGTGGAGGAAATAGAGTAGGTAGTTGATTTTTTTAGGCCTCCACCATTGTGATGGATTGTTCCACCGAGTTTTTTGTGGAACATACTGCTGAAATGGTTGGTGTACTGGATGAGGATGATATGAAGGGTTGGAGAGCCAAGTAGGAGGTGTAGACCAGGATGGAGGAGTGTGGGTGTACCAAGGTTGCATGGGTACACTCTCATTGTTGTAATAGGAAGAGTGAGGTGCACCTTACATACCTTGATGATATGGCCGAGGGCCCTGAGGCCTTCTCTGGTTGATGTAACAGAGTTGCTATGGAATTTTTTCCCCACCTTGATATAGAGCTTTAAGTCCAGTTAAGGAGGGACACTTGTCTGTGGCAGGATTCTCTTTACAGACTAAGAAAACTTATATGGCATTCAATGGATATTCATTTCTTGGGTGTTTCCTGGTACATCAAGGACAAAATATGGCCAGGGCTCTCTCTGCTTCCTCTTGCTCCCTTTTGACCTGCATTGTGTCCATTCGCAAAGAAAAGGTGTGTAGCATGTCACTCTTGAAGTCCTCTAGCATGTTTCCAATCTCATGTTTTATGAAGGTGGAAGAGGAAGGGGTATTGGATGTACTTTGGCTAGCTCTGCCATTCTTCCTAAATTCCTTAGAATGGTTCCGGAAGACAATTTTGATTGTTTCATAGGGTTGTTGGTAGATATCTCCTCCTGATAACATATTCAAGGTTTTTATCATCTCTTCATTGATCCCTAGAAGAAGTACAAGTTTAAGTGAATCGGGATCAAGAGTACAGTTAACTCTCTTATAGTTCAAATGAAACTTCTCTTCATAATCCTCTAGGGATTCATCAGGCCCTAGAGTCATCCTAAATATCTCATCCTTGGTTTCCTTGGACCTACAGTAGTCTTTGTACTTGCTACTGAAGGTCTCTTCCATATGTGCCTAGGTAGTGATGTTATCCCCAGGCAGACCCATGAACCAGTGCAAGGCTGCATCCTTAAGGGTGGATGGGAATATCTTCAACTTTTTATCATCATAGGTGTAGTCATAAGTCCTACAGACAACAACAAATTCAAACATGAATGTGTCAGGGTCCTGAGAGGTAAGTCCATGGAAGTGTGGAAGAGGTGAGGGGCTAATGTTTTTCATCTTATTTTCCCCATCTTCCTCTCTTATGGGAAAGGCTCTCTGGGTCCTAGCCATGGTTAAGATAGGTGAAGCAGGTCCCTTAGTTGAAACAAGGTCTTATTCTTCTTCTTCCCCAATAAGATCCTCAAAATATTTAGAAGGCTCTCCTAGAGGGGGTTCAGTCTCATTGCCACTAAAGAATATTGAAGGGTGGCCAGGAGGTGATGTGTGGGTTTTAGGTAAGGTTTTTCTTTGAGTATTCCTAGTCCTACGAGGCATGAAAGTCGAATATTTTTCTATTTTTTTTCAATATTTCTTAAATATCATGAAAAGAAAGGAGAGCAGAACAAGGTACTAAAAATAATAATCAAAACTATAATAGACACCTCCCCGACAATGACGGCAAAAAGTGGTGAGCCCTAGTATTTCACCAAGAATGCTAGCACTCCCAGGGGCTGCCCTACTTTACTCTATCAACCCGGGGTTCATACAAACTTTGAGGTTGCAATGCTATATACACAACAAATACATTATGTTCATGTCATCCTCTTCTTCTTCACGAAAGGGTCTTGTTTCTTAAATTATGAGAACAACTGGAAGGTAAATTTCTAGAAGGAAATGACAGAAAGGAAACTTAACTAAATTGCTAGAAAGGAATGCCAAGAATGAAACTAATTTAATTTTCAGAAAACAGATAGCAGAAAGGAAATTAATTCTAAACCACACTTAACCTAGCCAAATGGCTAAATTAACTCTACCTATCCTATGATCTATCTACCATACTCCTATCCATGCAACTAAACTATCCAGGCCTTAATTTTAAGTAAAAAGAATTAATTTGCAGCTTAGAGGGAAGAAAAAAGGCTAAGAGGGCTAATGGGGTTTTAACACATGAAATGAGTTTTGGAAGCGGAAGAGGGGGTTAAACCCTTAGAAAAATTTATGATAGCATGAGAAAAGGATTTGGAGTGAAAAAATGGGGTTAAACCCTTAGGAAACCTTATTATAATGCAAGAAATGACTTCAGAGCGAGAATAACTCAGAAATGTGATGGCGAAATGTGATACACAAGAAACGTTTTGATGTGTGATGTTGCAATCACAACTTCACAAGTTTAAAAGGATGGCAATAAGGACTTAACAGAATGAACTAAATGATGGGTAGTGCAAAGTGTGAAGAGTGACGTGGCGGGTCGTGAATCGAAATATCGCAAGTTTAGAAGGATAACGGTAAGGATTAACGGGAATAAACTAAAATTTGTGAAATATGATTTGCGCTGCGGTAAAGGTTGCGAGTGGCAATTTTCGATGTGATAAGTTCTGCGGGATGCGATTTGTGATGTGGTAAGTTCTATGGGATGCGATTTGTGATGTGGTAAGTTATGCGGGATGCGATTTGCGATGTGGTAAGTTCTGCAACATGTGATGTGCGATGGGGATGACGTAGCGGTGGAAAAAGCTAAGAGTTACGATTTGTGATTTGGTAAGTTTGGCGGGATGAGATTTTTGATGTGGTAAGTTCCGTGGGATGTGATGTGCAATGGGAATGATGTGGCGGTGGAAAAAGCTAAGAGTTGTAATTTGCGATCTCACAATCGCAAATAATGAGTAGTGAGTGTTAACGGTAGAAGGTAACCAGTGTGAAGTGCGATTTCGCAATATCGAAATCACAAAGAATGGGTGATAAGTGTT